>OZ010700.1:8941638-9541638 GCA_963932265.1 Thymelicus lineola | reverse complement strand
ATACTCAAAGGCAAACTTGATGTGATAACTTTTTTGTAATGTCGACAAATTGCGCACTTCTTTCCTATATAGGGTTACCACACTATGGAAAACTGAAATTTCAGGTGATTGATTTCTTTTATAGTATAATAATATAATGTTTGCCAACAATCCCATCTCATTTTAAGTTGCGATGAAGTCCAGCATGGCAAGCGATAATGGAACCATAAGAAACTTGGAACCTTGGAACTCCAATCCGCACTGGAGCAGCGTGGTGGAGTATGCTCTAGGCCTCCTCAAGAGGAGAGACCCGTGCCCAGTAGTGGGCCATTAATGGATTGAAGCCAGCCAATGGAACCTTAAGTATTCATCATAAAGGGGTTTGAACATTTTTGTATGGTACCTGGCATAGGTAACTACAAGTCCGCCATTTTGAAAAACGTCGTTTCGGCGGCTAGTGATGAAACATTTTGTGTCAGTCGACGGAGTAAGTGAAGTAAGTTCAATACCTCTCTTTCTTGGCCGGCAACGCATTAGTGATGCCTTCTATTTCCGTTAAAAAACCTCACAATAAATCTGATGTGTTTCAACCTTATTCACAAGCGAGTGTCGACATACAGATGATGCGAAAATTATGATTTTGTGAGGCGCTTTACGAAAGGGCGACAGTGGCACTTGCTAATGTGTGATAAGCCAGTTTAGCCAAAGTTTAATCCGACGTGTTACGAAAAGTTCGTCGTTAATTAACTTAATTTGTGAAGAGTCAGCCGGCGATAAAACTTCGTGTTTCTATTAAGTAAATTATTACCAGTCTTTTTGACGTTTAGTATGATAGGCTAGCAGCTGATTCATTTTGTTTTTAATATAAAAATTTGAGAAATAAAGAAATGCTCTGTGTTTGCATTAATTTACTTATTATTGGATTACTTACATAGCACCTATCAAAAATTCGTACTAGGTATTTATAACACTGAGTGAATAGGTAGGTAATTTATAACATTGAGTGACGGTTCTTACAATTAGTGTGAAACGACGGATGGGGTGGGAAGACACAAACTATTTTCGTGATCAGCTAATGATTTTAATGATCTCCGATTTGTTAAACCAGCAAAATCTATTAGATATTATAATTCTATTCGCCCCATCCTTACAAAATCCAAGTTTGCCAACGAAGTTTTGAAGCCCAAAATCAATTTGAAAGTAAAAGTAGGCTTAACGTGTTTCTAATAAGGGAAACACTTTTCATAAATTATTTCAGTTTCACAGTTTGCCTGCCATGAAGCTAATAAACATAAGACACAAAAATATGTCGGTCTCTATATGGGCTACAACTTTTTTTGAATTTTTTCGCTGTAAAATTAATAATTTGCCAAATAAACGTAAAAAACAAAAATCATGTTTTTTTCAAGGTGACCTTGAAAATGAAATGTGCGGGTGTTTTGCCTATGATATTCGTTATCAGCGCATCGAAATACATAGGTATACCAAAATTCAGATCAATCGGGGGAACGGGCTAAAAGGAAGTATATTCAAATATTTTTCGAAGACCATCTTTGTAGTACCACCTATTAAGTACTTATTCCTTTATACGTACTGCATGCGTCATATTATACGAACGGTCTATCTTATATTTATTGTAGGTATGTAGGCGTTACGGACGCCAAGATGTAGCTTTATGAAGCAGTTGAATTTTATGGTAACACATAAAATTTCATTGTGTCATTAATAGTATTAGTATGTCATCGTCAGCATGTAGAATTTGTAGATATCCCGCAGTTGTTCATGGAGGTACCCACCGTGAAACGTGAAGATTTTCTTTGGAATTTTTGAAGTGAAACTTCTTTAGAATCGTTAGTGATTTGAAACCGGATGCAACGACAGGTAAGATAATATAACCGCTAATTTCGGCTTTGAATTTAACTTCTCCGTAGCTGAATGGTCAGGACGTAGATACACAATACCTGATGCGCAGGTTCGCGTCTCTCAGTATTTCTTTTTTTTTAGTTTTATTTTTTTTTTAGTTTTATTTTTATACTGTTTTTAAATACTTTCAAATGCTCTTTTAAATATTTTCAAAGAATTTATCAACAAAAAATAAGAATTTCGTTCTTTCATTCTGTCGATCGACCGACCGATTATACAGACAGTAAAAATGCTAAGTTGTATTCATAGATGGCGCGAGGAATTGCTAGATAGATTTTTAAAAAGTGCTAAGTTGTATTCATAGATGGCGCTTCGATATATTACTTTAAGATTCGATTTATTGCTTTTTCATCTCATTATCTTGAAACCAAAATTTTGGAAAGTTTCACTTCTACCACGTGTGAATTGCACACATTTTCTTTTTTTTGTTATTTATTTCTGTAATATTGACCTTATACAATTTATACTTCACTTAATTTTATTTTACTTTATCGTTTGCGGTAGTTTAAGTTTACTGTTTAGTCTCTCCTTTTTGCTAGAGATGACATAACATAAATAAATAAATGAAATATGTTTGATTTTGTAAGTGAAGATAATTAGTTGCTTAAAGTATCTAAGTAAGAAAGTATACAGCGAGTAAGTTGAGTGAACATTATAGGACTCTTTCGGTCATCAGTCCTCATGGCCAGGCGTCTTGAAAGCATTTTGTTTACCTGCTTTTTAACCAATAAACTCTATATCATGAAGTGACATCTTGTACAATTTGTTTCATTATCGTACCCAAAAACTTTCGTCGCAAATGTTAAAGCAGAAAAGTTTTATAATAGGTAGACGTACAAGTCGTTTTCAGTAAATTTTCCTCAACACCAAACTGCGAAATAAATTCCGAATGTTTGCAAATATACTGAAGAAAGATTTATAGTGACATGCTCCCCAGAGTTAGCTCAAAAGGTTTTGATATTTATTCAGATACCCATTTCTTGTTTATATGGGTGTTGGCCTATTTTTATTGTTACAAATTCTTTCTTGTGAGAAAGGTCTCATTTAGCTTATGGGTTACATTAGCTTTTGTTTCAAAGATCAGTAACTTTTAACGCTCACTTAATGGAACTATCGTGCATCAACTAAGTTCCCACTACAAATTCCTACATTCACAAAAAAAAACGATTAGTTAAATTGTCTCCTCGATCTATACTAACTACCTATTTACATAATATATTAAGCTGAAGAGATTTTTTGTTTGTTTGTTTAAACACATTAATCTCTGGAACTGCTAGTCGGAATTGAAAAATAATTTTTGTGTAATCACATTCATGAGGAAGCTGAAGTGGACAAAATGAGTTGCTTAACGGCTATGGGTATAAAGTACCCAAACGAAGCGAGGGCCGTTTACTAGTTAATAATAAAAGACTTTTAAGAACGTTATTTTTGGGATATATTTGAACAATAGTACCTATAATATTTTTATCTTGTCAAAAAAAGTTTTTATTATTATTTTTATAAATTACTTAATAATATGTTTTTATAGGTACCTATTATTAAATTTATATTAAACCTCACAGATAAACCAATTTGTGTGCGACCGAAAAAAATATTAAAAAATAAAATTGTTTTTTTTTTCGCTCGCGGCCAATTGTGTTTCATTTCTGAGACCAGGATTATAATAAATATTCATATTCCGATTTTTTGTTCTATGACTCTTGGAAATCAAAGTTCATAATAATTATGTGATTAAAGCGATGTCTCAATTAGGGTAATGCTAAACGAAAACTTTTCAAAACCCCATGTACCTGCAAAATTATATTATAATTTAAAAACATCTATTATAAGTACCTCATTAAATACAATAAATTAATAGAAGTTCAAAAACGATAAAAATAAAATCGTACATACTAACGGCCGCACTCAGTCAATTAACGCTTACTTAAATAGCTCCTTAGTATAGTATAGAATGACGATACTGATTCTGTACTAAGTAGTGATTTAAGTAACCGTTAAGTACCGCTGAGTGCGGCCCTAAGACCATTCGAACTTTTTAAATCAACATCTATACGTATTAAACATTCTGTCGGTGAACGACGAGGTTTGCATACGTTATAGGTAAATGCGTACCACAAAATATCGAGCATGTATTGAGATATTGCAAGGAGGTAGAATAGCTTTCTACGCTGGCGTTACCACTCGCCTATAAAATGGGAACAGGGTTTGAAATACCGGTATTTTTGTAGAACCCGTACACTGTTGACGTAGGTGTGATAGTGGGAGTCTAGTCATCAAGAGTGAAAACACTCTTACTTAGTCAATACATTACCTTTAATTATTATATATTTTTTATCTGTCAGTTTTAATTTTAAATTATGATGCGCAGTTGTCTTTACGCTGAAAGCCATTCAAAATTTTTTATAAAACTTTTTTGAATTCCATGTGTTTCAAAATATAAAACGCCGACAAACGAGTTATTATGCACTCCGCAACGGATGTAGCTGAGAACATAAACGCATGCTTAATGAAGTTCACTCTGAATAATTACAGTTTCAACGCCCTACAACCCCACAAACAACTCTTAATTAGCAGCTAGTTGTTGCTGCCGTAACGTACTTCAGAGTACTTTAGTTCATGGGAGAGTCATGTGTTGCTGCCGTAAAGTTTAATAGGCCTTTGGCTTCGAGCGTACTGTTATTGCGGCGGAAATCTCTTTTGTGTCACTGTTAAATGGAATCAGAGTGGAATAGCTCCGTCTTTTCCATTTCAGATCTGATGAAAAACACGTATCTATAGATTGTTGTATAAATAAGTAGTTAGATTGGGTAAAGTCAGTCGAAATCAATTATTCGTAAAGGTATCGTTGATACACTTATGCACGTATTTTTTTAATCTACCACCATTCTGGAAAGGATAAGGAGAAGAAATGGTGAAAGAAACTGGTCTTAACAGTGAATAACTAGTTTTTCAGTTTTAGTGTCAAACTCGTCGAGTTTTTGAACCTTGTTTAATATTCAAGGCTATGAAAGATTTTTTAGGTAAAAGATGTTTCTATAAATTGTTCAGTAACTCCTCTACTGTTTTGTAAATCTTTGAAATCGTTAAAGCTGACCATACACGATCAAAATGTATTGGCAAGTTTGCAGTTTGACTTGATGTGGCATCCAGTTTGCATGAGATAGCTAAACGGCCAGATAGCCATACACCGTCAAGTTTACTAGATGCCGCATAGTCCGCTGCAAACTTGACAAGTACACCTACTTGATCGTGTATGGCCAGCTAAACTTTGCATTTTCAGAAAGTCTACTTTTAATAGTAAATGTTATTATTATATTAAAGACTTACCAGTCTCGTCGAGCATACACGCATGTCATACATCTCGATAGAATCGATCATGCGTTTTCAGTAGCTTTTTCTCCGTCCATGAAATCTGACTACATGCTACTTTCAAATCGAACTCCAGTTAGTCAATTACAATAGGTAAATTACAATAAACATTAATTTCGTCATATACCTACCTTCCTTTTCAAAAACATCTATTGCTAATAAAAAACATTCTTTTTATCCTTACTAGTTTCTAAAACTAAAAATGTTTCGTGAAATAAATATGTACTAAAAATAATTTGAGACTGGCTATAATTAACTTCTTAGTTTTACATGTATACCTACTTTGATCTTTTTTAACTAATTATTTTCATTTAACTAATCAATTGCTCCTAATGTTCAAAAAGAAACTATCATAAAAGACTTAGGTATAACATTGGATAGTAAGATGACTTTTTCAGATCATATGGATAATGTTATTGGCAAGGCAACAAAAACACTTGGTTTGTTATCAGAAACGCTAAGATTTTTTCCAAATTTAAAACTAAAATCCTTCTTTACAATACTCTCGTTCGCAGTCAATTAGAATATAATTCTGTGGTCTGGCGCCCTCACTACGCTTCACACATTCTCAGAATGGAACGGGTACAAAAAAGATTTTTATGGCATTTGTCTTTTTCAGAGGGCCAATAAAAAAAAAAAACCATCTTATAAAGACCGTTTAACGTTTTTTTAATATGCATACGCTAGAAAATCGTCGCGAGCAATTCGATTTAACTTTTTTGTACAGAATTCTTAGGAATCAAATAGGAACTTTTAAATAAATTTAGTTATAACGTACTCCGAAACAATTTTAGAAGGTGTATTAAACCACTTCGACTTCCAGTTCCAACAGTGCTCGGTGCAAATTCCGCAATTCCACGTCTTTGTAGGTCATTGGACATTTATAATATGTCGTTTCTATCATTTAAGAAAGCCATAAATTTAGGCCAGCACAAATAGATCCGCTTACAATTTAAATTATTAGCTCGTAGATACATTAAACTACCTGTACGTGTATGCTGTGTTTGCCTTAAAAGGTTAAACACATAGTAATTAAAAATAGTTATAAGCTTGATTTGTATGTTGAGTGTTGTAACCACTGGCAGACCTAAATAAATAAATAAATAAATCATATTTCATCATTATAATAAACTATGTTAAAACTAGGAAAACATTACAATTTATAAATTGTCACTTCTAATTTTTCATTACTCTATGTAGGTTCTAAAGCTAAGTCTTCAATTTCACTACGCTCGTGGAAACCAACGACGAATCTCACACGTAAACGTTATTATGTACCGGGTGTCATGTTCGCTGAGTGTTTATGCACAGTTTTAGACATTTTAAGTAACTAAGCTGTAAAACTTATTAATTTTGAAGAAAAAAAGGTCTAGTGGCAGTAGTTCGGTTATTAGTCAGGTTAACCGAACTAATGCAACTTTTTAGTGTCAGTAGTTCGGTTAACCGGACTAACCGAACTACTGACACTTTTTAGTGGCAATTATTGGTTCGGTTATTATATCGATACCGGAAATTTCAATTTCTTATTACTTAAATCAAAACGAACATGTAAAATAAAAGGTTTTTTTTTAATCAGACAATAAATTTCATAAGTAGCTTATATCATGTTAGTTTTAATTTTAACTAAACTTTGTGTGTGTGTGTCTCACACGCCCTCTCCCTCTCTGATTCGTTCATTCATTTATTAACATGATTTGGCGGTTGTCATTTGGCTTGACAGTTGTCAATTCTGTTGTGACAGTTGTCATCTGTTCCCTTATTAAGTTTTATATTATTTATTTTTTATTTTATTCGTGTTTTTTCCACATTTTATTAGTTATTCTGCTATTCCGGGCCGAGACGAATCTAAGAATTAATGTGATGCTATTTTTAAAGTTATACTTCTTTAGGCGCGTTATGAAATAAATGGAAAAAATGATGAGAGTCAAATTTTAAGATTTGTAACACGAACGGTGACATAAAAACGACGGTGACGAAAAACATCACGCTCGTTCTTAAAAACGCTTGTTCTGACAAAATATTTTTTTTAATGTTAGAATATTTTTTTGAATATTGTTTTTTTTATTAATATTGTTTTTTTCGAAAGCTTATTTTGATTTTTTTAAATTTATTTTTGAATATTTTTTTTTCATGCCAAAGAAGGATAAGTTCTCACGTGCGTACAAAAGTACACGTTTATATTTTGTTTTATAATATTTTAATTGAATATTGGACATGATTATACAAATTCGCTCTATTTACATGTTCATTTTGATTTCAGTAATAAGAAATTGAAATTTCCGGTATCATTATATTAACCGAACTATTGCCACTAAAAAGTTGCATTAGTTCGGTTGACCGGACTAATAATCGAACTACTGCCACTAGACCGAAAAAAATTAGGCAAAACGAAGAAGAAAAAATTAATTTGCGTCATCACTCGGTTGTTTTCTTAAGGTCTAAGGAAGCACCATCCGTGCTTCCTTACGACTTAGACTTTGCAGCGTTACGAGCCATGGGTCCACGACAATTCCATATTATATTGTTGCTACGAAGAACAATAAGACGATTACGACCGTAGTCACCAGCACAGCGATGTTAAGGTGGACATGAACCGCCTCCAATGTCTCCCATCGTATTGGCATTGGGTCCTCCGATTGGTCCTCCGAATGAATTTTGGTTCATGAGAACTTCTTCTTTTTCAATTTTCGATCGGCACATTTGTCAATAACAATCTAAGATACGTCGACTATGGGGAAATTAGGTGAGTAGTTTTTTGTAAAGTTTATCAAAGACTTTACTACTTACTACACGTTAAATAGCCTATAGCCCCTTGGTAGAGCTCCACTGGTAGGGTCGCCATGTGATGTTGGGTGTATGCTCAGGACAATGACTGCAGCTTGTCAGATTCGTTTATCTTTATCTTTACTAATTTTACTAACATTTCATTATATTAAAAAATGTGCGTGAAGTGTAATTACTATTGTACCTACTCCTTAACAATAAGAATGTATGCATGTAAGCTCCTTTATTTTATATTTACTGCTGAATATGGATATTCACCTGACTTGTACACTTTTATAAAATTATTATTCAACTAGGAAATCACCCTCGCTTCGCTTCGGGAAAAATAGTAAAATAAATATAATATAGCCTATGTCACCCGGTGATAGTGTAGCTTCCCAACAGTGAAATAAATAAAGATTAAGAACTAAGATTATTTACCAAATATGTTACATAGGATAAACGGATATTACACATAGTGTTGCATCTGGGCTTTACCCATTCCTGTTTTATATTCCCAAAATCATTACGTCACAGTCAGCTTAGATTTACATAACACATCACACGAACCGAGATAAATATTCAACATTTCGCTAATTGGGCGTATGGGCCTTTTTACTAGGGTTTTGCCGAGAGAGACGTAATTTTGAGTGAATTAATTATTTAACACTGGTTAATTTAATTAGTGAATTAATTCATTATAATTTATTAAATTACAAAGAGAATAATAATTTTGTAGTAAAAAAATAATCTAGTTTGCCATGTCTCATCTCATGAATGACTAAGGCAGTAATTCTTCGCTGAAGTAGAATATCGTAGGAACCTGAACACGCCTTATGTATTTTTGATAATTATATAGGTATCTCAGAATGGATGACTAAGTAATACTTCAGTGCACAGGTTCTGAAACTTATCCCAAGCATCCCAATCCAGAGACAGTATCTTTATTTCTTTCTTGGACGAAAACGTTTTATGTACGCCTGATAGGTACCCCTAAAGTGTTACGATGTCTATGGGAGATGATGACCGCTTTCCACCGTCATATTATTATTAAATCACATCAAAGTCAAAGTCAAAATATTTTATTCATATAGGTATCACTGATACACTTATGCACGTCATTTTTTGGCTTCGTATTAAATCATCGTATTAATTCATTCATCGTATTAAATTAAAAAAAAACAGTTTTATATGATGGGGTGTCAATAAACAACACTTAACATTGTGAAAAACTTTACACTCCCAAAGAAACTAGTTCGTATGTCGACTTCATACGTAACATTGTTGTGATTTTTTTGTTTTGTTGTTGTAATTGGGATTGTCGTCAAGCACTAACTTATTTCCTAAAAAATAGAAAATATTTGAAGTGTGACAAATCTACCGGTAAAGTATGCGGGGATGTTATTACATGTATGTGCGGGGATGGTATTGCAGTTAGATTAGTCACTAGGAATGCATGTGTTGCGCCGCTCGCCGATCTACACGCGACTGACGGGCGCACTGAAAATCGGAGGACGTAGAAAGTGCCTGCTGCTTGCTACGCCATACTCTGAGTGCCGACCCTTTTCCGGCATGTTGGTGGCTGCAACTCCGAATACAATTTATAATTTTATTGTTGATATAGAAATAGATATACTACTGTTTTTTAACATTGTTGCAGTGCCTATGTCGGATTAAATGTACCTTTTTTTTTTTTTTTTTCTTTCTTTCTGTATATTCTATTTTTGAACTTTATAGGTATGTACTTATACTTGAATAAATAAATCATTTATTTATTCATTGATTCATTTATTCGCACGCCGGAACGGAAACGGTTATGGTGGCCATACACGATCAAGTGTACTTGTTAAATAAGTTTGCAGCGGATTTGACGCGTATACTTGATCGGGTATGGACACCATTATGATACTTATGCGTCATAAGCTCATAAGGTCATAAGTTATGATCAATGATATTTACAAGAAGAGGGTTATGACGATATTATTTTGGAAACAATAAAAAGCGTGATTATACAACAAATAAATATATTTTCCATTAAGTTCCATGTATAAATTTTAAAATTACTTTTTAAATAACATCCATGACAACAATATCTCATTAAAGTAATTTACAATACTTGGAAGTTGAAACTTGAAATCACAATGCTTCTATATAATTTTAATTGTAAGTTTAATAATCCTTTCTATCGAATTCATAATATGTGTATACGGTATACAATAATTTTATCATTATATAATAATATAATTATGTAGATTCTGACTAAATTACTCGATCGGTAACTATTTCTCATTATTTACATAAAAGATGGTCAGCGTTGCGACATTTATATAACTTCAAGTTAGGTAATTTTAATACAAAGACGTTATATTATTACCTCTAAAAAATTATTAAGTTCATGTGCTTAGTTGTTCTAAAACACTAAAACATCGAATAATGGTCCACATGAAATTTAACTAACATAAAGCGATTACAACACCATGCCTACGTAATACGGGTACAATAAACAGTACAGTACTTAATAATAATAGAAATTAATAAAATAATTTAATGGAATACAGCAGGAAAAGCTGCATTGATATACAATGATATATAGGTCTACGAGTACCAACGTAGTATATTACAATCTATGTATAAACTGACCGTTTGTGTTAAGCGTAAAATACTCATATATATATATATATATATATATATATATTCATTCATTCATTCTTGGAATCCCCACCAAGTATACCTCACTAATGGGGATTACCAGCTTTTTTCATGTTATAAACAAAGCCCAATGTGGATTTCAGGATTACCTATAATTCATCAATATGGAGAAAAATTGCTAATCAAAAATCGTAGCTTGAATTACCTACTTATTAATGCTAGAGTTTACTTACATTATAAATAATAACACATGATAAACCTTTATTCGATCTTGCGTAGAATAATAAATAAATAAATAATTGAAGCCAGTGTTTATTCAACCAATTGATTTTTTTGTGACTAGCAATTTTTATAATATTTACGTATTACTTATTTACCAAGTAATTATTATTGGTAATTCTTTATCCCTAAATTATGAATCAATGCAACTTTTACTGCATACCCTCATTTTGAATATGTCTGTTTTACATTGGAAGAGATTTTGTTTCGTACGCTACTGTGAATAAAAATTTTGTCCACACCTCTAACTTTTATGTTACAAAATAAAAATAAAATAATTTTCATTCAACGTATTAACGCGATAAAATATTTTTCTGGTGAGTTGGTCGTTCGCTTTGTAAAATGTTTGAGATAATAAAACCGGGAAATGCGTGTCAGGCCACGCGCAATGTAGCGTTCCGAAGTAGTAAGTTTATCGACTATTACTATACTAACTACTTATGCTAACATAGCCGTGATAGTTTTCTTTGTAAATTCATCATATTATATCCTATTACTAAGTAATTTATGAAACTGAAAATATTACTGCTGAATAGTCTCTTATGAGTAAGTAGGTGAGTATGCAAAACTTTCAGAGTAGCCATCATTTTCTCGAGGAAACATTTCTATGGACGCGTATACATACATATAGTTATAGGTTATACAAGATTATAAACTTTGAAAAGTGGACTAAGGTACCTTAATAGAATTCAATTTATATCAACTAAGTATAGTACTCTCCATCAATCCGCACTGGAGTAGCGTGGTGGAGTATACTCTAGGCCTCCTCAAGAGGAGATCCGTGCCCAGTAGGGGGCCATTAATAGCCATTAAGGGCCAGTTGAATGGACACTTATTAAGAGTATTATCTGTATTATCTGTTTTGCGAACTACCTACTACTTTTTTATTCCATTTCACAGTAGTATTTTCCCATAGCAAGTTCAATCTCTTCCAATGTGAATCATCCATAAATTTACACGTTTATTCAATGTCTTTTAGTTTAACATAGGTACTTAATTCCTATACACCGCACCTGGATCTCGGATCTAAATTGCAGCTAAAAAGCGTTTCTTCTAAAAAATGCTCTTATAAAAGTGGATTTTATGCAAACGGTAACAATCGGTTGAATCGAAAATATTTCGGGTAAAATATTCAGTTGATTTCGGGGAACCATATTAAACAGTAGTTTGTCTTTACTTTTAAGTTTTAATAATAAACGATGTAGTCTCTGGTAAAGGATGTAATTCCAAAAATTTGTTAATATTATCTCACGAGTTATTTCCATTTATTATAATTAAGCCATAAACTGGTAAATTAACCGCAATGCTTAACATTATCTTAATCGTATAATAGAGTATATATGCTCTAAGATTTATCAACGAAATAACAGTTCGTAATTTTCTTGTTGTTACTGCATCATGTTAACTTTGAATCTTGTAGCCCATGTGCTCACCTAACTTTCAATAAATCTGCTCTCAATTTTGATCATAGTGTGACATGTAAATAAATAGAATATTTGCGACGAATTCATAATTTCTCCCATTTTTTAAGTCAGTTAAAGAAGATAATAATTGTTTATTACTTTCCTCTAGAGTTTCGCTTGGGTGACATTGTAATGCTAGTACGCTAGGTAATACAGGCTAGGCTAGGTAATAGGGATAGTTTAAGTAGAATAACTCAATCTATTGCATTAGCAAGAATTACCTAATGCTTTATATTGGTTGATTGAGAATTTCATCATCCTATTACGACTTCATTCAGTTTGCTATCAGTTATCTACATATTGAGAGATACCTGAAAACTATCTTATATTATATCAATAGTACAATTTTAATTTTTTAAATTGATCCATGGCTTCCATTAGATATAAATCATTAAAACAATTAAACAATAACTGATACAAAGCATTTGCTATATAATTGTGTAAATAATTAAAGCACGCTACACTATGGCATGTTAATAATTTTACCACGTTTTTTACTTACAGTAATTTGTATCAAATCGTTATAATACTCGTATAAGTCCTACATTTCATTAAATTTGAATAACTTTATCAATTTATTTTCTTTTTAACCGATTTGTTACCGAAAAGTTCATACACGATACTGTATTTTATAAATGTTGGGTAAAGGTTGTGCGTTCTTATTCGTTATGTATTTTGTGTGTGATCTTTCGATATCTAAATTTCTTTAGAGGAACGTTACTAATACGTTTTACTAATAGGGAAAATGCATGAAATTTCTGAACGTTGTTATTGGTCTGTCTTATTATGTAAAATGGTTAATTTAATTGTAATTTGGTTGTTTATGAAATTTTCGAAAATGATTTTTTTTAATAAAATTGATTAAGTACTTACAGTATTCGTGTAGGTACCAATGTCCCATCTGTAAAAAGTGTCCTAGAAAATAGAGATAATTTAGCAGCTTGTATCTGTACTGAATAATGTAGGTACAATACAATAGGTATTTTTATGTATTCTATCTAACTTTTTTCGTCTACCTAGAGGTCGCCCAAATATCGCTACCTTAGCGATAAGGTCGCCCTTTGTATACCGTATTTTATTTTAATAATACTATGTATATAATTGTAATAAGTGTACAAATAAAGTGTATTGTATTGTACAATACATAGACTATGACGACATAACTGTATTCAAGCAATACCTCAAATGTTACAGGTTATGATTTTCATTGCGGTATTAATTGGGTAGAATTTATTATTTTTATAATATAGGTACTTTTCTGTGGTATATCATAGTGAGAAATCTAGATTTAATAAAAGTACAGTAAAATTTTGTAATTAATACATGCATTTCCCTATTAAATCGTTATGAGCAACACGCCATGATGGCAGTACCTACAGTAAAATGGTGAGAACTTTTAAAGGAATTAAAAAAAGGTCTGATGAATAAAATCAATAAGTTCTTATTGCAACAGTAATAAAGGCCCTTTAAAATTTATGTAGTGGGGTATTTATAACATTCACTTTCACAAATCTTAAAATTTTATTACCAATTTGTAATAACTACGTTATGCAAAATGGTTTACTCAACTCTATCTAATTTTTACGCAAAAATTTATCGTAAAATAATATAAAAAAGTTTATTACATTATATTACGTAGAGAAATATTTTTTTACCAATTTCATTGCGAAAAACAAGCAACGGTTTTTACATGAGATACTATACATGCTGTTTTTTTTTCAACAACCTGGTACCTGAGTAGCTTAAAAAATGTAGGTGAAAAGAATGCTCTCGAAAGTATCTACTTTTTGCTAATTTTTTTTTTGAAATAGTGGAAAACTAAACAAAATTTTAAATGTGGGTACCTAAAGATGATTTAAATATTTCATCCAATAACTCGACAGTTACATGGATCACGGTAATGGCAAAGATAGGAACCTTCTTGACATACAATACTTACACAATAGGTCCATAGCTTACCATTTTTTTGTAATCTATCCATTCATATTTTCTGAATAATTTAGCAATATATAATAACAAATAAGAATTTTGTGACATTTGCTAAGCAAATTGGATAAAATATTGAAATTGGTAAATCAATCCTGTGTTGTACCTACTATCTTCCTGTATGATCATAATATTAAAGTGTCGAATAAAAAGAAAGTTGAAAAAACTGTCAGAGTTTCTTCCCGTCAGCGTAGTCTCTTCTATTAATATGACTTATGATAATTATATCGATAGTATAATAAATTTTATTATAGAATGCTCATTAAATAAAAATGCTAGCATTGTAACAGCATTGTTAAATAGGGTTACTATCTTTTTCTTCATGACTTACGGAGTATCAGGACCTTGATAATAGATATTGAATCAATACTTTCACAAAATGTATAAACAGACGACGAAAAACAGCATCTAAACACTATAAACATACATGATTAATTTATATTAAAAATATAGCACTTTCAACATCAAAATATACAATATTGAAATCACAAAAGAGTAACAACACCGATTACATAAACTATCCATAAAGAAATACAAGGGATGTACCTAAACATTAATGGAAGTATTTCTTAAACACTAAGCAAAATTATATTAGAAATATTGAATTTTAAAAACTAGCATTATTTTAATCTTGAACAAAAATAACGAAGGACTCCGAGCCCATAATTATCAAGATCAAGAGGACTTTGAAAGTTATGAAATAATTGGCACAATTGTTTAATACCATTCATGTATATTTTTAAAATTCTATAAAAATTCTGGCTCTTTAGACAACCGAATCTGTACGTGCGTTAAATAAGTAATCGGTTGCCATACTTAAAGTTACCTACCTGCATTATATTTTACATAAGTACTTTGCATTAGAAGATTTGCAATACATTTGTAATGTTTAGCCAACCTTATGTAGTTATTAAAATAAGCAGGAGACAGATTTTTTAAGAAACAAGATAAAATCATACTCAAGTATTTCAACATTCGACGGTATGTAGGTAGGTACTTTTAATCTCAATAAAATTGTAAATTTTATTACACTAAACACCTATTAATAAGTAATAATTTTAGTACAAATAACAACAAATAAATCTCAACTAAAATATTGGAATATACAGATAACTACAGACACCTATTAACATTTTTCACTTGACGGACATCAAAACATTAAATAAATATGTTACATATTATTTTCTTGGCTGTTAAATATACATAGTTTCAAGCGAAAATTATAAAATAATTTAAAAACAGTTTTCAAATTATCTCTGTTTTCATTAGCGATATTTTATGCAAAGTTTAAGTACAAGTATAAACATTGCTCTGAAAACATCTTGCTTTTTCAATTTTCCATTTCATAAATATAATTTTAGACGGGCAAAGTGCAAGTCAGGCGAGCGCAATATAATAATATTTGCTTAATGAAGCAAGACAAGTGCATTCATGACTCTTGCTCCCTATGAGGTTTGCTCAAGGAACACGTATAAATTTTAAATATTTTTAGGAATTAATATGACTATAATAGTAAAATAAAATGAGAACACTAGCTACTCTCATCGCTAAGATGATACCGATGACTATTCTCACACTGATGATTGTAATGTCTGCTTGATAAATAAAAAAAATTGGCCCTAATATTTGTAAAATAATGGCGTTGCGGTTCTTTAAAAATATGGGTATGATATCTCCTTAGAGGTCGATCAAAGGCTCGCTTAAAAAAGTTCGTTGCAAGCATAAGTGTGAGAAGTATTTTAATACATTATCTAAAATTTGACCCTGTGTCAGTCGTGGACTGCAACCGAGGCGTTCACCTCGGGATCAATTTTATCTACTCAATTTAGAATCTACGCTCATAGTCGTGTCGGACACCGACCGCTTAACGATATCGACGAGACGCCGCTTACATTAATATCCGAAATAATTAATAATTACATTTACATTATATTAGGTAAGAAATTTGGCAGTACTGTTCGGTCTAGGCAAAGACGAGGGCACCCGACGTCGAAATGATAGAAAAATCGATCGCCGCTTACACCTAGAAATAGCGGGCCCGCTAAGCTATACCTACACTGGACCCTCTAAATATAACATCAGCGTCTAGAGAGCTGAATAGTAGCTTTAATTTGATTAATGCGTCCGCGCGCTCGCGGCGGCGAGAAGGCACATGGGGGGCGCGGCGGCGGCAGCGGCGCAGCGCGGGGGGCGGCGCCGCCGCGCGGTATCAGAGCGGGAAGCAGCGCGCCGCCCGTCGCGGCTCGCTCGCCCCACGTCGCCGCCGCGCGCTCGGCACGTCGCTTTCTCCGCCGCTCTCTAGGCCGCCACACAGCCTCTCTGGTTCGATCGGTTCCAATTTGTGCATCGAGGGCCTACTCGACAACCTCGCACCCTCCGCCGTCCCTGTCGATGATCGTCGTTCGGGCGTGGCGTCGAGCTCGATCCGTCCCAATTTCAATGCTAGTGCGTACTCTGATCTCTCCAGGACGCTCGGAGCTTCCTCCACTACGGTGGTGTCTGCCAATGTGGAATCTGCCGCCGCGGAATCCGCTCGTTCCGAATCACCCTGCGCTGTTAGGTAGCGCCGCGTGTCCGTCGAGGAAGGCGATGTATCGACGGCTCCCCGACGTTCCGGTGTTGCGAAAACGGAATCTGAGGCCCAGCTGCGAGCTTCTGAGTTCTGTCTTATCGTTTCGTCGACGCTTCGCTGGGATGTCCGGCGACTTGTGCGTGGACTCTCGTCGTCTATAGCTCGAAAATCCAGAGTGCTAAGATCGAAAGTTCCCAAGCCGCGACGCTTCGAACTACTTCGTCGGAATGAAGGACGATGAGACGAAAATGCAGCATCATATAACTCGCAGAGACTCGTGCGATCGGAATGCGGTTCTTCATATAGTGTCAAGTTCCGAGTTTCAGTAGCATCAGAAGGAGTTTCGTCTCGATTAGAGGTAACCTCACTCCGTTCGGAGATATCAAACGTGAACCGCGCTTCGAATCTATCAGGGCTTAATAGAGGAGCGGATCGCGAGCAATCATTAGAGCCCTGCCCCTCTCTCTCGAGGGGGAGAGGGCGGAGAGTGGATTTGCGAGGAGAGGTGTCCTCTGAATCTGTAGAGCGATCAGATCTTTGAGCATGACAAATATGACGTCGAGTAAGAGCAGGTTGGGAACTGCATGGCAGTCGTTTGCAACACGTTCTTTCGTGTCTTACGTCAGAACCGCTACTTCCAGTAGATTTGGAATGGGGTGGTCGTCGCCGTCTATCATCCTCTCGGCCATACAAGGAAGTAAAATCTTCTGAGCAAAATTTTTCGAAAAGTTCCTGTGAGCTTAGTCTAGTCGAGCCTGTTGCATTATAAAAAGCTTCCGTCGGAGATCTATCAGTACGCTCATATAGAGCGCTAGAGCTCGCCCGTTTTGATTTATCTATCAAGCCTAATTTATAAATTTTTGGTAATCTCCGCTCAAATACGCCTTGAGACTGCGCTCGAGAAGGTGCCCGAAGAGTTTGTGGGGGGCCATCTCGGCGGTCAAGAATGCGATCAGCAGATGCACCTCGTACATGGTGTGGCGGATAATACTGCGGCTCGGGCGGTGGTTCCGTTGGAGGAGAGGCGACGAACTCCGGTTCGTATTCATCTTCTTCGGGCGTATCGGCAGATGGTCCTGAACGCTCCAAAGAAGTGCGTTGGCACTCGCATTCCTCGTCGTGATCGCTGACATCACCCTCATCAAATGAAGGCACCCTGGGACCGTGTCCGAACACCCGGCGGCGTTCTTCAGCAGCACCTTCATCGTCTTCGAGGCGAATGGAGCGACGAAGAGGAGGGCGATCACGGCGAGGGCGGCGCGGTGCCTCTAATGTTACCGCATGGGGCAGCGGCGGGCGCGTAGTGTTGGGCAGCAAACGGTCGAGTGATAGGCCTCGGCGTGGTCGCGGAGGCCTCTGTTGCTGTCGTTTTGAATCACGTGGTACTGCAGAGGGACTGGTCTCCTCTGGTGTAGTGGGTAATGCCGCGCCGCGCCCGAATTCTATGAACCAGAGTTCGTCTTTGAGTTCGCACTCTCACTTTTTTTCATTCATATCCTTGTTTAAGTAGTGCAGGACGTAATGGAGGACGAGGTCGTAGCAGTATTTGTATTCAGTCTGAAAGAGTATGCAAAACATAAGTATGTTAAACTGTTATATTATATCGAGCGGGTATAATTTGAAATGTTTTTACCATATTCTCGACAAGCTGGGGACGATGGCGACGTACAGTCTTGACAGCTTGGAAAACATCGACCTCGCCGTGTTGGATCACTTGCTCAATACATGCATTGGCAGCGCAGTATACTCCTGCACGACTTCGACCATCCCTGCAAAATAAACATTATGTAATCCCAGGAACATAGTATTATCTACACTAATTTTAAATACCAAAGTTGTGCAACAAACTGTACCTGTACTTCTTATTAAAATTTTTTTTTTACTGAAAAGTCATTTGAAATGGAGTTTTTTTGAAAAACGATAAAATATGATAAACAAAGTAACGTCTTTTGAAAGTAACAATAATGTCTGGCAAAACAATAGGTTAATAATCAGTTAATAATTACGTACGGGGAAACCACGCAGACTGGCCCATAGTCAGTGCGCTGTCGCCATCTTTCGACCATGTTCATCAGCTCGACCAGTGAGTTGGTGGAGGAAGGCACCTTGTGGCCCATGGGCCAGCAAGTCAGCTGGAATAGCTGTACTGTCTTCGGGGGCGCCTTTACTCCAGCCATCAGTTCAGTCAGGGAGACGATCTGTTAAGTTAACGATCAAGTTATTAATGATGAATAAAAGTTGTGACAGGGTGACTAAAATAACAGATAGAATAAACGTTCACTCTCTTACTTCCACTGGGATTCTTTTGGTCGCACGTGGCATGGACAGACAAAATTAACATTTTAATGCTTGAAGTTTTAAAGGCTCCTAGGACCGACAGCAACTATCCATTTGATCGAAGAAATAAAAAATCTGCATCACGATGTTGGTCCCTGATAAATTCCAAAACACGCAATCGATTCGGATAGGATGGAAGTTTAAAAGTTGTGTGTATTGATCTAACTTCAATGATAGGATAGTTTTTAACCTAATAAATAGGTGGCTTTTCGAGATACAGATAACAGGCAAATTGTGAAAAAGAGCGACTTACTTTCTTATTGATTCTAAATATCCAAGTCTTGATATTCGTGTAGTGGTTATGGGAGACGTGGTCAATTGTGAACACGGGTCCGTATTTTTTGGAGTGCCGACCCTCTGGCCAGAAAGGTGGATATTGTTGCTGAAATATAAATAGTTTATGAATGATTGTTATTTTCTTGAATCTATGAAGTAATTTTACCTAAATGGAAACAAATAGTATGGTCATTTTATGTTGTATATTTTAATAGCGCTACAATCCGTTGTCTCCAACCTCAGCATGTATGCATGTTTTCGTTTTATACTTAGACCTGATACAATTTTATTTGTATAAATAATTTTTATGATGCAGATATGTGTACTTGGAATGCATTTCTATCACTTCGACTTTATTTAAATTTTGTACACAATACTTATGTAATTCTCTATAGCTAAGTACAATAAAAATAATGTTCTATAAGATTGTCCTTACTGAGTTTTTGGGTGGAACGCAAAGAACAACAACTGCAGCGCACTCGTAGTCGTAAACCAGGGACCAGAACTCCCCTTGCGTCATAATGAGGGGCCACTCCGTCACTATATACTCCCGAGGCTTCGTATAACCCTAAAAAGTTCAATTCAAGTCACAGATTATTAAGGCAATAATAATAAAATAATTCCCTTCGCTGTTATATTAATTCATAGGGAATACACAAACAAAAAACCGGACAAGTGTGTGTCCACGCGTAATGTAGGGTTCCGAAGTAGTAAGATTATCGACTATTACTCATTAACTACTTACGCTAACATAGCCATGTTACTTCTCCTTGTAAATTCATCATAAAACCTATTTTAGAGAATTTTTTCACTTGTCCAACTCGAACCGTTTAGCCGGTAGGAAAGGGAACACTTGACTCCAATCAAAATTAGCACTTTAAAGCCAAATATTTCGCAAACAAACTCCTAAATCCAAAAATGGTCTTACTAGACCCATAATATTTTTGAAAGACTTTTGCAACGACACCCCACACTATGGGGTACACAACGAAAAAAAATTTTTTACTTCTAGAGCAGGTACCCTGAAAAAAATATTTTATTCCACGATTTTGTAGTTTTAATAAATGTATGTATATCCATGCCAAATTAAGGGTCTCGGCAGATAGACGGACGGACGGACAGACGGACGGATATGAGTGATATGACGAAACTATAAGGGTTCCGATTTTACTTTGGAACCCCATATAATTTAATATAATTTAATGATGTGTTCGTTAAAAAAGTCATATTTTAAAATACTTTATTATTCTTTATTATTGTACAATTTATAATTACGATACTTACATCTACAAACACAGCGTTGATGTAGTCCGTGAAACTATTTCCTTGGAAAGAGGTCAAGTATGGGCGAGAATTGTCAGCTGCAATAAAAGTTAAAATATTATTATTAGAGAAAATACTATAGGGGAAAATACTATACTAAAATACTTATATGAAATTTCTCTTTCAAAAAGTACGATAAAACTATACCTACTGTGTTTTGACTTATATGGTTCAACGAGGAGTCATACGAGTAAAATAAATAATAAATACGCTAAGATAAATAAAAAGTGCTTATTTATACAGATGTGTAGAGCTACAACATGAAGTTAATTACTAAAAAAAGAATTTAATATTTAATAACATGTAGAACTAAAAACTAGGCAAGGAGGCAAATATAGAAAGATTTCGAAAAGTTTATTAAAAATGGCATGTAAACATATTTTATTTCGTTGATATGTTTTTTATACACTAAAAAGCTAATGCTTGACTAAAAACCATTTGATAGTAAGCGGCAATGAAGACATGGATGGTAAAGCTAACTCTAGTAAATAAACTTAGTAGAAGCACAGAAGAAATAATAGTACATAATACCTATATAATATTAGTAGAAGCCTATTCACTCTTAATTATTAATTTATTATATTATCAACAACTCCCTACATTCAAAATGAACTTACGAGGAACTACAAGCACATCCCGATTTTTCTCCCTGTTGTCACCTCTGTGGCCTCCAGCGCAATCTCCTATTGTGAATCTTGGAGTCTGTTTACAAATCTGCTGATACTCCTTCTGGTACTCATTGAGTTTGGTCACTGGATCTCTTTGAGACTTCTGCTTCAGCCGCTGAGATAGATCCGATACAGGGAACCATGATATTCCGCACACAACATGCTCCTCTAGCGTATCATATACGAATTTGTATTGTTCCTGATACAAAAATAGGTAGTTATTAAATAACTAGTTTGAAAATACGTGAGTATTCTGTTTAAAGAAAATTAATTTTAAAATTAGAATGAACGCTTCTTCAGTGCGGATTGGTGGTCAGTGGCCAACCCGAGTGTCGGAAATATTCATGCCATCCGAGGGCCTCCAACGTGGCTTAGGAGTGTTATCTTACGTCCGATAATAACCGGGATCGACTTTACGTGCCCTCCGAAGGACGGTAGCGGTCAAAACATTTTTGCTACTATCGGTCACCCATCCAACTACCGACAGCGCCCGCTGTTGCTTAACTTTGTCAATCGCTTAGGATCTACGCAAGCCGCCGGGCTATGAGCGCTTCAATGTTTGTTCGTGTGTTTTACCATACTCAAATTTACCATACTTAAATTTCTCTGACAAAAGTCTTACTTACTTCATTTTCTATTAGTCCTTTCCTAGATTGTCTGAGTTTCTTCAAATACCCAAACACATCAAAACAGTCTTCTTCTTCCGCTAACTCTAGATTTGCATCCACTGCCAAATATACGCCAGACCTTCCACCGCCATCACTGAAAATGTTTTTTTTTAAGTCACATGTTTCTGCAGCAGTACCATTATTATTTGTTTTCTATATAAAGTCTTAAAATATTAAAATTCGTGGTCTAATGGAGGGCTACAGATGTGGATTTTATTAAAACTTTACCACCGATGTTTAAATAGCTTGTTATCGTTTATACATTTTTCCTAAGGTGTGAAATTGATTAATTGATTTAATATTTTCTGATAAACAATTTTTTTCGTTTCTTGTAATGCATGTGGCATAATTATGAGGACTTAAATTCATCAATACCATCCAAAAAATACGCGACAAATTCATAATTCCTTCTTTAGAGTCAGTGAAAATTAACCAAAAATAATTTATCCTAAAATATCTAAATAAAATAATGAGGCAAACAATGATATTACCAATCATTGTGTTTTTCTTAAGAAAATTGAACACTGAATCGCTGGTGTAATAATTTAGGCTGACTATAAATATTCTGCCAAAGTTTCAAAGGAAGACTAAGGTTTGCTTCCTAACAAGTTGTTTGCGAGCTACTCATATCTGAGAAAGTTCTATCGTAATGTATCTCGGCGGCTTGTTTGTTCCATTTACATAATACCAGGTAACTGCATTCTCGTGTCCATGAACCCCCTTAGTGTGCCGTTTAGTTAGGAATAATTAGTATTCGTAGCGCTAGGGGGTTCAATCTGGGGGTTCAAGCAGAATGCACGTTTTTGCCTTTCAAATGAAGAAGAAAAATTAACACTTACTTGCAATGCACGATCATGGGGCCAGCGGCAGGGTTAGTAGCTAATCTTCTCCCCACCACCGCTCGCACGCGTCTCCTAAACTCCAATAAGGCATTGCTGAACGGACATGTATGGGAATGCCATTGCGTGTAGTGAAACTGTAGTATGAAGCGTTCTTCTACAACGACCTGTGAGAAATATGTTATTTTAAAACTGTGATACGAAAATAAATAAATGTATGAGTTAAAAAGTTTAACTATCATAGATTATTGATTCCAAAAGAAATGTAAAAAAATCGTAGTTGAAAAAAAATATAGTTAGTAAAAATAATGAATGCAGTTTGAAAAAAAGTTCTTTTGCCTAAAAATTGTACGTCTGAGTGTGATTATTTCGTAAACTAAAACTTTGTACTCACATTTTTCTCACTCTTATACAGCCGGAAGGTCCTTATATGGAAGTTGGCAAGCTCCTCCTCTTGAACGATTCCCACACTAATGTCTCCGTATGTCTCGTCCTTTTCTTTGTTCGGTGGCCAGTATTGGACGCACATTACCTAAAGAGTTATAAATAATATTAGTCACCATTAATATGTCGCTATAGCATAGTTATAAATTAGTCACCATTAATATACCACCGTTAGTGACAAAAAATTCTTAAGCGCTTTCTTCTTTCTTGAGCGGAATGCTTCTGAGGGCATGTAAAGCCGTCGGTCCCAGTTATTATCATAAGATAACAGTTCGTTAAGCTATGCCGGAGGCCCTCGGGCGGGTTGAAAACTTCCGACACTTTGGTTGGCCACTAACCCCTCCACCAATCCGCAATGGAGCAGCATGGTGGAGTATGCTCTAGACCTCCTTAAGAGGTGAGACCCGTGCCCAGTAGTGGGCCATTAATGGCCATAGCAGTATTCGTTTTTTTTTTGATACTTTAAACAATGGCATCAGTATCTCACTTGCCACCATATTTGTTTTTTTTCTAATTTCTCTTATCTAAGAACACTTGGGCTGTCAAGACGCATCTAACGATACTTTAATTATATGGTCCAGCGGTTTGGAAGATATGAGGTTATAAAGAATATTACAAACATTGGTACAATATACGTCATGTGAGAAACATAACCTCTCCTTGTAGTAGTGTAAAAATTATAAAGAGTAGAGTTACGCAGTTTTTTTGTTTACAGACTGCAGTAAAAATTATACTTGTAGAACTTTTTGCCCACTGTGTTTCAGCCCTGGGAAATAATTAGTATTGAAAATCCAGGGAATAAAATATCAAAGGATTTAGTAACCCGTAATTACCGATTAGGCGCTTTTGCATTTAACTAATGTATCAGATAAATTTGTGTTTCACATAACTTCAAAACTGGATCTCTATTAGGATTCATTGAAAGGTAAGAATCAATTCGAAATGGACTGAGCTTGCTCGTCAACTGATAATTTTGGGTACGATTTGGCCCTAGTAGTAAAGATGTCAGCCACTTATTGATTGCAGCGCACTTTCTAACCGTTGAGCCTCGATTATTTATGGGTACCTGGTGTATGGTGTATGGTGTATGGATGTATTAGCTTAGGAAGAAATAGTTTTTTTCCTGAATTAATAATGACCCGACGTAGGTTAGATATATCAATAACTCAAGATTAATTCCTAGCAGTAATAAGTAATTGATCTATAATTTACATAAGAGATAAAACTGTAACTAGTAGGTGGTTCTATAGTATTTTTACCGCATTAGAATCGATAAAAAAAAATTTTTAGAATTTATATGTCAGTCAGTTTATAATGTTTTCTGTCTGTTTGTTCCCGGTAATCTCAGAAAAAGCTTAACTGATTTGGATACGGTTTTCACTGATATCTTTGTCATATCGCTGTTGCCAGAGCGGTCGTGGTATTCACACGGTAATTAGTAGGAGCACATGTTATTGTTTTTATTGACATATTGCTGTAATATTTAGTGTAGTTTGTTTATTTCAATCGAATCAGTTATTAAAAAATATCTTAATTTAAAGGATCTCGTCATTTTTCGAGTACTAACTACATACTAAGGCATGGTACATGAAACAAGTGAGGGCGGTTACTACCATAAAATAATTAGGCTATTCAACGCTTGCTTTTTTAAGTAATGAGAATAGCGAATGAGCTGGCAGTGCCGCCTCAATGGAACTCTAGCGACATTTTTGAAACCAAATTGAAATAAGGCGTTCCATTTGTCCAATTCTCGTCTATCATGATTATGCTGAAAATTCGTCTCCATTTCACACTCCATTTTGTGAAGAATGAATTACGAGTGTACTCATTCGGCTGCTCAACCGCACTAATGGAATAAAGTTTTATATTTATTATAAACTTTTAAAGAAAACCGAAAACCGCACTTAAGTCACGATATTTTCGTGCGTAATGTACTCGTAGCCCTTTTTTACACGGTGCGAAAACTTGTGACTTAAAGTTTCTATATTAATTTACGACGTTTATCACCCTCGCTACGCTAACTTCGCGCCTTGCAATAATATACATTATACAACTCAGCCACACTTTCACACACATCGCAAAGTGTGAAAAAGGACTACTTAGGTCATAAACACCATTTAAATGCGGTGCTCACAATGGTGAGGAGGAACCATGCCCATTTTACGCACCGTATCGTAATGTACTAATATTATTTTTATCTATGAAATAAGTTTGTGATTTTGAAGTTATTTGGTTGCCATTTAGCAAGATGGAATATTATCTGTAGTTTTGTTTACGGTTAATTATCGCACAGATATAATATAAATTATGTTTAATTTCAAATTAAGATTTTTTTATGTCACAAGTCGTTGATTTTTTTATGTAAACGACGATCCATTTGATGTAGGTAGCCATCAAAGACACAAAGAAATATCAAAGAGACCAAGAAAAAACTTGCTCTCAAGCCCGCAGCCGGAACTCATCGAGTTATTTGGCGGCTGACTTAAGTAAGTGGAGCTAGCCAAGCAGGCCAAATTCTTTACCAAATGCTTTGTAGTAAACGCCTAAATTAGTGTCTAGTGGACAGTTCCTCTTCTTACCTTAATAAAGTCAAAAGTCTTAGTCAGCATGACGATAGCGGCAGCGCGCTCCTGCCATATCATCCGCCAGAAGTAAACCACTGTGTCTTCCGTTGGCCCCTGTGTTACTATGTACGCATTCGGCTTTAGAATACTCTGTGGACAATAATGACATAATTATGTACAATAGGCGTCGCATCTAAGGGTGAAGCCAAACGAGCGTATTTTAGAGCTGTGCGTCGCGATATAATACTAAAGTCCAAACTCATTTTGCGTTGCCGTGTGGCACAAACAGGACTTTAGTATGAAACCGAATGCACATGACTTATTTTTTGCGGCTGACACAGCTCAAAAAAATACGCTCGTTTGGCTTCATCTGTTTCATATTGTATTAAACATAGCCTTTTCATTGAAAGGTGTGACTCAACAGCACGTTTATTGTCGATTTGCCGACTGGCTGAAGACCACGTTGAACAGTTCAGCTAGTCGACATTCAAAGTCTGAACCAAACTGTGGGAGGTTACTATGTATTTCTGTTTTTATTTTATTTAAAATAAAAATCATTCATATATTCATATCCCAGATACACGTATGTATCACTGACATATCTACTTATTAACCTAATCTAACATTATCATATTAATAAGCTTTGGTTGATTCGTGATGGGATAGGCATGGCTAGGCTGCTAATAAAGCCTTTTGTTTTTTGAATAGGTTTCCTTTAGTATCGGTTACTTACTTTAAACAGTTGGCTACAAAATAATTATGGCAATATGCATTAGAAATAACGATTCAGATTAAAGTTATTAACAAAATAATATTGTTCAATCCTTTATCACTGGTCGGTGTGAAAAGAAAAGTAAAAACCCTTCCAAAATTGACACTCCAATGTCAACGGAAAATATTGGGAGTTGCGTCAACTCCGGTGATGGGAAAAGCGGTTTCACGACGTTCGTGGAGTTTTCCGTCCATCCTGCAGCCCATAACGTTTATGGTGCTATTCTCCGGCCGTGCCGTGAAAGCAGAGAAGAAGCTGTCGTGCGCAGCGCAATCCTGCGACATTGGATGTTAAGGTTGGTGGGTTCTTTTTTCATAGACTTGATTTGGGTTTGGATATACCACCGACCTAGGCATTACATATATACATACATACATAATACAGTCCACACATATATCGAAGGATCGCCCCTGCGATTACCGCACAAATATTATATAACATCTACATACCCAATGAGGTATAACAGTGTTAATAGACTCGTAAGTAGATCACATTAGTCACAGACATAAACCTAACCTACTTACGACTCATCGGGTATCTGTTATGATTAAACAAGTACTTACCTACCTACTTGTAAAACAAGTTAAGTAGGAACTTGTACTACTTTTGGCCTGTTACTTTATCATTTCGGAACAGTCACTCAAAATTACAATATAATGTTTTTTTTTCTTTACAATAGTTTCCAATTTGAATACTATTTTCTATTCTATTTTATAAAATTGAAAAGAAAAGATCCCAACTATCGGAAGGGGCCTAGTGGCGCCTTGTCAGTTATTAAGGACTCTGGAGCGTCACGGAAATGGTCGGCTTAGGCCCATAGTTGGAAGAAGACAACTCAATTATTGTTTTTTATAATGTAATCCAATAATGTCCCATTGTTTGGCTCCGATCTTCTCATAATGAGGTTCTATGTATATTTAGAATTTACACCTTTTATCTCTACTATACACGTTATAATCCTCATTATGAGCACTCTATCGGCGGTTTTCAATAATCTATCTATCCAATATCTGGATAAGTAAATAAATATAATAATAATATAATAAATCATTATTATTCATTCATTTATTTATTTATTATTTATTTATTCTTTTTGTAATACCTATGAACAGGTTATAATGTTTATTATTCATTCATTATATTATATATATCATGAATTTATTATATTCAAGTCATTATTATTATTATAATACAAAACTAAGATTTTTTAGAGTTGCTAGTCTTTGAGTTACCTACATTATGGGATTAACAGCTTAACTATCCATAAAAATTACAGTAGGTTACGTGTAGAATGTAGATCCTATGCTTAACTAAATTCTTTGTCCTTTCTATAGACCGTAATAAACGCAAACGATGTCAATTTGTTCCGGCAGATCATTACTAATCGCGTTCAGAGCCGGACTACTAATTTCAGGGGCTAGTGATGCTTACAGCGTTACATTACGCGTAGGGGACTAACCATACAATAAGTAGTCGACTAATTGTGATTATGCCATTTATTAGACAGTGTTGAAGCATTCATAATCCAGCGGCTTGTATCGATCCTAAGTGATCGACAAAGTTAAGCAATTGCGGGCGCGGGTCGGTAGTTGGATGGGTGACCGCTAGTGGCAAAAATTACTTGAGCGTTTCCCTGCTTCGTCGGGCACGTAAAGTCGTTGATCCCGGTTGTTATCGTAAAATAACAGTCTTTAAGCCAAGTCGGAGGCCCTGCGGCATGGGAACTTCTGACACTTGGGTTGGCCACTAACCCTTCCACCAATGCGCACTGGAACAGCGTGGTAGAGTACCATTCCTGGCCAAATTATTAAACGCACTCTAAAATTTGGTAATTATAAGGTGATATTATACAGCTTTAGGTGCGTACATTTACTACGTGAGGAATTTTTAAAGATTTTCAGACACCCCCATCCTCCTTGGTGAGATAACGTGAGACTCGTGAGATTTGGCTCCACCCCCTCCCTCGTCCCCCTAATCTCGCGTAATTTTTCAAAATATGTGTTTCTAGTGTCCACACTCGATAGACTTTGGGTGAAAAAATCAAAATATTTTTTCATTAGGTACACTTTCATTTTCTACACTTTGTTTTGGATCATTTTCGGACAAATTTTCTGATTCTTACGAAAAAAAAAACTAGAGATTTGCCAAGACCCCCGCTCTTCCCAACGTAACATTAGATGAGATTCGGTTCTTTCCCCCCCTGTCCTAAATGCCTCACGTAATTTATGAATGCTCCCTTTATTGTTTTTTTACAAGATATCTGTTAAAATAATGTGCCAATACAGTGCGTCTCATAACTTGGCCAGGGATTGTATGCTCTAGGTCTCCTGAAGAGGAGAGAACCGTGTTGATACTACTGAGTGGGACATTAATGGGTTGAAGACAGGCGGTTCTTGTAAAACTTATTTAGCGATTCAGTTCGTTGATGTTTTTGCTTCTATTTTATACGACAGGTCAAAATGAAATTTATTGAACTTGGACATTCTTTTTTATAGTATTCGGAAAATAAATTAGTTATTTCTTCGACCTTGTATGCCTTGGCCTTGTGCTCGCTTGACCAGACTTTTTTGTCTTTTAATTCTTCAATTGAACTATTATAAAATGTATACGTATCGCTTAAATTGACTACTGGATATAAAATCCTCAAATATGCGGTCAATATTGTTATACACCTCTTTTTAATATATAATATCATTGGTTATACATAACCTATTTGAATTCTGACCTATTTCTACAGTACAATAAAATTAACACTTTCAAATTATTTTAAAGAAATAATTGCCGTAATTTATAATGATGCGCAGTCCGTCACAAAAATATCTAATATACAATACTTATAATTTTATGTCATGAAAATTACTTTATATTTATTTGTAAGTTTTTATTCCCCTTATTTTGTGAAAAATGGATTATTATTATAGATCATTCTTTGAATATTTGTAGCGATACTACTTTAAATTAATTTGTAATCAATAAATAATATACAGGGTGTTTTAATATTCAATGGAAATACTTCAGAAGGACGTTCTGTTCTCGATTCTCAACCCGATATAAAAGGAGACTTGCTTATAAATTTTTTATTTTTATTTTATTTCATACCAAAAATTTAATTCGATATCGACTACTTGCGAGTAGAGTCACGAGTCATGAGTCACGACACTCGTAAATTGTGTAATTGCATCTCGAGCTCTTGCGAACAATACCCCTGTACCACCTTAAATGCCTATTGGTATAAGTTATGGAAAGTTAAGAAAAGTACAGTTGCGCACAAAAGTGATGCCGACTAATATGTTTTCCGCGACCCTCTTTTCCCCCAAGGTTTTTCCATCAAACACCCTTTTCTGAAAGTTGATACCCGACGTCCATTATACTTGTAATGTGTGGGACCGAAACGCATTCATAAATCTTATATGCCATATGTTTTCGATGTATTGTCATTATTAAAATATAAGTCATAAAAAGGCGTAAAGGTTTTTTTATATTGTCTATTATGTGATTTAAGCTAACCTTGCTTTAAAATCAAAATAAGTTAAATAGGATTAGTAATCTTTGTTTAAAATTACCAAATTATTGAAATAAATGAAACTTTGAAATAAGACACATCTCTGTTTTAAAATTTTTATCTTTTTTTATAATGTTCCTTAATGATAGTTACTGAAGTTTTGGAGTTCTATTATATTTATTTTCTTCAAAGATTCAGACAAAGGCAATGTTGCCATTACAAGTATTTGTTAGAGTTTAAATATGATTAATATATAAAATACGTTTAACGAAAATATACCTGTTACGCGACGTATTTACGTATTATAAAATACACGGATGTGTTCACGATACAATACGATACGATCCTTTTTCATGACTAACAGAACGATGAATTCATACTCATTATTGACATAAAAGTATTAGGTGTTGAAATTATGTATTCATTATTCATTTTAAAGTCACCTAGTTAATTAATGTCCTTTTTCAGGTTCCTAATTCAATGTTTGTCTATGTTAATACACGGTGTGAAATAAAATCATTATTAATATTAAGAATAACTGATATGAAAATAAAGCATTATTTAAAATAATTTTCAGTCAATTAATTTTGATGAGCAGAGTTGCTCAGAAACATCAAGCGATGTTTCCAGTTACTCGACGGCTAGATACACACAGAGAAGTAGTTGGCTAGTTAGATGAAACTGGGTTTCTAGGTCCCAAGGTTTAATTAATTTTCTTTACTTTTTGCTCAACGATCTGCTTCTTCACGCTAGGCGGCTAGACCAAATCGAACTAAGTATATTCATATTTTTTATTTCATCAGAAGTAGGTTCCAGTTCATTTATTAAAGCAATTTTTGATAAAAAATAAAACACAAAAAATGTTTGTGGCGATGTTCTTTATAGACTTTGAAATCATCCAACCGATGTGCCCTAAACTGGTTTAATTTGAAAGGCAATAATACGAAGATGGTTTGAGACCACTAAAACAATACTTTAGGTACATTCGATCCATTCATGAAGTCGATTTTCGAATTTTCCCATACAAATTTTTTTCCGAATTTAAATAAATTTCTTTATTTTAGCATAGTAGCACATTCCGGGTTCTATATATTAATCCTAATACAATAAATGAGCATCTGATGGCCTTAGTGTTGGTCAAGAAGCGAGAATTGAGTAACCCGCAATTTTATTGAGCCTACATAATAGTTATTGAAATACGTAAAAACATTTCTGGGTCAGTTGTTGATTGAAAGTCACACCTAACCAGGCGAAGAACCCTACCATGCATAAGTGCTGAGTACCATTGGGATTAAGCTGAGGAGTATTAAGCACAGCAGCTTATAGGAGAGAGATGGCTCAGTTGTATCATTCATTGCTCAACTTGGTGCATCACAAAGGAGATGTTGACTTGAACTCGAGGAAGAATTTAACGGGCTTCTTCGCTTAAATTATTATGTCAGCAACACTTGGTAATTTTTCATAAATGAACATAATAAGTAGGTACATACTCGTACAGTAATTTCATCTACAACTTATATAACTCAAAAGTTTCTCAATAATTATCTTTATTTTTGTGTTGAACTTGAGGTACAATACTTAATTACGACGTTCTATCGTCGTCATAATAGAATTGTACCGCCATAATTCAGAAGGAAGCGCTCATTCCTCGCACAGTAATGTAATGTTATACTCGACTAATTAGTTTTAAAGTAAGGTACACATCCAATTATTAACTCTCTCTGTCTAATTATAAAGTTTTCAAGATTCATAGGTATGAAAATAGGGTCTCTTTGGGAATGTTATTCAAAGTTTTCGCAGCGATCAAATAAAATAAAATAATGTTGATACTAGACAATAAGCAATGAATGTACGTTAGCATATTAGTTCATTGATAGTAAGTTTAAAATAATATTGTATTATAATTATAGAATGAAAACAAGGTCAGCAAAAGAAATAATGCGAGACCTGCATAAGTGATATCTTTATTGTTACCGATATTCATTACCTATCTTTATTATTATCGACATTCACGGATCACCGTGTCCTAAGAATATAAGTGATCACTCTTATGTATCTTATCTGTGTCTCTGTATACTCTTCTATACAAATAACGAGTAGGCACATAAACAGTTAAAGAAATAAGTGGTTGATGTTCGTTATTAAAAATATGTGAAAAATCCTTATGAAGCTAATATTATTATAGTTGTTTTCCAAGACATGTGTTACAAACATATTATAGACAAAGAACATCTGTAACTGTCACAACAATACATGTTAGAGCAGCGGTTCCCAAATTATTATTTCCTGGGCCCAGATAACTTTCTTTTTTCTGTTGTGTAACGTACAAAGGAAACCGCATTGGAATGTTTACAGTCCGGTCAAAATAGACATTCACCCTTGCATAAATTCCCAAGAAGCTGAAAATTTACATTCACATTTCGCTAAAAAATCCAAAAATCCCATTTTCGCAAACTTTAACCTTGTATAAAATTTTTTGCACACATTGGATCGATGGGGACTTTTCATTATTCATTTTGATGGTATTCTTAACGTTGGTGTAAATTTTACCCTAAAAATTGCAAAAACCACCCAGACAAGCTGCCTATTGTGCAAATATCTTAATGAAGATAGTAAATAGGCTTTTATCAATTATTGCACTTGCCATCTTGGACTTCATTATCACTTACCCTCAGGTAGAGATCCCACTTGATAGTAATTAACTATAAATAAAAATGGCTCGGTCCTAAATCGCGGCACTACAGTAACAGTCGGAAAATCAGAAATACCGAAAAGGCCTAAACTACATTACTACTTACATTTAGACGACAAAATATCAAGCCCAATTTAATATTGCGGTACAGTACATTTTCGCAACCCGATGCTCTAGCGACCCATCATTTGGGAAGCAGTGATGTACTTACATAATAACAGTTAATAGAATCCCAAACAATACTCACATCTATATAGGAAGCATTAATGTAATCCGAGTCTGGTTCCCGGTCCACTGTGTCTAACACCACTCTGTTGTAGTCATCTGCGAACAAAATATTATCCATTATTAATAGAACACGCCTCTTCATATCGACTTGTTTTAGTAAGAACATCTTGAAGGTTATGTTTTTTTTCTTTGAAAAGGAAATACTATTTCATTCATAAAGTAACTAGTTTGCTTGTTATTACTATTCATTATATATTATTACTATTCTAGGATTAGGATCAACTGGTAAAGATTCACATGTATGGTTGTGGTATTGAACTTCCTACCTATGTACCTATGCTTCCTACTTTTTTTTTACTTAAAGTATAAATAGATAATACCTACAGGCTAATGGTTGAAGAAACCATATTCCCTTCAATTTTACTTTTGATTCATTCAATAAGTGATGCCGGTATGCTATTCCGAAATAATTTTATATAAAAAAAACGAATTTGTTCACGAAAAACTATTATACGATCAAATAATATAACAGCAGGATTGATTTATCAATAAATTTATGAACATACCCAGCATACTTGACGAAATCTTTAATTTTTTGCAAGGTAATTTTGGCATGCATGTGGCAAAAGTAAAATAATAAATTGGACGGAGTATGAGGTCCTAGATAAGTATACCAGCGCAATACGCGCTTCTTGACTTTTAATCAGAACAAAACGCGATTTTAAAGAGCGCGCGCTTACAATGTTTGAAAATGTTTACAGACTGTAAAGTAAAAGATTTATGTTTATAGTTTTTGTTTTACTTCGTATTAAAGTAAAGCCTTCATCTTCCCGCCATTCCCTTACAACTGTGATCGGAAAACAACTTTATTTTACAACTTTACTGTGTGTTACAACTGTGATTTGAAATATTTCAAACTCACCGTCCGTTGTATATTCTATTTCCATATCAATAAAAAATTTCTTGACTTTAAAAATGCCCCGCTTTGCAAATGCGAAGAACAACTCGCCAACATCCAATGAGCACTTGACCTTCATTGGCTACGTTGCATTTCAAGTACGAAAAGGCCAATAGTCTTGCACTACGTTGCATTTTAAGTACAAAAAGGCCAATAGACTCAATAGAGTTGCACTTCATACCTCGCAGCCGAAGCCGAACCTCTCGTTAGTTGATTTTGCAAATGGCCGTCGATAGCTACTTGAAACGGTTTAGCTTCTTTTGCTATTTGATTTTCATAACATCGAAACTACGGATTTATTGTAAGCCACTGTATTTATGTTGGTTCAGGGGCAGGACAAATGTATTTGAGATTTAGCCAACTTATTTTTAGGGTGCCGTAATCAAAATGGAACCCTTATTTATATTTTAGTCACGTCCGTCCGTCCGTCCGTCCATCAGTCCGTTCGTCCACAACACAGTTCAGAAAGCCTAAGTGCTGTAATTTGGCTTAGATATACAATACATATTTCTTTTTTTGTATTTAGTACTCAGTGTCACGTATCTCTTGACGACGCGATGGGACATTTGCTTTCGTCATAGACATGTTTGAATCCTTATTATGAAGCATCCTGATATGAGTATTATTCAAACGACATAGGTGACTCTTACAACTGGGTACGTTCAGCCACATAAAATACAGATCGCTCTCAGTTGTCTCCATTTTCCTATAGCGTTTCCATAATCCTATAGCGACGGGACTTACCCTCTTACCACCCGTTATTGCCCGTCACCTTTTAACCCATTTTAAGGGGCTTGAAATCGTATTTTATGAAGTTCTAATAAGAACTTAGTACCTGATAACTTAGATTAAATTATTATTATACTTCCGACATCAGAGAGAATTTAATCTTATGTTACGTTTCTATCATTCTTTCATATAATAAACCATCCGTACTAAGCGAAAATATGTATAGGCAATTCTAAATTGAGTTACGTGCATTGTGCATATTAGAAGTTCATGATTACCTGCTTTACTGAAGGAAAATATCGTGGGCAAAACCTGAACACCTGAGAGTTCTCCAGAATGTTTATAGGTGTGTGAAGTCTGCCAATCTGCACTTGGCCAACGTGATGAAATATGGCCTGTACTCACATTGTGGGAGGAAATAATGTGAGGATGTGCGTGATGATGATGATGAAGATAATGAATAGGAAATTAATCATTAACCTATTAAATTTTATTTTACTTACACGGAATAACTTTCTGGTTTTGGTTTTTGTGTAGATTTGTTTTCTTGGTTGCATGCCGGCACGCATGCGTCTCCACTTTTACAGCCGTCTGCAACAGAGTAACATAATGAAATATTTATAATGAAATATTTATAGATTCTAAATTTTCTATCCAATATCGTAGAAAATATGGCCATCCGTCAATATCCACATACCATAAGAGAACCATAAGAGTAGAAGTGATTAGTAAAGAAGGCCCTTAACTACATTATTATTAAGTAAAAAATAGCAAAAAAATCTGCTTCCAGGATATAAAACGACCATAATCATATTCCGCCTTATTTAAAGTCAATGGACTTTAAACTACTCGTCGTAAATGTTATTATTACCCCCCCGGGGGTTGCCCGCCTTGTCGTGGCGGGGGGGCTTAGTAACCGTGGACTGGTCACCCACGGTGAACCAAGAGGCAACCAGGGCCGGCCTGTTTGGGCTGCCGGCTGGCCCGAGGAGGGCGCTCCCAGCGGGCTGAATAAGTCCGCTGCGGACGCGCTTGGAGGTGGGACCGTGGAAGATAGGGTGCACCGTTCTCCCTATCTTCTGCGGCCGTGGAGGGATCGCAGGGGGAGAGGCGTGTTGGTATTACGGTGCGCCACTCTCCCTACCCCCTGCGAGCTGGCGGGGCCGTTCCGCCGAAACGGCATTGGTGGGGCCGCAGAGGAAGAGGCATGTCGGTATTACGGTGCGCCGCTTGCCCTATCCTCTGCGGCCGAGATGTGGTCAGTGGAGGAACCACAGACCTGATCCTCCACCGGGTACCAGTTATCTGGTATCCATGGCCTCCTAGTAGCAGACTCAGGGGGAGTTTGCTACAGTACTGGTGGAGGCCGAGGAGGGAGGCGCACCTTACCATCTGGTGCGCCCATCGTGGAGGGCCTTCGGGCTTTCGCGATGGAGCCGCTTGTGGGCGGCTGCCGTTGGCGGGGTCGCGGATGTGTGCGAAAGCGTTCCCGTAACCCCGTCACAAGGCGGCGAGGCGGAAGATGGGGGGGTTTTTAGTGGGTATACCGTGGGTCTCATTAGCCTATACGGGAGTCCCACATAACCACTCGGGTACCCCCTGCGCCCGGGTGGTATGCGTAACGCATTTTCCCCCCCGGAAAAAAAAAAAAAAAAAAAAAAAATGTTATTATTAGGGCAGTGAAAAAAAAAATTCAAAATCTAGCAGGATCAAACCTTTTTAGGGTTTTATTATAATTATTACGTCCGTTCGCCCATAGCATAGTCCATTAATATTAACATTAATTAAAAAAAAATGTGTTTTATATTTTATAGATATAGATTAGCCAACGTAGTTGGTAGCGACCCTGGCTGCGAAGTGACGGATCCCGGGTTCGATTCCCGGCCGCATATTTGTAAATACCTGACCACACAGTACTTAAACACTATGCACATGACATGTCGTGACGACGCGTCTGCTGTTTACTACACGCCTATTAGAATCATTTGGTACGCAAAGTCTCAGATGAATTGTAATTTAATCTGAGCGCAAAGTTTCGTTCATATTAGGTTGAAATACTATTTTATTGACAATTTTCCGTTTGCCGGCTATTTCCATAAAAAAAATTGAAAACTCACATTATATTCATAATTTTTCATATCTTTAATTTGACTACGTTACAGTTGTCGACGGAACTCCGCTTCGCGATTCCTCCGATTCTACTTCAGTTCAGAGCTTTTTTCATGATGGGAGCTTCGCCATTTGTATTTTCTATTATAGTTCCATTATTATGTTAACAAGATAACTGACGCGTTAACCTGTTTACAAGGAACTTCAGAGTCTTGTAAATAGCAGACGCGTCAGTCCGACACGTCTGCTATTTACGCAGCAACTTCGAGAGGCTGAAGCGTGGGGTATTTACAAATATGCTTCCCGGCCGCGGCAGATATTTTTTTGATAGATAAATATTTGTACTACTTTTTGTATACTTATCTACTTCATCTTTCAAAAGGATATGTGCTTAACTATGTTAGCTCAAAATAAATAGCAAAATACAAAGAAAACACAATAATTGAACATTACTTTAGCATAATAATACCTATCTTATATTATGTAAAATAATAATATTCAAAACCAGTATCTTAGGCGGTACAACCATGCTATATTACCGACGCGGCCAAAGAACAGTCTAGTCACAATATAGAGAGATAATAGAAGTATAACTTCACTAGTGCTCTGCCCGCGGTTTCGCCCGCGTTTTCCGGTACTCTATCGCCCCGACTCAGAGTCACTAACGGTTACTGAGTACAGAATTTGTATGGTGATTCTTTACTAAGGAGCGATTAAAGTAACCATTAGAAACTCTGAGTATATGTTATTCCTGATCACGGTCTGTGTGCAATATTTAACAAAAACCTGTTCAGCAGTTTTTGCTTGAAAGAGTAACAAACATTCATACATCCTCACAAACACAATTTCACATTTACAATATTAGTAGAATGTACATCGCGATCGAAAAAATGCATACAGAGACACCGTTCACGGTTACGAAAAATGAGAGGGATCTGCTCGATACTACTCATTCATAAAGAGCCCGGGACAGCCAGACCTACCTTCTAAACTCATATTATAAAAAGAGGAAAGTTTTGACTTTTTGTTTGTGTGTAATGAATAAACTCAAAACTATTGGACCAATTTCAAAAAATTTTTCACCAATAGGATGCTCTGTTGTTTCTGAGTAACGTATTAAGTTAAGCAACATAATTAAGTTTGCAGTTTGACTTGATTCCAGTTTGGATGAGACAGCTACATATAGGGCCAGATAGCCATACACCGTCAAGTTTATTGGATGTCGCATCAAGTCCACTGCAAAATTGACCAGTAAACTTGATCGTGTATAACCAGCTTTATAGGTACGACATGGAAAAGAATTTAAACTCGCATTTCTTTGCCACATTACAAAAGTATTAGAAGATGAGCTGGCAACTCCAGGTTAAGCCTTTCTGGCGAATTCAATCGTTTACGGACAATATTCTTCATAAACGGAATGGCGCGTTTACGGACAATTCGACTTGGACTCCGGACAATATTGAACTTAGCCAGAACGATTCAACACATTTTCACAAAAGCACTTCAGGGGATATTGGATTTTAAAATTGAAACGGTTGACTCATTATTACATGGTCTTGAAAGACGTTACTGCGTAGGTATCAGACGAATTAGATATCTGGTTTTAATGTAGATAATACAACAATAATAAACATAAACAATACAGGTTAATGATTAAAATATATTTAAGATATAGGAAGAAAATAGAAAATTCTACAAGAAGAAAAGTAAAGAAAGCTATCACTACAAGAAAGACGCAGGACTCAAGTTGATGCCTTAAGGATCACTATGATGCGGAGAAAGTCAATACTTAAAAAAAGATTTAAAAAGATTTAGAATAGTTCCGAGAATTAAGACTATGGAGTGTGAAAGATGTAGTTGTATACCTAACATTATGTTTTTACTTAGATTTATGATGTGAAAGATGAAGTTGTGTAAGATGATATTTGTTGTAATTAATTGTAACGTGTGGAAGGTAATGGTGTGTTTGTAAGATTTGCAAAATAGTAACTAATAAGTACATAGTAATTTTAGGTTACTAAAGCAAAAAATATATATTAAAAGGACCATCTTATTCTTTTCCAAGACATAAGGCTTTGAAATAACGATGAATATATCGTGCACAATTTATTGGATTATTCCAGACTATTTAGTCTGGACCTTTATCGTCTGGATATAACTCCAGCACTTCGAAACGGATTTTTTTACTGTACTGCTCTAAATTAAGTTGTTATATTTAAATTAAACGAGTGTTATGAGACGTGTACTTTTAGATTTCCCTAACATATTATGTATGTGTATATTAGCTAGAGGCATGACGCTGTCCGTCAACTAAATCGGAACCTTTACGACGTGGCGTGATACTCGGTGTAAATTACATACATAAATAAAACATTATAAATAATACATTAAATATTACATAAATAAAGACAAAAGCGAAACTACTACAGTAGGTTTTTCATTAAATCACAAGTGAGGCCAAACGAGCGTATTTTTTTGAGCTATACGTCGCGTGAAATGGTCGGTTTCATACTAAAGTCTAATCTCATTTCGCGTCCCCGAGTGGTACAAACAGGATTTTAGTATGAAACCGAATGCACGTGATAAATTTTTCGCGACTGACAGTTCAAAAAAATACGCTCGTTTGACCTCACTCTTAACAAATATTCAAATATTTTTGTGTCTTTTACCGCTCAAAATAGGATAGTGCATTATTAAGCAGGAAACTTTTAAAAAGACTGGTCTAAAAGTTTCCTGGAGTTTGAAAACCTGTACTTGACCAGCGACGCTATTTGTGACCTCATGTGGCGAGAGAAACCTCAGTCCAGCACTGGAAAAGTAATCTGTAATACTGTTATTCCATCATGAAATATTCCCTAAAAATAATGCATTCATATGAATTTATTTCGTACCAAATTAATATCGTAGTAAAGAACCAACAATAAACCTACAAATGCATTTACGAGTACTTTAACTCCGCGTGGAAATTAATGAGCTGCGCTGGTTTATTGCAATATGCACTTTTGGCTAAGAAGTAACTGAGAATTTTTCCTGCATTATGTACTACGTACTAGGAAATTGCCCTCTCTTCGCTTCGGAAAAAATAGTAAAAAATATATATAAAAATATATATAGCCTATGTCACCCGGGGATAATGTAGCTTCCCAACAGTGAAATAATTTTTCGAATCGGTTTGGTAGTTTCGGAGCCTATTCAATGCAAACAATCAAAACTTTCTTCTTTATAATATTAGTATAGATTATGTCTTCTGTGACTGCTTAGTATTCTTGGTGAAATGTCAGTGTGGCTTTATTCTTTGGATTACTAGTGCATACCCGGCGTGTTTCACTACGCTAAAAAAATTTGATAAGAATGACAGATCAGAGTTTGTGTTATTATCAGTGTTAAATGATACCTTACGTATATAATATAAGGTATGATTAACACTGTGCCGGATTTATATTTTTTATGAGTGTAGGCCAATTTATTTCTGCCGCCCTGTATTTTTGTAAAATAATAATTTTTCATTCATAGTAAGGAAGGCACTGAACTAGTCGCTAAGAAAGTGCGTAGAAAAACAAGAAATACAATTTTTTGCGATACTTTTTAATAGCAAAATCATCTATAATATATCATCTTCTCAAATCTGCCGCCCCTAGGACGCTGCCGTCCCTAGGCCGCGGCCTATACGGCCTATTGACAAATCCAGGACTGGATTAACATCGATAATAACGTAAGCAATATGTAATATAAACATTACAGAGAGTTTTACAGAGAGTTTTGCCCTGAGTACATAACTATTTTGTCGACTGCACATCATAATGTGGCATAGTTGGGATAATAAGAAGCGGGTTAATTAACCGCTTAATAAAATGTTAGGTAATTCGCAACTACATAGGTAAAACCGATACCTAGCGCGTGATGTAAACACAAATATCCAAACATTCTCACAAACTGTCATATTAGAAGAATAATCATAATTCATATTAGAATAATCATTAAGGTATTTTATGATGATATATTATACGTCTTTATTCTTAACCGCCTTTTGCCCGCGGCTTCTCCCGCGATAGAGTGGTTTCGTCTTTACCTATGAAATTGGAGATTTGTATGACAATTTAAAAATATAAAAATTTTGTATTTTTTTTTATTTTAGCTACTCAAAATACTGGCCCAAATTATATATTTTTTTCCATTTTGATGGCAGTTTATTTATCCCTTTACTGCCTGCCGGACGGGAGGCAATGAAGACAATATACCAGCGTATTCACGGTTCAATCAGAATGGAAATGTTCATTAAGTACAATAAACACTCTGTGCAAGCTTCAGTCGAACAAGCCGCAAATGTAATTACGTTTGCTTAACATTACTCTGTACCTGATGCAGAGTATATCGTAATTAATTGTAATTGTAATGAAGTGAAATTAAGCCCGTAATTTTTTGCGTCCTTATGGAAAACGCGTCAAGAAATGCCTGGTTACTTTATTTATTATTAAATAATTGCAAATGTGAATAATTAAAGTTAAAAAGCAGGTAGGTATAAGTAAATAATTGCGAACAAAAAAAAATTAAAAAATACTTAAACTCTAAATTTTCAGAAAAGGAGAATGCCCATTTAGTATGGAGAAATGTACTGACTTTAACATTTTTGTGTCTTGATAAAAATACCTTTATTTGATTATATTATCTTAATAAATTACACATACTAACTTTAGTCAATGATAATAGTAGGAAATAAGAGATTTTAAATAAAATTAATTTGTATTTAGGTTATAGTAAACTCACAGTAATATGGACTCTATGCAGGCGTATTAAAGTCGATTGCGTATGTAATATCGATCTTTTAAGTTTCAAATTCATTTGACAGTCCCCAAACACCATGTAGTTTGTAATGTATTATAATCACAGAACACTATTACTCCTGGCTGATTATAATAATTTTCTAATTCATTTGACAGTCCCCTTACGTCATCTAGTTTGTTGTCATGGATATAATAAACTATAACTGTTGTATCATAATTATAATCGAATCAATGCAACCTATTGGCCCGAAGGATCTTAAAAGATTCCTTATTGGCCCTTATCCAAACATAAATGTCCCAATGGTTTTCTTTTGTAAAACGGAAGTAAAGTTACTTATTAATTTCAGAAAATTATTCCCAATAAGGATTTTTAAGACATAGGGTATAAAATACTTGAAATATTTTAATTAAATTTTTTGTCCAAAAATCATTGTGACACAATTATTTTTTTAAGAGTACTGGCTATGGGCATTCTCCTTTAAAAAGATTCCTAAATTCTTTCAACAATATAAAGCTGCGTTAATTCTGAGTGACTAAAGCTATATTTGATTATAAATATAAATCTATTTTATGCTTTATAAATAAAAAACATGTTGCAGCACAACGTCTGCTATTTCCAAATATAGCTAATAACCATCTCGATTCTTGATCACGTCAGCTTTTAAACAAAAAATCTAATCATATTTTTATTTCGCAAAAAATGTTACTTGTGCCCATTGAAGTATTATTACTAGCGTAAAAACCGACACCGTGAACACGATGTATGTCCCAATGAATTGGCGCCAATGGGCTTCAATCTTCAGTGGATTCGTTCGATTTTGAAAGAAGAACGGGGGCTCAATTTTGAAAACAGAACCTCCCGGCGGGACAAACATTTTGTTCAAGATGTCTGTTCTATGAAATTAAACTTCAATGTGTTTGTGCCCCTTTTCCTGATGACGGCAGAATACATACCTGAAACTCAAGTTTGTAGAGCACTGGAAACTTGCGTCGCTGGTCGCAGAGCTTGGGGAAACTCTTCAGCTCGACGGGCCGGTCGGGAATCGTCTCTGATATTGAACCGTTCTCGTCCGCTGTCAAAATACACTACAGTAAGTAAACATTTCTCTCAATGCTCTCAATATGAGTAACATAGATAGACAAAAATATGATGGACATTTACTCAAAAATACTTATGATTATGTGTGATTATAACACCTTCCAAGCATTAAAGTAGGTATCTCAAATAAATATTTAACTTAAAGTTGGATAAACGCTGTTAGCCGTATTGGAGATGCTTAAAATACTGACCTAAATCCCATGTCGACATACTAGGGTGTCATAAAAGGACAGAAGCCGATAAGCTTGGTGGCTACTTACAATATCATAATCAAATCATGAATACATATTATTACTTCATCTTTTATTTTATCTTTTCTATTATTATATTGGATAAGAAACAATTAAAGGGATGATTTGGATGGATTCTTGTTGCCACATTTCTTTGATTTTATCTGCTATTTTTAGGGTACCGTACCTCAAAAGAAACCCTTATTTTATCACTTTGTTGTCAAGAAGACAACAAGTAATTGGTAAGAAGCAATGTGTTGGAATATCCAGGATGCCATTGTAAACCAAGTGCAACTTGGATAAGTATGGTTCTACTTCTGAGGTCGTTATATCCAGCCTATTACTATAGTTCGGTCGGTAATGATATTTCGGTCCCAATGAAGTTTTACAATATTATTTTCTGACACGTTTATCTTAAATTATATTATTTTTTGACTCAACAAATAGGATAAGCTAAATAAAAAACGTTTAATTATTTATAACAAATATAATTAGGTATGGAAAAGATTTTGGTATTGTTATTTGTGGTGGAAATAATTAAACAGCTTAGCTTGACTCCACTAATACTACTACTAAGCAGCTTTTAGAAAGGCACTTCACAGATTTTTTTGAGATATTTTTTCGAGAATTGATGTCTCGGATAGAGAGACATAAATTGCAGACATCTAATTCTCCTCGTACCTTCCTTACAAGAATTTAAGCATGTACACTTGTACAGATTGGCACTGCACTGTACCAATGACCGCTGATAATCATTGCTTATTTAATAATAGGTCCAAATTAACTTGCTTTGTTCGTTAGTTTCTTCGTCTTATTTATATTTATTTTTTGAGGGTTTTTGTTTTATTTATTTTACTTTTTTTGCTATTTATTTCTAAATGTTTGATCTTAAAGTATAGTGTATTATTTTAGTTATAATTTTTAATCGACTTCAAAGAAGGTTATTTAGTTATGATTTTGTTTTGTTTTGTTAGTTAGAAATGGATCAACAATGGTTGTGGGTTCATTTCCTCCTACCCCACTTAATTGATTTGAAAAAAAATTATGAACACGCTATAGAAACCCGCCATAATTTTAAAGTGACATAATTAGAAGGAGGTTGGGGTTGCGAAGACCTATATTATGTAATTATTATACATATAAATGAATCGAGCGGTTTTAAATATTATTATGAAATAATAAAAATTCTTGCATGTAGCAAGTTATGTGCGAAAAACATTAATTACCCTTTCGTCGTGTACAAAGTATTATCCACACTTAATACTATATACATTTTCTGCGGTGTTCACATATTTTATTAATTTGTTTAAGTCTATCAGAAAAACTGACTAAGAAAAGAACACACTACCTATTAAATGCGTTGACATGAACGATTTAGAAGAGATAAAAGAATTGTTCTAGAAAGTTTTATGTCAAAACTTGCCTGTTAAGCACCATTCCTGGGCTCATTAGTCGAGCTTCTGACTTCTCCGTCCTCTGAAGTAGTTTTAAGTATAAGCGAGTCCTCTAAGTATAAGGAAAGTCAGCATTTCTTCTACTTGTTAATAACCAAGAGGATATCACGTCTGATGTGTTTCGAAGAAAGTTAGGAGAGTTAGTGTAAAGTGTTTCGAGGAAATTGTGAAGTTGATTCCATACTTATTGAACAGTTTATAAGTAGTCGGTAATTTTATTATGAAACAGAACACAATTATTATGGGTCACAAAAAGTTCGCCGCTTAACGAGAATGTAGAATTGTTGCAAAGATGAGTGGTACTTATTCAATTACTTACAATGACTTTTCGGCTAATATGTCTACTTGTCTAAACTATCTCAAGTTCTAAACTATTATTAATAAAGAGGAAAGTTTTGTTTGTTCGTTTGTTTGTAAACTCTAAAACTACTTAATCGATTTCAAAAATTCTTTCACCAATCGGATTGTTTCTGAGTAACATATAACCCATGCTACTTTAAAAAAAAATTAAAATATTCGGGATCAAAACAAAAACCGATTTATCGTATAGATCGCATTATAAAATAACTACCATGGTGCAGTGAACTAATATACTAAGTAGTATATTCGTTCACTGCCATGGTGTCTCTTGTATTGCTGATGTAGGTGACAATTATCACTAAATATCTAATGACGTAACTTATTTGTTGGCTATTTATAATATGATGAACCTTTACGGTACAAATTATGTGTATAAGAACCGCGGTGTAATAATGATTATATCTATTGTATATAAAATTCTCGTGTCACAGTGTTAGTAACAAAACTCCTCCGAAACGGCTTGACAGATTCTTATGAAATTTTGTATATTCAGTAGATCTGAGAATAGGATGTAAACTATTTTTCATACTCCTAAGTGATAAGGGTGGTCTACCCCGAAATTTTTTATTTTTATTTTTTGGATATTTTTTTGATTCGGCATTAAAAATACATACTTACAACCCTCAATTTTCACCCTTCTACCACCAACCCCTATTTTTTAATGTCGATATTAGTAGGTAGGTACTATAATTATTTTCTACTCTTGACAGAATTTAGAAATGTGAAATTAATATGCAAGCTTAAGCTTAATGTAAGGGAGAGGGTGAGGCAGTGGGAGTAGGAGAGGGAGAGGGAGAGGGAGAGTAAGAGGGAGAGGGAAAGAGAGAGGCAGAGTTAAAGGGAGAGGGAAAGGGAGGAGAGGCTTAAAACAGCTGTACCCAATTTAATGATCTCTGACTTGTTAAACCAACTAAAACTATCATAGCTTAGTTAAAAGTATAACTACATTCATTGATTGTTAGGCGATAAGAAGTTCGCCCGGTCAGCTTACTAGCTGGACGTTAATTCATATAATACTTTATATGAATTAATGTTTACAGATTTCAGCACGTTCAAAAATCATATCGAATATACACTAAATATTAAATTCAATAATCGCAAATACGAAATTTTTATGCAAATACCTAACTCCAATCTTTCCGGTGTTTATTTATACGGGCTATGATTTTACGGCTTCAAAGGTTTTGGTCGGTCTAAATCCGTTTTATTTTTATTAGCGTAGCTTTGAACATTGCGTTCGAGTGATTTATTATATTTATAGTTATGTATAAGATAAATATTATTATATATAAATATGAAAAACCGGACATGTGCGTGTCAGGCCACGCGCAATGTAGGGTTCCAAAGTAGTAAGTTTATCAACTATTACTCATTAACTACTAATGCTAACATAGCCGTGATAGCTTCCCTTGTAAATTCATCATAATATAACCTATTTTTGAGAATTTTTTCACTTGTCCAACTCCAACCGTTTACTTAGCGCGGGGGGGGGGGGCACTTGACTCTAACCAAAATTAGCACTTTAAAGTCAAATATTTCGCAAACATGGTCCAAAAATGGTCTTACAAGACCCATAATATTTTTGGAAGACCTTTTTAACGATACCCCACACTATAGGGTACGCGACGAATAAAAAATTCATCCTCACGTTATCTGTAGCGAAAGTACCCTGAAAAAAAGTGTTTTTCAATATTTTATTATACGATTCTGAAGTTTTAATAAATATGTATATCCATGCCAAATCACAGCTTTCTGGCACTAAGGGTCTCGGCGCTTTGCTTCGGACAGACGGACGGACGGACAGACGGACTGAATTACATGACGAAACTATAAGGGTTCCGATTTTACTTTGGAACCCTAAAAATATTGTAAAAGGTTTTCTTGGACCTAAGACGGTGTAATTTGAGTCTAATTTGGTTAAGTTTATAGTCTTAGAAAATTTTTCCGAGGTCGTAAAACTAAAACTACTTGCCAAGTTTGAAAGAGATGCGCATGGCATGGCACATTATTCCAGCAATAATATTAATGACATAATAATATTATAATTCTGCTGTGAAGCCTGTGAAGCCTTACCACGAATTGGGCCGGCTTCTTTCGCCTTTTACGACAACCTAGTATGCCGGGATTGGATTCATTATTCCAATCTTCCTCTATACGGCTAAAAATATGTTCCGATGACAAAGCATTTTTATGATAATTGTAACCTGATACTACTCTCAGGGTTGACTCCAGACGACGGAACTCCTTAATGACCAACAGTACAAACACATGTTGAAAAGCTGGTTTTTAAAAATATTAATTTATTTTTATTTCGCTTTTTTATTGAGAAGACAGCATATGGAACGCGATCATGTAACAGTTTTTGATCTATTAAGAGGCATCAGTCATCCCCGTAGACCCCAAAGTGCCACATCTCATCACCCATGTCTCCTCTGGGATTGTACAGCTTTTTCTGTGGCGCAACTAAGTGACATCCCTATATTTTATTCCATGCGGAGCAGGGATGTTATGAAATTTCGGATCCCGCAACGGATACGGATATAGGAATAACGTTACATAAGTAATTATTTCGGATTATCCGTCAGTTTCGGACATTTTATTATACATAGATTATGGATATTATGTATCAGATAGTTTCGGTTACTGTTACGGAGCTGCTTAACATTTCTGATCCGGAGCTTACAGAAGTAAAAAGTTACGTAAAAATGATAAGGCCTAGCCATATTCTGCTCTTGTTGATGGCATGGTAATGATGGCAATCTCAATCGCCAATGACATTGTCACTTACATGTTCCGGGTTTTATGTGTGGGGCGTTTCATAATGCAGCAGGGTAATTCACGTAACTTAAGAAGTTCGATTGCAGTGCAGTTGCAGCGACGTTCCGATCAAAATGACACTTTCCGTATTCTCTTGCGCTGTCAAACACGCTCACGTCACGCGAGCGCGTCTCAAGCGCGCTCACGTCACAAAAAGGTATTCTGATAATGCGCGTCAAGATAGCGTGTTCCCGATCGCAGTTTGATTGGTATTCTCATAAACTTTTGAAGTTTGAAGTCTCATAAAGTTTGACAGGCGCGCAGGATGCGTGCAGGAGAAGTGAAGTTCACATGCAGTTTGCGTGCAGTTGGCGTGCAGTTGACGCGCAGTCAAAAAATTATGACAATACGGTTTAGACGCCAAACTTCAACTTGATTGTAGCGTCACTCCAACTTGATTGCAGCGTCACTGCAACTTAATCGATGCGTCTTAAAGTTACGTGAATTAGGGTACAGGCTGTATATTTTATACTAACTAGAGAGCTAGAGACCCGCTCTGCGATCGAATTTCGACCGTAAATCTTAATATTCAAGGGTAACTTGACACTGACGTATGTAATGTTTTACTTTCCTAAACATATTTGCCTATTAAAGTTAGAAGACGTCGCGTCGCTGTGTATCGGAAAATCAAGCTTTGTAATTTATTTTAATGCGTTTAATGAAACAATTTCCGTACCTTATACGTATATACAGTATATCATGTACTTCTCAGTTCTACAGAGGTTACCGCATTTTGTGTACGTTACAAATATGCGTTAATCGATGTGTTTTTAGTATGCACTGTATCATGTGGTAATTACTGTAATATTTTAACTGATGGTTTCTTCACTGTCATCTAATAGCGTAGCTCAGCCTTATTTATTATAATTAAATAATGTATTATAATTATTTTCAGCAGTGGACAAATTTTCTGTATTCACATCTCGAAGAACAAACTGTAACAGATCACATCTATTGCCTATCTATAGCCTATCAGCGCATAGAACAAGCTGGTAAAATAAAATTATTGATTTATTTAGACCATTTTTTTACACAAATAAGTTAATGCTTGACCACAATCCCACCTGATGGTAAGTGGAGAGGTGGTCCAAGGTGGTGAGCACATTAACTTAGTAAAAGCCTATTCACTTTTTTTTGAAGACATCCACATCATAGGCAGTCGGGAACGCCGACGCAGGCAAGTTATTCCAGTCCTTGGCGTAGCGTATAACGAGTGACGAGGCAAACCGCCTCGTCCTTACCGGCGGGATTTTTGGATTTAGGAAGCCTTTTTTTGATGTTGGTTAAGTGAAAATCAATCTGACCAATGACGCACTTTGAGCTCACATGGAAGATACCTACATTACATACGGATCATGCGTAGGAGGTATTCTAAGCCATTTTTACGAGTATACCAGTTGTTTACCCCTGGACTGTAGAAAATAGCAGGTTTCAGTTAGATTCAGAATACTAGGGATTACTCAGAATGGTGTAAGTCTAACTTATTACCGGGACTGGACTTCCAAAGGCTATTTAAGAAAAATTAAAATCATCTGGCGATTAAGTTGCAGAATAATTCCTGTACCAATTTGTACTGACTGATACTAAATGTCTGAACCTCCTAAGCCTGAGGACCTTTCTATAGCTTCGTTTAAAATAATAAACTACAAAGCTGTAAAACAAGATTCCTGCAGACTACAGCAACATGAAATTCTTACGAGTTTTATCTACTTGTAGAGAGACGCGTCGCGACACCTTCACAAGTTAAGTAGCTGTACTTACCTTCTACAACTAATTAACTGCTAGTAGGAACTTGAGATGTTTTGGAATTAAGGATATCGAGACAGAACAAAATTGTTACCAAGCTATTAAATAATGAACGATGTCAATTTTCAATTGGCAAGTTACAAAAATTTAAGTGTGGTCAGTAGACGGATGGCTGACCGATTTTAAAGAAATTTCTTTGTGCTTTCCTTGATACATGGGAGTTCTCCAGTTGGTGACTTATACCTCCAATCCTTCTCCCACTCCTCCTCACAGTGGAGCAGCGAGGCGAAGAATACCTAACTAAACTCTATGATATCTCAGTTGAGCTGAGCTAAGACACACTCTTCATTTATGCCATAAGTTATTAATTAAAAGTTAAACTACGGGACTCATTTAAATTATATTATACTAGCGGAACTGGCAGACGTTGTTCTGTTCATACTCGTAACCTCTAAGCTCGTAACTGTTTCTGGTCGCAAATAAGTTACTGACGCGGAATATTGATAAAAACCATCCTTGAAGCGTAGTATACAGGGTGAATTTTTCAAGAGTGCGTGGATGGCTAAATTCTAAACCATAAGGAATATCGAAAATGTTCAAAGAAGTCTCGGGGCCGATTTTAATGAAAACTAAAACTGCATCATTAGATTTTAGAAAAATTTATATAATATTCCTGGCCAGGAATCCAACGCGTGGATTTATTAAAAATTATTAAAGTTTTAAAACTATAATTATAATTAATAGATGCAACATTCAAGTTATTCCCCTTTTAAGTTAGGTAATTAAACATTTGTAAAACGCGAGATCAGCAGCACTTAGCAACTTTCTAGTAAAGGGGAATAAAATATAATGCATTACACTGAACAACAGCTTACAGCACGGCTATGCATATTTGGTGCTATTGTTGGGAGCTTCCAAGTATATGCCCAGATTTTTAATACCTGTACGTACACCTGCGATATTTTTAACATGCTTTTATTAGCTTGACCTGTATGTATACAATGTATGTATGTAACAGAAACTTTCAACGTAATTTTCACCAATTACGAAACAGCATGATTTGTCAAGCAAGGGATCATTCTCATGTCAGTTTCGTTCTCATGTCCTGACAAGAATCATCAGGATAAAAAGAAAATATCTAGTTATGGTGATGAATCGACACTAAAAAAGCGTGGAATTCGTTTTTAACCGACTTCAAAAAAAAGGAGGAGGTTCTCAATTCGACTGTATTTTTTTTATGTTTGTTACCTCAGAACTTTGGACTGGATAAACCGATTTAGATGATTCTTTTTTTAATCGAAAGCTGGTGAATAAAGGAGAACCCCAGTTTCCATAGAAACTCAGGCCTAAGTAGACAAGACTGGAAATTGGCTGTTAATTAGATTATTGCAAAAAGTTCAATTTCTCCAATTTTCACGGCTGCCAGCAATGGCCAACTAAGGAAATCCTAGAACGAATCACCTTAATTATAGGTTATGATTATGTCATACTCGTGTCACAGTGCTATTTAATATGTATGTTACACTTACGTTGCGGGTGTCTATTATAATATCTACTACTTCAATGGTTTTCACCCAAAACGAATGTCATAAAAAGGTTGTATAATAAAAGCTATTGCATATTTCAAGAGATTTTATTAGTTATCATTATAATATATTAATATTTCGTGTAGTTGTGCAGGAGGCGTTATATTTCGTTAGTACCTTGCCCAATCAAGATACCATAATATACTCATTGTAAGTATGGCCACATCAACTTCCTGATCTTCTAAAGATGTATAGGGTACGTTATCCAGTGTTCAGGACTTATTCTGAACCTTTGTCAGTCACAAAACAGGCGATTAAGGAGTCCATATTCATATAGTATTGGTTTGCAAGAAATTGTAGCGAAACTGCGAAACACATTCACCAAAACACAAGTACGAAAGCGAATACAATAGAAAATTAAAATCACTGTGTACGTGTCGATGAGTTTCAATAGTAAATAGGACTCCAAATACGCTGAAAATATTTGATAGTAAAAATATACAAGAACACGCGTAGAAAGATGAAAGATCGATGACAAATATGACAATACAGTGGTGTTATTTATTTATAAATACTATGGTTACCAAAATGACATTATTAGGGATTACATCATCATTGTTGTCAATCGATTAATCGATGTCAAAATATTCGAAATGTAATTTAATAAAATTAGCGTAACGATTGAATGGTAATTATAATATATTACATGGTTTTGATTTATATGGAATACGAAAATATGTAAAAAATAAATTAATATTATAATTATAATCACTAAATAATACATAAAATATATTATTATGTTCCATCAATCGATCATTATCAATCGATTCAATCGATTATAAAATCGTATGTAATGAGGTAAATACTGTGAAAACTTTTTTGCATTATTTTGTTCATTTGGCAAGAGCAGCTGAAGCTAAGATTTAAATATGTTTATCTTATAAATAAGACGATTTTTTTGGTATATAGTTTACTCTTGTCTAGTCCGATGTTCTAGCACAGATTACATATGGTTCGGGGCCGAAAATTGGGGATCGCCTTTGAACGAGATCTGACAATGACATCCATGTCAAAATCATATACATATGTCTTAAATTTGCATTAAGTATGCGCGATAAATGGACGAATAACTCAATATCGCGCCAACCGATTTCGATGATTCTTTTTTTAATTGAAAGCTGGTGCTTGTCGCGTAGTCCCACATAAATTTGAGCGAGATCTGACAATGGTATCCATGTCAAAAGTACAATGTACTTCATTTGAAGTCGGTTAATTTTTTGTTAAAATGTTAGATTATATTATTCAACTATTTTTGTAACTTTATGTTACACTACAAATGAGACACGTTGTGTAAACACACGTATCATTGACGCCATTTGGCCGCTTCTTCATTGGAAAACACGATAACGACACAATTTATAATTCCAGTGGTGCTGCCACACTGCAGTTATTAAATGTTTTCATTCAACTACAACTATGGAGGCATAATTCTATGAAATTGTACTGCACGCAGTCTCATTGGACAACAACGACACAATAATATCGTTATCGCCGGCAGCATTAAGTAAAAAAATAATTTTCCAAATCTATGTATAATGGACGGTGTTCTGAGGTAAAAACGTATTATACAAAACAATAAACATACAAAAATATTACCGCATTGAGAACCTCCTCCTGTTTTTGACGTCGGTTAATGAGATATTTAATACATTACGATATTAATTATTTAAATTGAATGCGTCATTTTGTCGCGTCGTCGTAGGTGTGAACAGACACTAACTATAAACAATGTGCTATTTTGTTTTGCCTTAACATTACCCTGCAAATTATTCGTGCATCGGGTTTATCGCAGACGCGATATAGTCCTATAAATAACAAATTATGTTCAGGAATGGCTGCTACAGCACTTGAGCTGTAAAATGTTGCTAAAACCACAGAAGACATAACAGTACATACCTAGCTAAAACGTCAAATATTATATAAAAACGCTATTTTGGTATAGAAGCGTACGCTGTGTTTATTTGTTAAAGAGGAACCGCCTGAAACGTAATTATTATCATCGAGTATGTTGTCATATCCCCGGTAATTAAATACTCAATTAACAATTATGAATTGATGTTTTAGGACACAATTATCCATATAAATTAATTTAAAAAATATGTTGTTGTATGTCGTGTTAATTTATTATTATAACTCCCAAATAGGTTTTGTAACGAAACCCTAAATTGTACCTAATATGTGTAAGCCGTTTTGTGAGAAACCGAGGACGATATCCAACACGGGAAGAAACAGCTGAATAACTTAGTAAGTAATGTTGAAAATCCGACTTAACCTCAATCTCCATCTTCAAAGCGGTTCAAGTTACAATGTTTAATTATCGTTCCGCCTTTGTTCTGTGAACCGCACTTCGCGGACAAACAAGCTGGTTAAGAGCTGCTTCGGACGGGAGGCGGCTAATTAACTATGCGAGTATACATAGACGTTTTAAGGTTCAAGTTCAACATAGTAACTTCGTGTGGTTGGTTGGCTGGTTCAACCCATTAATGACTACTGAGCATCTCTCCTCTTGAGGAGGCCTAGAGCGTCCAGTGCGGGTTGGTGGAGGGGTTAGTGGCCAACCCAAGTGTTTTTTCATGCCACCCGAGAGCCTCCGACATGGCCTTAACGACTGTTATCTGTTTATGCGCTTCGTAGTTATAATTAAAGAATCTTATAATATCGTAGCCGGCGCTTATCGTGCGTAAGGATCCAATAGACTAGCTGTTCGCGTTGGTTGCTTTAACATCGGTGTATACAATGGCTGTTTCTTCATTGGACAATATGTCTATAGCGACATCTTTTGTTATTTGATAATTTTAAGTAATGTTTTAAAACATTTCGTAATGAATATATCTGACGTTGCATGCCGTTTCATGAAGATGGAAATCAACGCTGTTCAAATCAGTACATTCGGAGGCATAATGTATAATATTTGTATGAAAGCGTATAAAATCCAGTGATTTGCTGTCCACGTTTATTAAATAAATTCAAAGTAATTAATATTTAGGTAGTCGTAAGGCCATCTATTTGCATAAGCAACTTACCTAATTATGAAGCTCAATCAATCCCGGATTCCAGACTAATATCACAATTATTATTGCACGCCGATGGAATCTACAAATCCATCTATTTGCATAATGAACTGGAATTGCGTTTAATATCTATTCGAACTATTCGAATAACAATTTAATAGCTTTACGTGTCATTCAATGTGCTTTAAAATGACCTGTAAAATTAGATGACGACTCAAATCAATCAAAAAGAAATCAAATATAATTTATTTAATTCTACTAATACTATAAAATATGAAAGTTTGATCATATTTAGATATTTAATAGTGATGTGAAGTCCTTTCCGTTCCAACGTGCACCCCTACGATTGAGATGAAGCTTGGCACACATATGTACTTGGGATCGGTCCATGATCCAGGATGATAACACAGAAAGGTTTTTATCCTTACTGTATGCTCCCCTGAGATGATTAGGACTTTTATATGGATGTGGTTTCTCTTAATCTATCGCGGGTGAAATTGCAGTAACGATTAAGTTATAGGTTCCTACAGCTATGATACAGGAGTACATCTACGAAATTTGATATTGTATCCAAAAATACTTTTTAGCAACACCAATAAAAATCTAAATTCAATGTGAATTCAGTGTGACTCTATTTGGCCGTCCTAAATAACAGCTAAATAACCAAATGGTACCTATTCAGTTATTAAATAGGTACGTTGAAATCTATTCAAGCGAGTTTTATTTGGACTATGAACTTGATTCATTTTTGTTTTTTGTTATTTACTAGCTTCACCTTAGGAGGCTTCAGGAAAATATATTATATATGTATAGCTATATATACAGCTTGAAGGTAGTCAATGTCAAATGTCAAAAATATCTGATGACCAAAAAATGGTCGAAAGTTTTCTCTACTGATGATAAAAAAATAAGTATGTCAGCTTCGATGCATGAGTGGAGTTTAACGCCATCTAGTTTGCGATTGTCAAATCAGAATCTGTGTTACGAATTACAAAACTAACGCATAACGCATGACGTAATGGAGAAAGTTTGATTTTACTCCTCATAAATTTTCATACCCCGTTCTTAAATATGAAAATCGATTCTAAAGGAGTTAAACTCCAAAAATTGCCTATATGTTTCTTGATGACGTAGGTAACTACTATGTTTTTCATGAAAGCACATAACTGTGAACTCAAGCGAAAGATTTAGGTCAGCACTGATAAGGATGAAAACCGATACTCGAAGTGCCTTAGATTGCCTTACATCAAGCAGGCTTTTAACCTACACCACACCACAGAATAAACATTACCACACCATACACAATTATCTACTTTGTGGGTATACACAATGTATTGTGAGTATTATGACCGATTGCGCAATAATGTTGTGGAATATAGTGCTGGTTGAACTAAGGTGAGGTGACATGAGCGCCATACCAGTGACATAGGTAATAATAAAGAGCATCTGCATCACCCACACATAGCACCTCATCATGTAAAGAAAACCATTTTGGGTTTTATTTATAACTAGTGCTCTGCCCGCGACTTTGCCTGCGTTTTTTGGGATAATCAGTACCCTAGGTCTTATTCTAGTCTATCCGTATGCTAAATTTCATGAATATCCATTCAGTAGTTTTTGCGCGAAATAATAACAAACATCCAAACAAACTTTCTCATCTATACTAGGTAATATTATAAAGCTGAAGAGTTTGTTTGGTAGAACGCGCTAATCTCAGGAACTACTGGTTCGAATTGAAAAAATATTTTTTAGGTTTGATAGTCCATTTACCGAGGACGCCTATAGGCTATATAACATCTTAGATTTCAGTAGTTAGTTTTTTCCACAAATTAACGTGGGTGAAACCGCGAGGCATAGCTAGTTTATAATATTAATTAGTAGAATACCTGGTCAGGTGAAGACAGACAGCACAGATAGCATGCAAGCTGTTAGCTGCTCCAGCTTGGCATTTAGATGGAACCCCTTCCAATTTAAAACTCTTCGTAACTGTACCAGCATTTCATCCAGTGACGCATCACTTCCATTCTTTTAGGTTAGTTACTGACCTCCATGTGTCACGACTACGCTGTCCTCGGAGCCAATTTTCTCTTTAGATGAAAGTTTCTTTAACACGACACTTACTAAAGTAATTTTCTTTGTGCTTCAAATATTGATGTTTGTATTAGCTTTGATATTCCAAATTTTGTGCTACACGGGAAATTGTAGTAAATTAAATTTATTTCTACACTAATTTTAGGGTCTAGGTATTTTAGAATTCCTTCGCCATACTTAAAGACTACCAATTATGATAATATTAAAATCGTAAATAAGATACATATTTTTATAATGTTTCTAAAAAAAATACCGACGACAAAATTAGGGATAACTCAAAAACAACTCGTCTGATCTCGTTCAAATTTTGATGAGATTACATGGAAATAACCAGCTTTCGAATATAAAAAGAATCATCAAAATCGGTACACGCAGTAAAAAGGTTTGAGGTAACACACATAGAAAAACAGTCGAATTGAGAACCTCGTTTTTTTGAGGTCGGTTAAAAATGAAGCTTGTTAAAAAAGCGAGTGTTTGTGCTAATAGAGAGGGTCTTGTTCGAGGGGAACATTTGCGACCGTGATTTCGTCATCGGGGTAGTCTAGCACATAATACATCTAATTCATATAAAGAAAAATTGCGTTTGTTTTTGCGATGATTAGGTACTACATATTTTTGACAATATTAAATCTTGCAGTGACTGTAGCAAAACAAACAAGTTTGCCAATTGTAATAATATGAAGCAACATATCGTTATTTCTCTAGCTTTGACGAATAAATTCGAAATAAGAATAATCAAATTATACGCGACATCGTTACATTTCATAGTCTATAATAAAGCAGCAGAAATATAGAGAGAAAACAAAAGGAACAAACATTATTTTGATTGGAAGTTTACATCGTAGAGAAGATATAATTATGATATCTATACTAATAATAAAGAGGAAAGATTTGATTGTTTGCATTGAATAGGCTCCGAAACTACTGAACCGATTTGAAAAATTCTTACACTGTTGGAAAGCTACACTATCCCCGAGTAACATAAGCTATATTATATTTTCAAAAAAATTAGGGATCCTTAATAAAACTCCAATAATGTAACCCAAGGTGTAAAAAATAAAGAAAACCGAAGCAAAGCGAGGGCGGTTACTCGTATTATATAATTTTAACCATCGATATATTTTCTGTTTGGGTTTAGTACTATTATATGTATATGTACTATTATTTTTTCTATGGTTTTAGTTAACGACACGGAATTTTGCTTGAAAATACCTACACTATTTTAGAATGAATAGGTGGCGGGAAGTAAGTTTCCAAAGGGCCGGCCGGCCATACCAACGGCCTCTGAAACATAATTATTATCTTAAACATAATAATATGTATTATACGCCCAAAGATAGACTTAGCGTGGCCTCCGAAATATGATAGCTCGCAAAAATTTCATTTCCCGATTAATCACTTAGTTGAAGGGATAACTTTATATAACTTTATTTCGCAATTTTTCAAGATACGATTAAATGGCTTATGGTCGTCAATATGCTACATCTTATTTGAAATGGAACGTAACGTCCAGGTTAAATTACATTCCAGAACTGAATACCAAACACCAAGTTAAGTAAACGTGCTCTATCTACCGCGTAAAACGAATGGACGTGAATTTTAAAAGGAATATTTTTTTAATCCAACAAGCTTATTTACAAACGCCCCGCTTGAAATGTATACCCTTCTTTCTTCTTTCAGACGGCAACGCATTGGTAATGCATGCATATGGTGTCATTCTTCAATTTTTGTTTGTAGGTTTGTCAGTCTCATGTTTGTCTGTGTGTTTGTTCGCTAACGCAGAATTTACTTGACCGATTGGGATCCTCGTTTATAATAATAATAATGAGTAATATTTAATCTCAGATTACATTACAAAAGGCAGGTGGAATATTCCCAACAAATTATGTGAAGCCGCTTTAGCACCTATGTGTGCATGTAGACATATTGTATCTAAATACATACATGTCTATATGTGTGTGACAACTATGTAACAGCGGCCCCCCGTAGTCCATCTGCGTGTAAGGTCGCTAGATATTGAAAAAAACTTTAGCAATCTCCCGCACTTTTATTATATGTAGTTATATGTAGTTCTTAAACGTTTTATTATAATATGTTGTTTTATATTCTAGTTTTATATCATGTTTTCCAATTGGAAATCATGTCTGTAATATTTAGACGTCGTTAATACTGCAGCTTTAACAATCAAAATCAAACTTTGGTCTGATGCCAAAGCCATCGACTTTCTTGGTATCCCACGAACGTTGGAAAGCATACATTTTTGAAGAACTTTTCCTTTAAAAAATCAACCCTTTTCGGATAAAAATACGACTTTATTTTCAGTGACGTGGAAACAGGAAAACACGATATTTTCATCTCAAATGTAAGTTTGTTCCTTTTAGAATTAAAAGTGACGACTCGAAATAAGGTGCTGACTTTGAACCATGCGATATAAAATTAAAGTTCCAGTTTGAATGAATTCACTCGGGTTTACCTCATTTCTTGTAGGTACTAAGTTTCATCTTGCCATAAAACTTCGTTTTCGCTGAATGTTTATCAACTCTTTTCCAGTGCAGTAAAGTTTATATTGCAACGCTGCATTCTGCTGTTAAGTCTTGTGTGATCTATACATATGTAGTTTGCAGTAGAGAACTTAATACCAGCAATTACCCGGAACCCGCTCGTATGAAATTCTGTTACGTGACTGAATCGTTAGCGAAGAAGTGTTCTGCTGACACCTTTATTTGTGTTTTCTTAAATATGTTTTACAACGTGGATACTACGAAAAGGTGGATGGAAGGATAATAGGTACCTACTTTGTTATAGAAATAGGTTTTGATGTGGTAATCAATATACTAGAGTTCCGGAAAGTGTGATAATGGTAGGTACATAGTTACATATCTATTCTGCTAATTAGAAAAACATGTCATTCAATACAAATCTTCATTTGCTTTCTTGTCAAAGAGTTGATCGTGATATCTACATGCAGTTATGCTGATTTATAGGGAATTATTTATCTTTATGATATACTCGGAAGTGTGTGTAAAAAATCGTTGATTTGTCTTTAATGATCGATTCACTCAATACATTTTTTTGTACATTTTTTTGTTCGATGAACGGTGGTTGACGGATGATTTATTTATCTAAACCATCCCCATGAATAAGTGGCCACATCCATTAATGCCCCCTACAGAACACAACTCATAACGAAGGAGGCCCAGAGCGGCTAGAGCGAATTAGTCTACCATATTTCCACGCAAAATTCCTATGAAAATTCAAGCAGTACCTAGGTATATACTTTTTGAGATTATCAGTTACTGTCGATAGAACGGCAAAATAATTTCTGCCTCGGTAGCTAGTAATAGAAATAATAGAAAATTAAAATACCCATAAATAATATATTATATGTACGTACCTAGTTTCGCAACATTAATGTTTTAGAAGCCCGCTTATTCCCTCATAAACAATCCCAGCTTACACGCGCTTATTAAAAAGTTTAAACTGACTTCCTGGGAACATCATCGCAAAGGTGAAACTCGACCTTAGGTATTAAGTATGATAATCAAGAAGAAAACGAAGTTTGTGTCTTCGTCTTTGTTTTACATTGGTGATGTAGGAAAGTTTAAAATTTTGTCTTCAGTAATTAAAGGTAAGTGATTTTAAATGAAAAATTCGCTCGCATATAACACTGATAAAATTTAGTCAAATCAAAGTTTTCTGTGAAGCATAGCACCAGTACATTAAAAATTTTAATGGTAATTTTTAGGGTTCCGGATGAAAAAAACGGTACCCTTATAAGATCACTCTTGTGTCTGGGCGACCACCCTTCACAGCGAATTTTCTCCGAAACTACAGACCAATGACAAATGACTTGTAGTTTGGTACTCATGTGCTTTTTTATGGCACATAAAGAATGTGGTATATGACGAAGGTATATAAAGAAAACAAATGAATTTTGAAAAATAAATGTTTAACGAAGTAAGAAAAAGCTGTTTTGCAAACCGTATCGTGTGACACGTCAAATGAAAGGGCCTAGTTATTTAATGGATTAAAATTATTCAAGAAGGAACGAAAATTGACGATCCCCCCCTTAACTCCACAACTACTAAGGCTAGAATTTTGAAAAAAAACACTATAGTTGTTTATTTATGTATATATAATATATTAGGAAAACCTATACGAAGTCTATGGTTTTAAAACAAAGAGCAAAAATGAATAAAACAGAAAAACGACAGTAATTAATACATAATCAACCTACTGAACCTTCTCCAAGCAAGTTTAACTCGCACTTGTCAAGTTTATTTATAATACTATTCTATACCAAAGTCAAAGTCAAAATATTTTATTCATATAGGTGTCACTGATACACTTATGCACGTCATTTATTGGCTCTTCGGAAGGTGCTTTGTACCTACGCTTTTCTTCCTTTGTATGTAAATTCAGATACTTCGTTATTATAGAATAATAAGCGTTATGATAGCAAAATTTTAAGTGGCTGGATTATTTGTCTTTAACCGACGATCGATATAATTTTCCGAGATAAAAAAATTCCTAAAATATGACCCGGAGTATTAGTAACCACTTCACCAAGTTTCATCGAAATTTGTTCAAGAGTTTTCATGTGATGTCCGGACAGAAAAACAGACGGACTGACAGTTGAGTTTTATTATAGTATAGATAGATAGAAGATAGAAGAAGAAGATTATAAACCTTACGCGAAGTTCTAACACCGTGTCAGTCAGCAACTGTTGCCTATTACGACATCCTAGTTGGCCGGCATGGGATCGTTGTAGTTACTCGTACGGCGTACATACCTACTATTACAAATTATGCAAAGGTGAATTGCCGGTAAAATTAACACAAGAAGTGTTTGTGTCATGTATTATTTCGACGAAAAAATGTAGGTAATAACACTGTAAACATAATTATCTAAATTTTACATCCTAAAAAGATGTTGCATTTTAGTAAAAAAAAATATACATAAATATCAATATTTGTTATTTTTCATTTTAATGATTTGTTATTAATTCTATTGTGTATTCTTATAGTTTATACTAATCTACACACTAAGCATTTGTTAATATATTAAGATCAGCTCTAAAAGCATATTATGTTAGGTCTGGCCTATTTACTTTAAAACTATGAATGAAGCGCAGCTTAAAAACATTTTGTTTCATTTTATTACGAATATTATCTTTTACACTGCTGAGATTTCCACAATGATAATTTGGAGATAATTGACAAATTTGAGCGTTATTTGATATATTTTTATTTTAAATTTGCTTATACTTTTATAAGATATTGCAAATTAAATAAAAAACATTTATTTAGTTTGCAATTTATTATATTCTGAGAAGATAATAATATACTTAACATGATTATGTTATTACTTTTCCCTTTGTTTTAATAACTTTTATTTTTACCAGCAAAAAGTTCCCTAATATTGAAACTAACTGAAGTTAGAGTAAAAAGTTTGTTAAGAAAATTGAATTTAATGTATTGAGGTTTTTAAATATATCACAAAGATTATGATTATTTATCTTACTGAACATTATCGTCAATATTTCAATCAGTTTTTTGATTTTATTGGGGACTCCAAATCCTCTTTATATTGCTCATTATCCTTAATGAAGCCTTGTAAGCTGAAGTTCTACATAGCCTAAGCATTAGTTCTAAGTACAGTAGCGTTGATAAGCCGTTTTCTAAACATTACTTTGCATCAAACCATGACTTACTCTGAGGTTTAAACGTCACTCGTTCTGAAATAATAAAATTAAACGTTAATTGTATGTTGCCTGTAATTTATTGCCATACTATACCTATTTCACGGGAATATTTACGATAAGAATTTAAGTTAAAGTTCTAAATTCTAATAGTATCGTGGCTCTGTTTATATTTTAAAGATCGGACAGTGGCAAATAATAACAATTTTCAATGATTTGTTAATAGAAATTTTTATTGTAAATTATGTTGAAAAATAAACGTTCACACAAGAGAAAGAGTGAAAGAACTGGCTCCTTATCACCCAACCGGAATGCGAGTTGTTTGGCGGCTGATTCAAGCGAAAGGAGGGTAGCATTCAGGCAAGCTTACCATCCAGACTGAAACATCTTAATATCAATAACTAATAGGTATAATTAAAGACTTTAGATATTATACAATAAATACCTGAGTTTGTAATCAATGTTTATTTGTCACAGAAAAGCCTGCCCTGGCTGGAAATCGAATCAAGGCATATCTATTTGTTCGATAAATTATGAAGAGAAAAATGTAAATAGCAAAACAAAAACAGGTAAATAACTACTATAATTCTTGTCATAACATCATTTTATAATAGCTTGTCTTAAAGTTATACAAAGCTTTTAGTGGAACATCGTATATAAAATTGAACATTCATTTGCCTTACTTTTGAAACTTTCACAAGTAATTTTTTTTTAATATTCATGATATTTTTAACTATTCATGAACTTGTATGGTTTCGAAATTTTTCAAGTGTCTATGAGTCTTTACTCGTATGTACTTATAACATGTGCATGCATACTGACATTATAATAATAGGAATATGCATTATAATAATAAGAATATGCATTGCTTTATTCAATTGTATAAATACGACAAATTTCTAAAATTATATTTGGTAAGTAATAATGTACACGGGTATACCTACTTGTTTAATTAAGGGTATACACTCAAGTAATTATTTACGAGTATTACTCATCATGGCGTAGCATAGCGCCATGGGAGTCATAACGAAAGTGATGAACCCACTCTGTACTGACGATTTAAACCATAATATCTCATAAATAATACTGTATGAGATACGGCTTTTGAAGTGAAAGTTTATCTCCATTTAATTTTCTGTGTTTTTACTTATAAAACGTTACACAATATTTTCAGTATGCGTAGGTATGTCTGGTTACACATGCTAAACTTGTATGTATTCAAATATCTATGCATGAGTGCCTAACTGACATGTTGGTTTCAAGAATGTGTATCAGGGGATATTTGTCAGTTGTGCCGAAACAATTGAGAGACAACATAAAAAAAAACCCCATAAACAGTGCAATTGAGTACTGTACAAAGTCGTAGTAATAAACCGATTTCGGCTCAAGAGCACAATTTCAAATCCTACAAATGTTAGTTTTTCATACAATTTGACATAATTTAGCATCTCATAATGAATAGGGAGATCGTAGATATCTTAAGATCGGTCTATCAATATAATAAATAGTCTATGGTCCAATTTCGTTCACGGAATTAAAATAAGAGTGATCTGCTCAGTTCCAATCCGATATTTCTCTCTGTGCCTGTGTTAAGGCTTGAGACGACACCACCGTTGATGTAATCAATATTCCTTACTCTCTCCGTAGCTCTACGCTCGTGACGTACGTTGCGCGTCTTTTATCATGAAACTTACCTGAAAATAAAAAGAAAACACATTTAGTTAGAAGCTTCAAAAACACTCAAATCCTGTAAGATGTTGAATATTTTGCAATAAATTCAAAGAAATTTGTGTACTTTATTACAATAATATTATAGTTGCTTGGAATAATTTTTGGTGAGGGGGTAGGTGGTCTTGGGAGTAATGACGTTCCACTGAAAAGTTCGTAGTAAGTAATTACTGTACGATGAGATGCTCATAATAAGAAAATAATTAATACATTATTATTTATTATTTTATTTTTTACGTAATTAATTGACATGCTTTTTAACATTTGTACCTAATATTATTATTTATGGATCGAAGTTATCTGAATTAAATACAATAAATAAAATTATGTTTAAGCTATAAATGATTACTTTAATCCTTAATGTTAAGTATTGCTGGTTCTATGAAGCCCGCCTGACTAGCTAGCATCCTCTTGTTCGAGTGAAGCGCCGAACTACGTGCTATGTACCGTTTGGGTGTCACCAACCAGCAGTCCCGGATTTGTCAATAGGCCGTATAGGCTGCGGTCTAGGGGCGGCAGCGTCCTAGGGGCGGCAGATTTCAGAAGATGATAATTATAGATTATTTTGCCATTAAAAAGTGCCATAAAAACTTGTAATTCTTGTTTTTTTACGCTCTTTCTTAGTGACTAATTCAGTGCCTTCCTTACTATGAATGGAAAATTATTATTTTAGAAAGGTACATGGGGCGGCGAAAATAAATTGGCCTACACTGATAAAAATATAAATCTGGCACTGCCCACCAGTAGTTCCAGCTCCAACTACTTCTTAATATTCTTCTCTTCTTTATTTTTTCAACTTTCCAATCTTCCAAAAAGTAAAAGGAACAAAGACGGAATTAATGCTAAGAGCATTCTATGCAAGTAAACCTTCGGGAAGTATAAAGTAAACACATCGATGGTGATGTTTTAATTCTTTCTTGACATTATTCATTAAACCCAGTACCCCACTTGGAAGTTTATCACTGTAGATATTCAACAACTCTCTATCTCTTCTCTTCTCCTTCAACCTATTTATCAGTACCTATTTTCTATCGCATTCTTTGATAAAATAAAAGTCTATAGGGTATAATTTTCGTCTTGAGTTTCAGCTAAGTGCGCATTCTAGTCTATAGATAACAATTGCTCAGGTTACATTTAATTCTTGAAATTTGATCCTTGTGTTTTTTTGTTGGAGCTCGCCGCGTCGTCTCGGCGCCTCCGACTAACCTTCTGTCGCCCCTCTTTCGTTTGGTCCAATCAATAAGCGGATACATGTTCCACTTATTGGAACGAAGTTCCTTATCGCGCGTTGTGAAAGGGGGCTAGACGGAAAATTACGATACTTTTTGATTCTTACGAATGACGGCATTTTTTTTGAAGTGATTCAGTGAGTTTTACAGAGATGGCGCTGTACAACAAAACAATACTTAAATCGAAAGGAACATCGTTCTATCCGGGTGTCCCTTGACACCTCTCATGTTTTTTTTTGTACACAAATAGAGTACGAGAGACATAGTAATAGAAATTTTGTACAAAGGTACACTTATTTCTTTCTTTTTACTTATTGATGCTTAACAGTTGCTAATTTGCTTATTTTGCAATGCGATGTTGATGCTTTTCGTATCACAAAGGTGGTTTTGATCACTTATCCTACTTCCTACTTCTACTAATATTATAATGTGAAATTTTGTGAGGATGTACGGATGTTTGATAAGATATAGAGATAAGATATACGGATCTTTAAACGGAAAACGCGGGCAATGTATCAGGTAGAGCACTAGTTAGATAATAAGAGACGGATAAATATTTTTATTTGGGTCATGGGTGTTATAGTGTGATGTCTTATTTATTTTCTCCATGCCACTTGCGACACAGTGAATCCTACTACGGGGCCAAGAAAACAAAGCGTTTTAAAGTAAAATCAGTTTATTTCAACCATCACTACATTGTACCTTTGTACCACACCACCCACATCACAAGAAGGGTCAGCACGACCTCCCTCAAATAAACACGCAGTTTCCGCGGAGATTGTGACTTCATAATACACAGACGGCTGACGAGGTCGCCCTTTGCTGTCAAGACATGAATTTCTGGACTACTTCATGTATATTTTATTGAAAGGGAACGTGTAAATACAATGATACGGTATCGTACCCTGAGGTTGTTTATGGTAACATGCGTGCGTGTGTGTGTGTGTGTGTGTGTGTGTGTGTGTGTGTGTGTGTGTGTGTGTGAGAGAGAGAGAGAGAGAGAGCGTGCGTAGGTACGATTATAGATGTCTATAATAAATCAAACATAATAAAATAGGTTGAATTTTGAAAAATACTTCCTTGGTGGATGTCTACGTCATAAGAGGAATACGTGGGCTAAATGTTAAGTTTCAAGCCCTAAGGGTTTGGCCAGTGCGTTGATACATCAGTCAGTCACTATTGCCTTTTATATATATAGATATATAGATGATTATTACATTACTTTATCATTGTATTGGTAACTAATAAATATCAGTCTTATTTCTACATTGTTATATTGCTCCTGTATGAATGCTCGTTGTGCGATACGATCTAATCGCCTTTATCCTACCAAAATCACGCAGAGCCTATTATTAAATTTATCTTCGTAAGTATAACTTTTTTTCATATCATCAAAATGGTTTAGGCGCAAAAATATCTGTACTTAAGCGAAGTTTCTTTACACTCCCTAATTTACCCCCTGAATTTCATGAATAATAAGCTCATTCAGTACTTACAAGTCGCTTCTACTTACTCGTAAGTACAAGCTATTAAGTTAACATATGGGTGAATATCAAGTACTGGAAATAGCGCCAAGCGCAAACATTTAACTTCAGCAGCAGAGACAAATGCACATTCTTGTGGAATGCAAAGCATCATGTAGAAGTAGTTGGCATTCAGCCAACTTGTTCCTTTTACAACAATAGATGAACAGATTAATAAATAATTTATATTTAAAATATTTATATTTGAATACGTTGGCTTCAACCCATTAATAGCCCACTACTGGGCATGGGTTTCTCCTCTTGAGGAGGCCTAGAGTATACTCCACCACGCTGCTCCGGTGTGAATCGATGGAGAGGTTAGTGGCCAACCCGAATTTTAATACGTATTAGTAGGGAAATATTATCATATTAAACACAATATTAAACATTATGATGATTTCACTCGTATTGAAGTATATTATATTTTAAGTATAAAATATTAACTAATACGTTTAACGATATGCACTTTTCTCAAAACATGTATCACTTGGTCGTTTTATCGTCGACTAGGATGCAAAATAGGCCTTTACTAAAAACCTTTCGGTATAGCAATAATGTTATTATAAATAGACCACCTCCACTCAAAAAGTCTGTTCGAAATCAGTATACCTTATAATTTATGACACTGGATTATTGATGTATAATGTCATAGAACAGACATCTCGAACAAAATGTGTCCCGCCCGGGAGGTTCGATTTTCAAAATTGAGCCCCCGTTCTCCTTTCAAAATAGAACGAATCCATTGAAGATTGAAGCCACGTGGCACCAATGCATTTGGACATGCATGGTGTTCGCGGTGTCGGTTCTATACCCTATACTTCAATGCATTGGATAGACACTTTCATACATCATCGATAACACGGTACAAAGCAGCAAACTTTACATCTTTGTTATATTCGTATAGATTATAAATTCCTCTAAAGAAAAAAACAATTCGCATGTAATTTCGAAAATTGTAACTTTCCTTCTTCCTTGTTTTAAAACAGTGGTTAAAGCAGATATCGTCGTACCTAACCAAAGACAATAGTGCTTTTGTTTTGAATGCAAGTGCAAATAGCAAAGTGAGTTCGCCGTGCACAGTTCTTTCAAAGAATATTTTCTGCTTTCATCTTTGTGTTCCCCTGACTGGATGAAGTTAACGAAGTGTTTGCGTTTCTGGCCTCTTTTACATTTTACATGTTAAAAGCAACGGAATTAGGTCATTGAACTTTTGAATTACAAATTTTATTAAATAATCAATTATTGAAGTATTATTACTAGCGTATAGAACCGACACCGCGAACACGATATATGTCCCAATGAATTGGCGCCACTGGGCTTCAATCTTCAATGGATTCGTTCGATTTTGAAAGGAGAACGGGGGCTCAATTTTGACAATAGAACGTCCCGGCTGGACACACATTTTGTTCAAGATGTCTGCTCTATGACATTATACTTCAATGAAATAATTGGCCATTTTTTACCATGGCCACGTTTCCAAAAGGCCAGATTTTTGGAAATATCGTTGAATCGTAAACGTTAAATGATTTTGTCAATAAAATGTTGGTAGTAATGAATGAATCATGAGTGCATGAAAACGTCTTTAGTGTGATAACTCTCTTAATCCAATCCCAAGCAAGCGTTGGAGACGTATTTTGCTGCTCATGACTAGAGCTCAGATCGGTCTGATAACAGTCAAGTAGTGAAAATCAAAGCACAACAAACGCTCAGGATTCAGGCTTCAGGCTAGATTAACAAAGTAAAAGGCCAAAGTTTCGTAAGCTATAGCAAAACAACTACAAAAAGTGGAAACTCAAAATTTATGTAACAATTCGTGAAAGAAGCAAAAATAAACGAAATTAAATATCGCTTTGAAATACTTTAGTCAAACGTACCACTGTCGGAATTTACTCGGCTATAAGTCGCCGTAACGACCTTGAGAATACTAAATAACAAGTTGTTTCGTGGTCGACCGAAACCGAGCGTTCTGTGGGATTCGTTTATTGCCGTGTAAAGGACAGCCTCCTTTACTCGGAAAAATATGAAATTTTTCTTCACAGTACGTGTTAAGGGATCCCTCTATTTATGATACATGACTATGATACTTTTAATTTGATTAGCTTATGATTCGTTATTAAGTAGTCATCATGTTATAAGTTACTAGTTGATCCGACAAACGTTGTCCTAACTTTTCAATTAAGTTACTTTCCTATTTCCCATTTAAGTCAGGTTTACGTTCGTTGGCATCCAAATCGCTACACGCCTTTATTTATTTTAATATATTTTTACTATAATAATTTCTGATCCCAATAAATAACTTTTGCTATGAATGCATTCAAATATGTCTAACAGTTTGGACGCTTTGTATCTACTACTCCAAATACATTAACTTTTCAGAAAAATGTTCATAATATTGAATAACTTTTAAGAGTTTTAAGAAGACTGGTTCCCCAATCATCTCAGCATAACACACTACAAGTATAAAGCCTTTTCTTGTCCTGGACATGAACTTTGTGTATCAATTTTCATATTAATTCATTCAGTGGTTAGCGCGTAATGAAAAGCCAAACATCTTCACAAACTTTCATATTTAGGTATAATATTACTCGTAGTAGGATAAACTCATTCGCACGACGCACTCGTCACATCAATGAAAGGTATCGATCGACATTCCCCGCCTGTCAAGTAATATCAGAGGACCATAAACATTTGTAGGTAGTTCGTTCCACAGTTTACACGTAATACGTCCTACGTATACAACATTTCGCGTAAACTTTACAGTATAATAATGCCAGGTAGGTTAATGAAACATCGTATTGCGGCCCGTTGTGCGGTAATGAAATGGAGCCACAGCTTAGGTTAATCAGATCCTCGAAACAGTCTACAATGAAAGTGGAAACACACAATATGTACCTGTCAAATGTGTGTTTACAGAGAAATTCCGGGCAATATCGTATAGTAGTAATAGTATAGTAGCTTTTGCCCACGACTTCGTCCGCGGTAGAGATCGATTTTTTTATAAATCCCTCGGAAACCTTGAATTTTTCTGGGATTAAAAGTAGGCTATGTGTTAGTCCAGGCTATACGCTTTCTCCATTTCAAATTTTAGCTCAATCGGTTTAGTTCTCACTGTTATGCTGAACGCACATGTCCGCATCGTCGCGCCGGATGCACCGCTTTTGTATGAAATCATATGAGAGCCTGATGACTTGCAGAGTTCTTTACAAAAGCTGGCTTGCTTCAAGTTAATCGGATTTCCAAACAAATTATCCACCCCTATTTCCCTCCCTTAGGGTTTGATATTCAAAAGCGTTAAAGCTAAATCCAAGTTTTCGTGGCGAATTTGCAAACAAACTTTCAACCCTTATTAAACCTTAGGGATGGAATTTCCAAAAATCCAGCCACAACCAATAACTACGTTAAAAAGAGAACAAGTGTGCTAAATTTCAGACTTGAAGCTCTTGGGCTTGAGCCGTCAATATCAATAAGTCAAGACTTTGCCTTATTATTTTTATCAGATCAGATTGGCTTTTATCTCCAACTCATTACGGAATATAAAGAAAAGAAAAGAATTATTCTTCTCATCAGACTTACATTACCCGCCAACAAGGAATGTTAACGCTTCTTTGACTAGTTCACAAAGCAATGAATGGGAGAATTAAAAATGAAGCTCAATTACTCGTATTACGTAAACCACCCACTTGTTGCTGAACAACAATATGCGCATGCGTACAAAAATTTTATTGAGTATTATGGTTCGTTTCTCTAAAATTTCCCTGCCCTTTACTACTTTAGTACTAATCTATAAATCTTGCTTAAGCTTTGCTCAGATTCTAAATTCTAATCAAATCAAACAATCAAATGGTAAATGACGTCATCCATGGACGTGACGATGCCTTTGGTATCGCTGATGCATTGACGGAAAAGAAAGAGAGAAGAAAATGAAATACATTTTTCTTAATAACAGTGGCAAATACGAGGACTCGGTGATATTCTGCATCTGGAACTAGTTTTTATTATATCATTCAACTAATTACCTAGAAGTATGAAATATAAAAATCGGTCGAGCCGTTTCGTAGGAGCGACCACTGCGACCACAAATAGGTACCGTGACTTTTTTATATATTAGATTAACATTTCTATAAAAACAATAAATAAAATGTAATTTCAATTTCAATTTCAATTCATTTATTCGTATAAGTGTAAGTTTTACAAAATGTTTTAATTAGTAGTTAGTGGTACACTTCGTCAATTTAATTGACATACGAATATGTTAGTTAAAAATAGTTAATTAATAATTAAATATAGCTCAGTAACATGTCAAAAAAATATTATTTCAAATGTCAAATTATAAAAATTATACTTAATTAATGTCAAAATTATTTAAAATTCTAATAATAAAAATAGGTACTAATAATAACAGAATAATACGATATATATCTAATGCGTTTAAACAGTTATAATATATACCTTTGTTAAACTTACTATTCCCCGATAACAAAGACAAAGTTTATTTAGGGATACGAATACTGAATTCGCGAGATCCGGTTTCTATTTACGAGACTGGAATGCAATATTGTAACACTTGCAATGTTTACACTTCTTTATTGTATTAAGAACGTCAGTAGTTTATTTATCTCGTATGTTAACAACTTCCATGCGGTGTCTAACTATACTTGTGTAATAGCACTATATGTAAAATGTATGTATGCCTTTATACCCTTTATCTATACAGGATGTCTCATAAGTACTACTGTACGACAAACGAAAACTGGAGATATGTGATAAATGCGCAGGTACGTACTATAGCCTCTACCCGTACCTCTTTAGCAACTCCTTTTTATCTATTACTAGGAAATCGCCCTCACTTCACTTCGGGAAAAATAGTAAAAAAATATATATTATAATATAGCCTATGTCACCCGGGGATAGTGTAGCTTCCCAACAGTGAGAGAATTTTTCAAATCGGTTCGGTAGTTTCGGAGCCTATTCAATGCAAACAATCAAATCTTTCCTCTTTATATATTAGTATAGATAATAAGTTTAGCTTATAACTTTTTCCTTTAATATGAATACATATTTAAATCTGATTTAAATACAGTTCCAGAGCTTAGCGCGTTTAAAGAAATAAACAAAGTTTAACTTTATTTTAGCTTTAGCTTTATTATATTAGTATAGATAGTAGATTTTTGCACCTCTTTTCCGTGTTTTACATTACCAGTTCTTTCTTTCTTGGTCAACAATGCATTGATGATGCCTTTGGTGCTGCTGATGTCTATGGGCGACGATAGCCACTTTCTATCAGGTGGATCGTCAACTCATTTGTCGGCTAAAACTCAGACTCATACATGCATTATTCATAAAACAGAGTAAGTAGAAAGGCTTCCTGATAATTCAAGAGACCTCGCAATCTAATTCCCGTCGATTCCCTCCTCCGCAACGTTATCCTTGACACGGCGCGGCGTCGCGACGCCACACGTCGCGCTCCACGCTCCATTATTATTAAGTCGTTTAATCACTATTCCATTCCGTACTACGAGAAAACATGAAAAAAATTCACTATTCTCACTTCACTCACTATCAACTCTACCATACACCACTTAGCATTTTACTTACTCGATAAACAAAAAATTGACGGTGGGGTTTGAAAAAAATTGAAATCTTATCACCTTTTTTCTGAAATGTGAAGATTTAGGGTGTGCTATAATTTTAATATCACTTTAAAGTGGTAATGACTAAAACTGAGTTATTTTAATAAGAAACACGGTTTCCCGATGGACCTACTACGTACGCACAACGGTATGGCACTAGGAACTAAGTGTTCCCATTGGCATAATTAATATTTTTTTTGTGGTTACTTGTTTAATCAGCGGTGTTTTTTCGAATAATGTAGGGTATACATTATTCGAATAAACATAATGGAGTTCCCTCAATTCCGCATGGATATGACCTGAATTTAAATCTGGACTGATTCTCACCTTTTTAAAATAATGCAAATTACATGAAGAAAGTTAAATGAAAATTACGGAGTTCTGTAACAAACATAAAAAAAAATTTGAAAAAAAAATTCTCTAATTCAATCACTTGCGGTCACCCACCGGTGTGAATCCTATTTGCAAATAAGTCTTGGTTTTTTCCAGTTTTCAGTGTAATCCAATAAAATCCCCTTATATCGTATTACTCCTGGCGCCCAATACGTTACATTTTGAAGAAAAACTTCGTAAATAAACCCATTATTCACGCGGTAGGCAGGCGCGCATAACTTAACGAGAGAACTACAAACACATTGTTTACCAACATTGTAGTATAATGTCATAGAACAGACATCTCGAACCAAATGTGTGTCCCGCCTGGGAGGTTCGATTATCAAAATTGAGCCCCCGTTCACGTTTCAAAATGGAACGAATCCATTGAAGATTGAAGCCACATGGCGCCAATGCATTGGGACATACATGGTGTTCGCGCTGTCGGTTCTATACGCTAGTAATAATACTTCAATGTTTATCCCATATTTCAAAACTTAATTAACTCGTTAATCAACTAAGGAGTTAATTAAGTTGTTTATTTGTTCGCGTTTCCATTACTAATGACTCGTCCTTATTTTGTAAACAAAGAAAAAGTTAAGAGAATAGATTTATTCGGATTATGAAATAGAAAAAAGATTATTATAAGTAGGCAAAATAAAAGGGTGTAAAAGTTAAAATGTTTTATTAGGGACTATCCTAGTTAGTATTAGTCTACTTTGCAATAGTCCGCGATCACCATGTATGATGGTATGTACATAAATGTACATAACATTTATGTTATATATTTACCTTTAAGACATTTATTTACTAACATAAGAAATAATCTAGCTGTATAATATACCTATTATCTAGTTGCGTTGAAATAACTTCATCAATTTGACTACCTAATTGAAGGAAATTGGCTAAAATTTGGTATATCCGAGTGAAGAGCAAGGCAATCGATAAGTCGACAGATTGCTAGGCAAACGACTGTTTGCATAAAGTTTCGGACACCGCTACTTTAGTCATTGCCTCTTGTTTGACTTCCTTTGAGTAAAACGATTAATGACTTTGTAAGGTAAGTCGTCGTGCTTTCGTGTATTAAACTGATTGCTTTATGCACATAATTATACGTTAATAGTGAGAGTTTTTATTATAGAGAGTCATTATGTAAATTAATTATAGTAACATTTAAACTAATATTTTGTATTATATTTTATAATATTATTATAGTATTTCAGAAAACTTTTCTGCGACACAGTACGCTAACAAACATTGTCGCAAAATACTTTCTCATTTTTGTTATGTGATAACAATACTAACTTAGTTTATAAGGCAAATTGTTACTTACAGAAAATTACTAACACATAATATAGATATATTGAATATCTGAAGTAAATTATTAAATTATTAATTATATTAATTAATAATAAAATTATAATGAGTTATGAGTATAAAACTTAAGTTAATATTATTTGGAAGACTTGTGGTGACGACGCGGTGACGACACGCCGACCTGAATCACACTATCGAAATTTTCAAAGATCGCTAGTCCCCATTTGTCAAAGACTCATTCACAAAATCGATTTACAAATGCCATTAAACTACAATTCATTTTCTAAATACAACTAAGTTCAACGTTTGAAAAAATCGTGTTACAAGACTTCATTTCCAAACATAATTCAAAAGGTCTCATTATGAACTTAGCTTCAATGGGACTCTTTGTAGCGCTGCTACGAAAGCCTACGGCTCGTAGACTCGTAGCTCGGGCGCTGGAATTTCCCTTTTATATTTTCAACAGCGTCTACGAGCCAAGACGCCAATGACACAGTCACTAAATTATGCTTTTTGTCGCGTTTATTCTAAAAAAATATACAAAAAATTAAAACAACATATTTTTTGTATGTAACAATGTCGACTAACGAGCTGACGACTTGCTTATTTAAGGTATCCATCCCCCCCCGGGGGTTGCCCGCCTTGTCGTGGCGGGGGGGCTTAGTAACCGTGGACTGGTCACCCACGGTGAACCAAGAGGCAACCAGGGCCGGCCTGTTTGGGCTGCCGGCTGGCCCGAGGAGGGCGCTCCCAGCGGGCTGAATAAGTCCGCTGCGGACGCGCTTGGAGGTGGGACCGTGGAAGATAGGGTGCACCGTTCTCCCTATCTTCTGCGGCCGTGGAGGGATCGCAGGGGGAGAGGCGTGTTGGTATTACGGTGCGCCACTCTCCCTACCCCCTGCGAGCTGGCGGGGCCGTTCCGCCGAAACGGCATTGGTGGGGCCGCAGAGGAAGAGGCATGTCGGTATTACGGTGCGCCGCTTGCCCTATCCTCTGCGGCCGAGATGTGGTCGGTGGAGGAACCACAGACCTGATCCTCCACCGGGTACCAGTTATCTGGTATCCATGGCCTCCTAGTAGCAGACTCAGGGGGAGTTTGCTACAGTACTGGTGGAGGCCGAGGAGGGAGGCGCACCTTACCATCTGGTGCGCCCATCGTGGAGGGCCTTCGGGCTTTCGCGATGGAGCCGCTTGTGGGCGGCTGCCGTTGGCGGGGTCGCGGATGTGTGCGAAAGCGTTCCCGTAACCCCGTCACAAGGCGGCGAGGCGGAAGATGGGGGGGTTTTTAGTGGGTATACCGTGGGTCTCATTAGCCTATACGGGAGTCCCACATAACCACTCGGGTACCCCCTGCGCCCGGGTGGTATGCGTAACGCATTTTCCCACCCGGAAAAAAAAAAAAAAAAAAAAAAAAAAAAAAAAAAAAAAAAAGGTCAATATTATCCATAGACATCAGTATACCAAATAATACAAAATTTACCAGTGCATTGCTTGCCCGGTGAAAGATAAAGAAAAATCTCAAGTCTCAACACAAAGCTGGAACACGACGGGGAGGACTAGATTCAAAGTGATCACTGTGGAATTTATCCATGATTTAGTGAACTCTGTAAAAAAGTTTCATTCGATCGACACTTAATTTAAACTTTTTCCTTGGGTCTTGGATATCTCAGAGAAATTTTATTGAAGAGCCGATTCAGTTAAAAAACGAGATATTTTATATAATCCGAACCAAGAATGAGTTACAATATTATTATATTCTTTATTATATTTTCTACATTGGGCGGACATAATGTCTAGTCACATTTTCTACCAGTCTACCCAAAGTGTATATGATTATGCTTGAAATAGAACACCCTAAATATTACCCCAAGTTTATTAAGATATACTATTGAAAATCGGAAATAAATCCGTTAAACCTTTTCTGAGTGACTCAGACAAAACATAGACAATTAATCAAATAGACAAAAAATATTATAGTTTTCCTGAAATATCTTTACTACACGCAAACCCAAAGCACACATACAAAACATGTCTACAGAATGTAATAATTACCCGAAAGTTTGTTATTTTCATATTTGCCCACTGTAGTACTAAAGTACAATACAATACAATACAATACAATACAATACAATACAATACAATATTCTTTATTATGCACACTAGAAGTACATAAAATATTACAATTTTAGTATTATTAGACACAATAGGCGGTCTTATCGCTGTAAAAGCGATTTCTACCAGACAACCTAAGGGTAGAGGACACAGACGTTCAAGAAATGCGTAGGTAGAGGTGCAAACAGTAAAAAGTTTACGAATTAGTATTGAAAGTACTTGAACAGACATCGCGAACAAAACTTGTGTCGCGCCGGGAGGTTCTATTTTCAAAATCGAGTCCCCGTTCTCCTTCCAAACTCGACTGGATCCACTAAAAACAGTTGCCAATTGGCAACAGTTCATTGCACAAACATGGGGTTCGCAGTGCCGGTCCTATAAAAAGCAAAAAAGCAAAGCAAAGCAACAACCCATAATTGTCCCACTGCTGGGCTCGGGGTCTCCTCTCACAATGTGAGGGGTACAGGCCATAGTCTACCACGCTGGCCAAGTGCGGATTGGTAGACTTCACACACCTTTGAGAACATTATGGAGAACTCTCAGGTGTGCAGGTTTCCTCACGATGTTTTCCTTCACCGAAGCAAGTGATAATTAACTTATAATACGCACATAAACGCCGGTCCTATACGCTAGTAAATATTCCAATGTATTTGCCCCATTCTATTGCTTTACGGATCGGTTTACAGTTCTATGCATTAAAATAGTATATTGTTTATTTAGCCAGTAAATAAGTGATTTCAATACAAGTGTTTCTTTGAATCCATAGCAGAGTGATTCTGGAGTAATATTCTATTCATAAGGATTTTATTTTTATGAAAATAGCCGGCAAACGGGCTAACGATATACCTGATGACAAGGGGCTTTCGTCACCAATGGACATCAGTGACACCAAAGACATCATTGATGCGTCAACAGCTAAGAAAGAGAGAAGAAAAGGAAAGAATAGTAGCAGTTGAGCGGATCACTCTTAATTTTCATGTCCGTGGACGGAATTAGGTTAAGCACTCATGCATAGATATTTCAATACATACGCAAACACACTCTCAGAGCCTACTCCCTACGCAGCTGTATTGCAATTTATTCTTCTGTCTGTAATTTGTATATATTTTGTGCTTTTACCTCTAGCGAGACTGCCGAACTCGCGTCTGGTTTTGCCGCGTGACCTAGTTTTTGGGAGTCTCCAAGAATACAATTAATCATACCCTTTTCGAGCCGTCAGCCCCAATTTTGTTTTTCATTTCAGAAACAAACAAGGAAAAAACGTAAACAAAATAGACGAATTCAGACCGTGTACACTGGATGTTGTGATTTTTTTTTTGTAATTGACTTGTCTTTAAACAACTTGCGTACGTTATATCTATTTTATGACCCATTTATGGAAAAGTAATTAAGTTAAGTATATGAATCTTGTATTTATAATTTCTGTAATAGCTGTGGAAACCCCCTGTATTAAAAATTATATGAAAATCGTTGGAGCCATTTCAGAGATTCAGAACATATTCAAGAATTGCATGTTTAAAGGTATTAGACAGATAGATTAACGCTACAGACTCAGTATCCCCACACTATTATCTGTGCCGTGGTTGCCATGGATAACATACAAAGACATGAAATCGAACTCAGGGCCACAGCGGCGGAGCACACATGCTGGAGCGTGGTGACCAATACGCCACACGGGTCGTCAATATATTCGTTGATTATGTGTATGAGACCATGCACTTTTTTATGTTTACAACAGCCGCGTTAAAGCAGCGATGCATAACCAATCAAGGTTGTATGGGCGCAGGTATCCATCGCCAGTGTCGCGACTATTTTGCGAGTGTAGGGCTGCACAAAGTCTCCCTGGTCGACTTCTCTAAGTAAGCTCTCGAAGTGAGCGAAGAAGGTTATAACTTTTATACAGAGCATGTAATATGTGGACAATATATATATAGAAAATATCCATTGGTGGTTCAGGAATAGTATCTTACGTTTTCACCTATATGTATGTATATCAAATTCTTCTCCGACTAAAAATGTTATCTAGATTATATTCAATGAGGCATAATTTTTTAACGGGAGGTTAGGCGGAATGCTTCCGTTAAAGTGAATCGTTTCCCGGTAGCTGAGATCCGCACAGTAAATAAGCGGGTTAACGTGTTTGTCGGTTGTGTTTTATAAAGCAACTTAGTTTTAAAGCAGCAAATAAGCAAGTTTTAGTGAAACATCGAGTTCTCTATTATATTATAATACGGTTGTATGGCAAAATAGTTATGTCCGTTTGTACAAAGACCTAGGTACTCACTGTATGTGATCATGAATGTATGTAAGTATGTTACTAATAATAAAACTTAAAGGGCAATTTTTCTGTACATTGAATATTTTTTAAAAATTTCGATCAGAGAGCACTTAATAATGTGTTATAACTTAAAACATTTGTTTTAAATTATTGTCTGTCTGTCCGTCCTGGCATCAAATGAAACCGGTAAACGAATTTCGTTGAATATTAGTAAAGTTATTACTTAAGCTTTGGGTCATATTTATGAAATGTTTTCATCCTGAAAAATTTAAAGCTTTCCATGGGATACGGGATGAAAGTTTGTATGGAATATTTTAAAACATCCTGCGGTCTGATTTAAACTTGCAACAACTTGAAAGAACTCAAATTAATTTTCATTACTATGTTTTATTTCAGTGTTTTTCCATAAAGAAAAATTAATAAATACCTAATAACGTGCATTACAATATATTACGGCATGTCACGCCATTTATGACATTTCAATAGATGGAGTAGGTACAAAGACACAACGAATTATATTTTGGGTTTTAGTGAATCTTTGGTTGTAAAGGTCCTTCTGTCTACAAGTCTAGTTGTCTAACTAGACAAAACACTGGGAAGTATTTTGGAGTTAAATTAATCAGGAAACTTCTATGAACATAATAGCTCCAGTTCGCTTCGCTGGGCGTAAATGAAACTTCATTCACTATTATTTTTTGTAAGCCTTATCAAAGACGTGTGTTATTGTAAAATTTTACGAAAAAATTAAACAATCAATTTCAGTACAAACAACCATAGCGTAATTCCAGGATAATTTTAAAATTGTTTTGTTTTGTGATTTCACCACACCACCTATTTACAAATAGGTAAATTTCAATATACGTGTAAAGCCACGTTTTTAAGAAACATTGCTTGGTTTCAGAATTATCAAAACTGTCTTACGGAATTTACGACGTCACATGACCCAATTCAGCTCCTCTTCGGACATTTTTAAATCGTTAGACCAAAGTGGATCTGAGTTACTGGCGAGCGTGATGGACTACTATCCTGGACTCTGGGGGAGAGAGAATTTACGACACCACTAACAAAGTCGGGGTCCAGGTTTTCCGTCCTTAGACGGATCCATGGTTTGAGTTTGCCCAGTACCATTTTTACAGACGCCTCAATGTCAGAATTCGGTGTATGCTTTGGCAGTCTCTATGGCTGTGCCTTGCCGTCTTCTTCAGACCCTTGTGTACTGGCGCCTAGTTCCGAATAATGTCTAAACATGCCTACCGCAATCGAGCGATATCTCCAGACCACTTAACGCATAGAGACATCGCAAATCGTTGTTGTGGTTTTCCAAAACGTAGTGGGACACGATTATCATTGTACAACGTTAAGGTTGCGTCGAAAAGCGTTTGTAACAAACCTACTTCAAATAAAACTTATTTCATTCATTCGTTCCATTCCATATCATTTAATTTAATTTTATTTCAGTTCAAGTATCGAAAACAAGTCAATTGTACCTTTTTCCGGCAGGCTCTTTTAAGCTAGCACTGTAAAACGTTTACTTAGTATTATGTAGGTACCTACTATCAATGATATTTAAATTTTTACGTATAATATCATATCATTGCCTACTATAAATGTTAGAAACTATACAAATATGCCTTGCTCAGAAACTTAAACGTATCAACTGGCAAAACAGAGAAACGTACACTCATTTCCATGCACGAATAATATTTCGTGCGACCATTTTTCCAGAAATTCGGTTGTGTTGAGTAGAGCGAGTTATGAGATTACATCATAAATCCTAAATGCAGTAACATAAATGTACGAGCGGAAATAGCAAACGTTATGATGGCCCTTTCAAGGATATGGAAAATTAAAAACGTTCAGTTAGAACGAATAAATCTCTAGATGTTTCGGTGATAATCCTACTAATATTATAAATATTAAAGTCTGTGAAGATGTTTGAGTATCTACGAATATGTATAAATGTTAAGATTGGATTGTCTTTTCATCACGCGCTAATCGTTTTATGAATTAAGATGAAACTTGATACATAGATAGTCCATGTGTGGTTGAATGTTCCTCTGGGATACTGGAACGTTTCTATGTTTGAAGTCAACCCGCAGCTGGCCAACGAGGTGAACTATTACAAGCAATAGTTCCCGTCGCATTGAGAACAGTGGACAGCAGTGGGACTGCTACAAGCCGTGACGATAATAGCATTTTAAAATGAGCTTCACTAATCTAAATTCTATCCTAATGGTATATGAAACTGAAAGTTGATACTCGTATTCGTAACTGAGCATCAACTCTATGTATGTATGCGTAGTCGCGCCATGCCTCCATTTTAATATTGTTTTGAGGTGAAATAACGTCGTGAGCTGCATTTCAATGACACACTCTGCTTATATTTGAGCAGAGACATATTCTTCTCTTAATGTAAAGAGTTTGTTAAATATGTATGTGTGTGTGTGCGTAAGTAGAAAATCGGATATGACCACAGATCCCTTTTCAGCAAGTTCTGTAACACTCAGTTTAATTCTAATGGTACTTGCATGGTGATGAAGGTATTCTTGCGATATTTTTCCATATCACTAGAAAATGATTCACATAATATGATATATCATATTATTTATATATATCATTTTCTAATTAAGTTATAATTAAGTTATATACACATATTACTTACTAAAAGGCTACGGTGTGTGGTGTTGGCAATTCAAATCTCTCACGGAACCTGATACCTACCTTTACAGATACAGAATGTCTGTCTCGTCTAATGGAGGTTTACATGCAGATTAATTCATGGATTATATTATTATGCTAAACCTAGGCTTCATGTTGCACAAGCTTGGTAACAAATGATTAGTAGGCTTAGGCTAGGTATAACACAGTATAGTTATTAGTTATAGTACATAGTCTTCGAATGAGCAGGAACATACAATATTGCTCCAGTGTGGAGTGGTGTCGGGATTATTAGCCAACCGTATCAATTTTTATGCCAGAGGGTGGCTGGTTAATTCCCATCATTTGTTGAGTAGTGGCTCAAATTAGTAAGGACTTTATGTATATGATGTTAAGAGTGAAAACTAATTGGCTCTGAACGCAGAAGGCAGGTGGTTTTCTAATCTCGACAGGCCATAGCCTCGTCTTTTTTCTAGGCGCACCGCGTCCAGACGGAGTTTGGCTCTGGCTCAAGAATGGATAGAACATCTTATTCTTCAAACATCGTAGTTAAGGGTTATCTAATATTTGATCCTGGGGTGCCAAATTCACACATAAAGTTGGTCTTGGATCTCTTAATATGAACGCATTGGTACGGTGTACCATACCCGAAAACTTTATGAATGCAACCGATTCAATGTTGCCAAGATTTTAGTTTTCAAATAATAATAGCTTAAGTATTTTATCGAATGTTAACGTTATTATTATTATTATAATATCTCAGTCCGACAAAAATTGTAGTAAGAACTTCTGGTAAGAAGTTACCACGCTGGATTTCGTTAAGATTTGGTCCATTTTTCCTTAATGTTACTCGATAACCCAAAGGCTGTAGGAATCTAATTATTTACAAGAAATGAAAATCCAAACATATTAAATTTACAATATACGGGATCTAAAACATACCTTCGGGAATATAAATACAGCAAAGAGGCGTTCAGAATGTTTGATCACTGAAGCCACTGAAGACATTATCTCAATTCTGTTTGAGCGCCAAATGTAATAAAGACATTGAACGATACCGTATATACCTAATGATACTGAAATTTTGATAGAAATAGAATACAGTAACGAGTGGCTTTTTTAATGACAGTGTTTAAATCTTATATTATGTGATGTTATGTGTTTAAAAAGGTTTCTTACTTCAGTTACTCTAAAAGTTTATTTATGAAGGTAATTTTCTGCTTTCGAAAATGTGCTTCATGATTGAGGAGAAGAGAGAGTTCCCAGATCTTCTTTATTAGCTCAAACGACTGTTTGAAGAGAATATCAGTTCTCTTATTGTTTCTTATGCGATTACGGAGAGAAATACCAAGCATAGTCTTCTCCATAGCCCGCCTTGAGCTTGAAGATTAGACCAATGGTAAAGCACCACGTCCCGGAACGGTGTGTAATAAATGGCAATACACACTGCTTGAACACTTAGCTTCGACTTCAGACACTGAATAAAATTTTTGGACAAAAGATATTATGACATAATTCCCCGAATGCAGTTCATCCAAGTTGGATTCTACGAGTGAATTGTTTCTCGAAGTTAGACTTACTTACTCATTTTCATCAGGTAAATGTATTTGTGTACAACTTCGAGAGCAGCGCCATTATCAACAATCGATACCGGGTGTGACATTTGATATGATTTTGGTTTTGTCTATGTTCATCCTTAGACCCCACCCGTTGTGAGGCGCTGTTTAAGTCCCCGAGGATTGCACCAAAATCAATATCGCAGGTGTAAGGTGCATTCGTCAGATGTATTAGTAATGCTACGTCGTTTCTTCTTCATCAGGTTGAATACGTCCTCCAACACAGCAGTGAAAAGTTACTAATAGTAACACCAGGGGGGTAATCATGCCTGCATTACATCCGAGAAATAACTAGAAAAGTAAAAGGCTGCAAAAAATGTACGCAAAATAATCGTTAAACCTTAGTAATGGAAGGTCGGGAAAAACCATAATCCCCGCAAGGGATTATTCCACTCGCTTTGCTAAAGACGAACTTCCTCCGACCGAGTGATAATCACGAAATCGCTTTTCGTATCGGGTTTTTATCAACGAGGGTTATAAGTTTTATAATATTTTCATTTTTCGAACCTTATAAATATAGGCGGATTAATCTCAAACATGTATATTAATTTAATTAATAACGCTTTATACTCGTAGCCCCACACTAGGATAACCTGTGTCGTGGGTGCCATAGACAACTTACAGAAACAAGAACACTCACACCCAGGCCGAGAACAGAAATTCAAACTCATCATTTAAATTCCCGCTTCGTTGGGAATCGAACCCAGGAACCTTAGCGCGGCGATCCGGCATAGTAACCATCGCGCCACATGGGTCGTCATAATGTATATCTATACTATAATATTATAAAGAGGAAAGATTTGATTGTTTGCATTGAATAGGCTCCGAAACTACCGAACCAATTTGAAAAATTATTTCACTGTTGGGTTGGGAAGCTACACTATCCCGGTGACATAGGCTATAAATATTTTTTGTTTTTTTTTTACTATTTTCCGCGAAGCGAAGCGAGGGCAATTTTCTAGTAGTTTATGAAGTCTGTGTGTAAATGTCAGTTGACTTATAACCTCTCTTATTGAAGTTTAATTCCTTTAAAATCGATTTTCATATTTAAGTCCGCGGTATGAAAGGCGATCCCCAATTTTCGGCCCCGAACCATATGTAATCTGTGCTAGAACATCGGACTAGACAAGAGTAAACTATATACCAAAAAATTCGTCTTATTTATAAGATAAACATATTTAAATCTTATCTTCAGCTGCTCTTGCCAAATGAACAAAATAATGCAAAAAAGTTTTCACAGTATGTACCTCATTACATACGATTTTATAATCGATTGAATCGATTGATAATGATCGATTGATGGAACATAATAATATATTTTATGTATTATTTAGAGATTATAATTATAATATTAATTTATTTTTTACATATTTTCGTATTCCATATAAATCAAAACTATGTAATATATTATAATTACCATTCAATCGTTACGCTAATTTTATTAAATTACATTTCGAATATTTTGACATCGATTAATCGATTGACAACAATGATGATGTAATCCCTAATAATGTCATTTTGGTAACCATAGTATTTATAAATAACACCACTGTATTGTCATATTTGTCATCGATCTTTCATCTTTCTACGCGTGTTCTTGTATATTTTTACTATCAAATATTTTCAGCGTATTTGGAGTCCTATTTACTATTGAAACTCATCGACACGTACACAGTGATTTTAATTTTCTATTGTATTCGCTTTCGTACTTGTGTTTTGGTGAATGTGTTTCGCAGTTTCGCTACAATTTCTTGCAAACCAATACTATATGAATATGGACTCCTTAATCGCCTGTTATGTGACTGACAAAAGTTCAGAATAAGTCCTGAACACTGTATAACGTACCCTATACATCTTTAGAAGATCAGGAAGTTGCTGTGGCCATACTTACAATGAGTATATTATGGTATCTTGATTGGGCAAGGTACTAACGAAATATAACGCCTCCTGCACAACTACATGAAATATTAATATATTATAATGATAACTAATAAAATCTCTTGAAATATGCAATAGCTTTTATTATACAACCTTTTTATGACATTCGTTTTGGGTGAAAACCATTGAAGTAGTAGAATTATAATAGACACCCGCCAACGTAAGTGTAACATACATATTAAATAGCACTGTGACACGAGTATGACATAATCATAACCTATAATTAAGGTGATTCGTTCTAGGATTTCCTTAGTTGGCCATTGCTGGCAGCCGTGAAAATTGGAGAAATTGAACTTTTTGCAATAATCTAATTAACAGCCAATTTCCAGTCTTGTCTACTTAGGCCTGAGTTTCTATGGAAACTGGGGTTCTCCTTTTATGAGGAGTAGAATCAAACCTTATTCGTTACTTTATGCGGTATATCAGCGTTATGCGTTAGATTTGTAATTCGTAACACAAAATCTAATCTCCATCTATCCGAACACCGTGGTAAAGTTGGTCGTAGTCCTCCCCAGTAAAGAGGAGAAATCCGTACACTATATTGGCCAAACGAAACTTTTGCAATCATTTATGAAATATCCGGGATAATAATAAGTGTGCAATAAAGTTGTATAAAACATTGCAACGAGATATGTTTTTAATTTCTCGTCCATTACCCGAATAAAACACTTAAAATATTAATTGGAATTTTACTGTGAATAAAATTATCTCCATCCTGGTTTTTGTCTGCATAAACTACGCTATAAAAATATTAATTAACTTTTGCCTGCGACTTGATACGCGTGGAATGTTAAAATAATAATTTAATATCTCGGTTTCTAAGCAATGTATCAACATGAAATACCAGTTTTTAAGCTAAACCTCGATTGAAGTAATGCAACTGTGGCAAACTTAATCCAATTACATTCAGTAGTTAGTTTTTGTATGATGTGTGGGTAAACATACAGATAAAAATTAAAAAAAATACTTTTTTCTCGCATTGCGGACATCTAAAAGTTACAATTTTAATTAAAACTGGTCCAAAATCATTCAACGTAAAATACAAGGTAGCTTAAAGTTGTTTTCGATACAGATTAAACTTTCTAAAAGGGGTACTAGTACTTCTCCACAAAGCCTCATAACGAAGGCATCTGGTATATACGTAACCTATTTGCTTTAACTGTCTAACCAAGTAGGTATAGCCTACAAATGTAAGGCTAAGAAAATAATAAAAAGTAAGTTAACGCCTAGTAATGTTGATCATAATATTCCTGTAGTTACACAACATCATCTTTATAGGTAGAATATTCCATTATGGAACGAAATGGAATTAATATTGATGTGAGCGAACAATGTTAGTATAGCAGAATTGATCCACAATCCTCGCTAGAGCTCTAATTGGATAGCTTCATACCACGATGTGTAAATATGATGAGATCAGCTTTGAACTTTGCGCATGAAAATGAATAGTTTATATTTAACGAAAAGTAGTTCAGTTAATACAAGCTTTTCTTTTCATTTAATATAATAATACTAGCTGACTCGGCAAACGTTGTTCTGCCAAAAATTTTCTGTATAGGCACGCCCTAATTACCTAACGGTATCAAATATACTTCACAACCTATCCTCATATCTACCAAATATATATAAAAAAAGTCATAAAAATTTTGACCGATTTTCCCTTTCGGAGAAGTCAAACACTGTGACACGAGATGTTTATCTATCTATTAATATAATTATATAAAACCCAAAAAAAAATTTTCTACGAATGTCTTTTATAGATTCTGAAACCATTCAACCAATGTCCCCCAAATTGGTTTCATTTAAAAGGCGAAGATGGTTGGATACCACTAAATCAATGCATTCATGTAGTCGATTTTCATCTTTTCCCATACAAAAAAATTCCGAAATGAAAATTTATTTAATTCAGCGTAGCACACGCCTGGTATACATTAGTAGGTATTATAAACTACACTTTCTTCTTGTGAGGTAGGTACTAAAGTTGTTTTAAACAATTTTGTGAATCTAAGAAGAATATTTGATGTCTGAACGACTCTTGCTATTGGTATTATACTGTATACCTTTACGTTTAATTACAATGAATGTGGCCCACCATTTGTATTTCTAAACATATCAGGAAAAGACTTCAAACGTGTCCCTCTGTATTGTATTGTATATGTACATGACCGAGAGTCAGAACTCCGCAAGAAATTGACTTAGGCGAGCTCCAAGTTTGTTTTGTTGGCGTAAGATCCCTCGAGGTATTATGTAACAACTCGTCTCATATTCTTGGAAACATTGCTTGTTAAATCAATGAGATTTTCTATTCCTTGGAATTGTGTTTTGAAAACCTTTAACACGTTAGCTGCGGCACCAATTTTTGCATACTTTCCGTTCCTGCGGCACGAGGTATAATCGGCCCGTACCGTGACCAGACGTTAGGGCGACACGCGGTCTATTAGACCCCACCTCCTTTTACAGACTAAAATCCATTTTCTGGCGCGAAATCAAAGATAAATGAGAATTTTGGTCCTTATTGATATAGACAGTGAATTGATGAACCCTAATCCACCGTCGCCCCGGGATCTGATGGCTAGTTTAGGAATTATTAGCAAAACAAAATATGGGATCTTATACAGCTCGTAACGCACTGAAATAGGGCAAATTTTCGCTGCGATTAGTGATGGGAAAAATAATATCGACGTTTTTAAACTGTCTTAACTACGCAACGACTTGACCGATTTTGATCAATTATATCTCATTAGATCTTTTTAAGGGCAAAACCTGGCAAAACAACACAAAGCTATCAAAGGATACATTTTTTTTTAATAATCTAAATTGTGCTTGAAGGTGCCATAAAGAAAAAAAAAACCGGCCAAGTGCGAGTCGGACTCGCGCACGAAGCGTTCCATTCTATACCTTTAAGAGGCACCTATTACAGACTTATTATTGGAAAATAATGGATTACGGTTTATGCATAAGGTTTATCTTTCTATTTGTATATGAAAATCTTAATGCGGTTCACAGAATAGAAAAAAAAGGCAACCAGAAGTAGAAAAGAAACTGTCCTATTTATTCTGCCTCGGGCTTTAAAAATACAATTATTAGAACTTGAATTAATTGGCTCTGTTTCTGGGTTTTTTTAAAATTAACTTCTTCCGACATCGTTTAGACATGTTCGGCGCTGTAAAAGGACGTGCTCTCCAATCGACGTGATGCACAACACTGGTCGCGGGAAGCTCGCGTTGAGTGCGGTACGAGGTCAGGGGGGATATGGGACGTTTTAGCCTCGTTCCGCACTGCATTAAAATTATATTAATTCAGTGCGGCACGAGGCCTAAGACATCCGGTACCAAGGTAGGTACACCACCGAGTCCGGAACCATTAGTGATCTCAAATATATATTTATCTCTTTCCTACACTGGACCAAACCAAAGCTATGCCATTCGCACGACAGAGAAATTCACTTTTTTGCTTGCCGCACCACAGGGAAGTTGCATCAGGGGTGATTTAGGCCTCGCTTCGCACTTAACGTGTTAAAGGTACTCTTATAATTTTTAACATTATTTTTTAACTTTAATAAATGGATGTAAGGATGGGTGTGAAGTGTATTTGAATTCGATTACATATTATGTCCATACAGCATTGACAATCACATTTTTAAGATATTACCTACCATTAGGTTCTAGCGTTTTTTGTTTCCAAAGTTATTGATATGAATATTTTTTTTAAGATACTGAAAAAATCAAAACAAACAACCTCTATATTTTATAATTAGATTTAGTTTAGAGACATCGTTAATGTGTGTGTGACAATAAATAACTGCATATTTTGTAGTATAGTTTAAATTGTACTAATTTAATGCTTTATCAGATTCTTTTATTTATATGCTATAACAGAGTCTATTTAAATATACAACACATATAATGCCATAAGGACATCGAAAAAGTTAGAAATATAACCAAAACTGAAACAAAACGGACCTAAATGCTTCACTTCACTATACTGCGTCCGACTATTTTTAACTGACTTCAAAAGGAGGAGGTTCTCAATTTGACTGTATTTTTTTATGTTTGGTAACTCGGAACTTTCGACTGGGTTAATCGATTTTGATGATTTTTTTTAATCAAAAGCTAGTGCTTGTCATGTGGTTCCACTTAAATTTGAGTCTTAAGTATGTGCGTTACAAATGGATGAATAACTAAATATCACGCCAACCGATTTCGATGATTCTTTTTTTATTGGAAAGGATGTAGTTCGTTTGAAGTCGGTTTTTTTTTGTTAAAATTTGAGATTATTGGCTATCGATTCATTTTCCTCTTATCGGTATCGTTGTAGTGTTTTATATTAAAGATAAATAAAAATAAAATGTATCTCCAACTTCCTGGTAAACGCCCACTACAGTCTATTTTTATAGTTACCAGATCGATAGGCGTCTGGCTTATTTGTTCATTTTGTTTGTTCTAGGCTGAGGGTTTTCTCCAAATTATTATTAAAGTTGTCTTTGTACCATCCTTTTTAATCATAACGATGTTTAATCTTGTGCCGAGACAACAGTCAGAATGTACTAAATGACTGACACTTTGTTAATTTAATGTAAAAAAATAAAAAGTCATATAAAACAACTAAGATTAGTTTGATTTAGGAGTCATTATTTTTGTTATAATAATTTTAAGTCTGAGCAAAGCTTTAACACGGATTATCAGCCTCGTGTATAATGATTTTCGTGATTATATTATCAGTTCATCACATTTCACTGTTGCCGAGTTAGAAAATCCTTTAAATGTTTTTTTTTCGTAATTAATATTATATTTGATCCCATTTAAAATGACAATAGCATATTAGCATATAGCATATATAAAACAAATTACAATACATTAATTACATTTGATGTTACTAAAATTAAAACCAGTTCAAAGTAATCAAAATCAATGAAATCTATGAGTTGTTGTGTTTAGTCAATTGTTCCAAAAATAGTTCGGATGTTATGTCAAGTTTGTTGGCGGCTGCCAAAAAATCAGCAGACACAGTTCACGTAGTCACAGAGAGATAACGTAGTCGCGTTATTGCTGGTAAATACAGACATTTCAGTGTCTTGTATCGACTATTTAAATAAATAAATAAACGCTTAGAAATAACGCCCATAAACTCGCTCATAAATTCAGTAGGATTCCCTGTGTTGCGGGTGGCATGAACAACAAAAATAAGACATCAATCGAACCCGGGACCCTTTGCTTCACACGATGTGCCTAGACCAATACCAACAAGGCTACAGGGTCGTAAATTTGTGTTATGCAGTATACTCTAATTGTAATAGATGGCACCTACAAATAAAAATAATACTTAAAATGAGTAAAAAATACCTACCTACATAAATCAATTCCTAGACCCAAAACCCCTCAACTTTTAGCAACATAATTACCTCCAAGCCAAATATCAACATACATATATAACAAACAAAGGATTTTTTTAACATATGTAACTTGTTATATTTACAGCTAGACTATCGATTCATAAACGTTTAACAAACCTATTTTAGCTATTGCATTATTTTAATAGATAGAATGATAAACATTATCATTTGTAGAGTTCCGAATTATAATCTGAATATATAACATATATGGCATACAAACTAATAGAGCTATTTCAGTACTTTATATTCTCTCTTCGCTGTTTTTCAATTTTCAATCGCACTCTCGAAATTTGTTTGGTAGTGAACTCAAAATAAATTTTATATCCTATTTGTAGTCCATAAGTAAAATAAAAGAAAATGAAAAAAATTAAAAAAAATTTATTCAGCAACCATTATTACAAAATTTCAGTGCCACTAGCTCCCACACTAGGATTCCCTGTGTTGTGGGAAGCTAGGATTCACTCTCTCGCTACAAAAGTGGTTAATTAGCATACATAGATTCAAAGTTTACAAAAGAAAACAAAAAATTTTATAGTAAATAGGAAATCAAGCAAGACTCTTGTATAGAAGTCTTCATGTAGTACATTATTATACTGAACGCACATATATCGGCATCGTCCGCGCCGGACGCTCCGTATGCCGATACCCTCGCACATCTCCGGATTCGCTGTACGCATTTTTTAGTATTGCCAACAATTTTTGCAGTTTTTCCCAACCTCTAGTGAAAAACGGCGAAGACGGTTAAGATTGATTCAACTTTAGAATACGTTTTCTCTCGAATGACAAGAACAGAACATACTGTAGTGACATTCAAGAGCCGAGATCTAACATTTATGGGTCGAATAAATGGTCCGGCCGGAGTCATTACGATTCCTGCGGCTCGGAGAAACTCGTTTGTTGGAAATCAACGTCTTGGGGAATTTCAACGCAAATCTCATATTACACGAAGACCCGTGTGGTGTAATGGATACCATGCCGGACGGCCGTGCCAAGGGTCCTTCCTGGGTTTGATTCCAAACGGGGAGGAAATTTAAATGATGAGTTTAAATTTCTGTTCTTTCTGGATGTGTGCAATAGCAGACAGGCCATTTAATGGTTGGCCTCACGTTTACGCATAATAACAGCAACAACTTTGCTTTTACTGTATGGATGGCGCATTATACGCGGCATAGACAAGAATAAAAGGGTTGTAAAATGTAAGAATTTAGAAATTAAGCTCAGTGTATTTTAAATTCAAGAGATTACCTATTGCATTTAAAATTCTTACTCATACTCACACAGTTTCACCGTGACCACGATCCATGTAACTGGGTAGAAATATCGGTATTAAATACTAATAAAAAACTAATAATACTAATAAAATAATTATGACGTACTTGATAGGTAGGAACACAACAAAATAAACTTTAAGTAAAAATCAAAATTCAAATTCAATTCAATATCAAAATGAAATTAAAATAATTCCCTTATGAATAATTCATTGTCCTATTATTAGGTAAATATTAAAATGAAATGAAAGGAATTAATATGAAAATTAAATCAAACTGGGTTCCTGAAGCTAAATGGGATGGGAAGGAACACAATCTTATGAGAATTACGCTGTTATACTTCATAAAAATTGTGTTGAAGTTGACTTAAATTTGCTTAGGTTCAATAAATATAGGAATTGGTGCTTATAGTTGTTTTGCAGTTTTGTTGCGCCAATTAATGAGAAACGAGTACGTTATTATAGGTGTTACGAATTAGTGAATATCTAAATTAATATAAAATAGTCACGCTATAAAATTATAGAGATAAAACAAATGACTAACTTATCGTGAGAGTCCTAAACTTGAACTTCGAGGTCAACACTAATTTTCAGGTTCCTACCCTATTAAGCAATCGCGCAAATATAAATTTTAACATCGTTTACACATCATGCGGCTCCATGGAAATTTTATGAACATCTGGAATTTATTTTTAGACGTATTTCAAGTGCACGGTTTAACGCGGTCTCTGTGCATCGTTCAGTTTCGTTCAGGACGTTTAGTCATCTGTGGTTGTGTTTTCACGGTTGTATTTATTTTTGTCTTAGCTTCTACGTAAATTACCCGTATTTATAAATATTTTTTACAACGAGTGGATATTTGCCGCGTTAATCAGCAGTATATTTTTAAATTACACAAAAATCCCATAAACGATGGCCATTCCACAGGCGTTTAACTAAAAGGCTTCATCGACACTTTAGCCTTAGCGGCAAAAAGAGGGAACATGGAAACATCATAAGGTATCATTTGGGTCCAAAATTTCAGACTTTAGGCCGAAGGCTTTGGGCTGAGCGATGATATGCCAGTCATTCAGGACTACTTTTTTTTAATTATATTGATTGTTTAGATGCTTGCCTACGCAGCTTCGGCTCACATGGTGCCTGCAGTTTGTTACAGCGGGTGGGGACTACTCTCCGTCCGCGCCTCCGGTGTTTACATTCACTCTAGGGGTAGGGCAGACTAGTACCACGTGAGGTCGGGGTTGACTAAGTTTAGAAATTATAAAAATCCAAAAGACAAGAGAGCACATTCACATAATAACAATATTAACGGAATGACTGAATGCAACATTAATAGTGCAATAAATTTTGTGCTGTCTTCCATTTCACTCGTTTAAGACAAATAGGTACCCTCTAACTTCAGACCAAATTGTCTTACGTAATACGCAATTTTTGTTGAATCTCGCAGATCTCGCTCTTTAAATTGGACCACATGACAAGCTCCAGTTTTTGAATGTAAAAAGAAACTAAATACTAAATCGGTACACTCAGTAAAAACTTGTGAGGTAACATAAAAAGATACAGTTGAATTGAGAACCTTCTCCTTTTTTTAAATTCGGTTAAAAAGCGTTATCTATACTAATATTATAAAGAGGAAAGATTTGATTGTTTGCATTGAATAGGCTCAGAAACTACCGAACCGATTTGAAAAATTCTTTCACTGTTAGGAAGCTACACTATCCCTGGGTGACATAGGCTATATAGGCTAGGTTTTTTTTTACTATTTTTCCCGAAGCGAAGCTAGGGCTATTTCCTAGTATTAAATATACCTAATATTTAGCATCTAACAACCCGTACAGGTATATTTAATTTAATGAGCATCATTCATTAAAAATCGTAATGATTTATATTTAATACTTTGCTTTGAACTCATAGCAAAAGTATTGCATTAAATCAAAACACTCAACTATTTGAACGACTAGGTTTGTAATTACTTTCTCGCACGAGTCCAGAGCTCTTTTCCGACACATTGCACGCCATTTGCACGCCATTATATTATTTTCATGGAGAATTCGTGATAGTATTCAGCAAAACATTTTTTTTGCAGTGTATTTTTTATAGAAATGACTTAAACCTTTATATTTTCAATATAATATTTTTTTATTATATCGATATCGCTCAATTAAAATTCATTCTTGATGCGTCTTTGGATCAATTCCTTACATACATTTTCACAAATTACGAGCATTAAAAAAGGGAAAAAATAAGTTTAAGTTTAAAATAACTTACCAATAGATATGAGGCCACTGTTAAGCATGAGCAGCTTCAGGTTATTGGGTATGGAGACCAGGCTGGTGCTGCCCGCCGTGTTCAGGTTATTCTTCTTCGGCTTCTTCTCCTGGTCATATGGACGTGGCGTAGACCTGGACCTATGCTTCCTCTGGCTGGTAGCCACCGATGTACCCCGTTGTCCCGTCCGAGATGACATTTTGACAAACTGTTTAAAACCCGAACTAACTTTTTAAAATTCTATTTCTAATTTACGGCCAGTCGACCACGACGGAAGTCTCCGGCAGATTAATGTGCCATCGTCAATATAATCTGGTAACACGAAAACACGATCACACACACCTCTTGTCTGGTTATGCCGCGGACGTCAGAACTATTAAAATTAACAATAGCGAACTGCAAGAATAATATTACATTTATCAAAACTGATTTACACTGCACTTAATACTGTCTAACACACTCACTTACAGGCTAAAGGATTAATATACGGATAAAAAGTTCGCCGCCAAATCATAATTGAGCTACGTTGTATTCACGCCTGAGGTGTGTTCCTGAAACAAATGAAAAAGAAACTGTAGCGTTTACATTCCAGATTTATAATACCGTCATACTAATATAAGTAAGTATCTAAGTATATGTTATTAAACTATCTATTACACACCCGTTTGTAAGCTGGAATTTTATACAAAATACATGAAAAATAAAACAAAAGACCAAGACAACGTTCGTGACTGCGATCAATAGATTGCTAATATAAAGAAAACATCTGAAATTCTGGCGATGTTATTGTTTTGTTTCAATCTAAGCGAATAATTAAAACAAAATTAGCGTCCGTCGTCTGTGTCTGCATGTAAATTAATTGGAAAGTTCGTCCGTTTTTCATTATGACAGATTTTAATTGGTTTTAATCAATATTTTTTTTATGTGCTAGTAAGGTAGTCAGGGGGGAGCGAGTGGGTAATGAGAGCCAGTGTCCTAAACGATGAACTAGTAATGTTAAATACATTCACTATATCGGGTAGGATCTCTCCCAGCATACTATTTACATTGGCAAACACACTAGGCCACCAGTCCTACTTAGCGCTCTTACACACGAGCAGCACTTTGCAGTCGAGAGAGCCAACTGCAAACGTCGACGCTTGCAGTCGACGCGCCGACAGCAGTCCGACAGCAGTCCGACAGCAGTCCGACAGCAGGCCGACAACAGGCCGACAACAGGCCGACAACAGGCCGACAACAGGCCGACAACAGGCCGACAACAGGCCGACAACAGGCCGACAACAGGCCGACAACAGGCCGACAACAGGCCGACAACAGGCCGACAACAGGCCGACAACAGGCCGACAACAGGCCGACAACAGGCCGACAACAGGCCAACTGCACGCCGACAGCAGCCGTCGACCATTAAAATGTCGGCGTCTGCAGTCGAACTGCTGTCGGCGTGCAGTTGGCCTGCAGCTGTCGGCCTGCTGTCGGACTGCTGTCGGCGCGTCGACTGCAAGCGACGACGTTTGCAGTTGGCTCTCTCGACTGCAAAATGCTGCTCGTGTGTAAGAGCGGTTATGTTACCTTAAATTATTGTCAAAGGTTTTGCGTGTGTGTGACATAAAATCGACAATTTTCAATATAATAAGTTAGCAAGAAATAAAGTTAAAGGTTAAAGAATTAACCCGTAACTGGTATCATTTCGTGTTTACGTTAATGACTTATAACTTGACCATTACGAACTTTTAAAAAACCATTCATATTCCAGACGATTCACTTAACGGGCTTTGAACGACGTATGATTGGTTAAAAAGTGTCACGTGACGGTTTTTGTAAGACGAATTTGACATTTACACTGGAACATGGCTGGAATTAAGATTTCATAATAAGCCGCCATGTCAGGTTCAGATTCACTCGAGTGAAAAGAAAAAATAACATGTATGTATGTAAACGCTACACTCTCATAGGTGTGTAGCGTTTATTTATTAATTTATTATTTAATCATTCAAAAATAGAATCATTTTCAGTTATAAACAGTTCACTGATTATTTATTATTATTATTATTTATTAAACAAATTCCACGTTTGCTGCTACACTCTAAGAGCTATAGAAGTTTGTAGACTGGCCTTGATTCCTCTATTTTCGTCTAATTAGTTTAGTCATATTGATGCATCAGCAGATAACAATGAATATCGTTCTACGATTGTTTGACAAAAGTTGGCATACGTCTCACATTGTGGGTTAAAATTAGCACCAAGAATGCACCATGTGAATGGAATAATATCGGTGACGTCAAAGTTGCAAAAAAATCGAAAAGCTCATCAGTGTCACAACATCTGTAAACAAATGAAGTGTAAACATAATATTGGCAGATCGTTTCCGACCTATCCATAGAGTTACTAATACAAAGAGATTAAACGAATTAATAGAATTACTCTGATTATTGGAACGAAGTTCCTTATCGCGCGTTGTGAAAGGGGGCTAGACGGAAAATTACGACACTTTTTGATTCTTACGAATGACGACACTTTTTTTGAAGTGATTCAGAGACTTTTACAGAGATGGCGCTGTACAACAAAACAACAATACTTAAATCGAAAGGAACTTCGTTCCATCCGGGTGTCCCTTGACACCTCTCATGTTTTTTATTTTAATACTGATTTGTAATAAGCACAAAAGCAATTTATTCCAAACAAGCCAATGAAATTAGAGAGGAATCACGTATGGGAGAAATCAGGGTAGGGTGTACACAAAAGACACTAAATCATCGTTGTTTTTATCTACTTATTGTTAGTTAAGTATAAGTAATATAAGGTATATTGTTTTTTGTTTTTATCCTACTTTATTTTTAAACACGTTGTGAGAGTTTATGGAATAAAATAGTTATTCCAAAAACACTTCTCTCTCGGTATTTGTTCTATATCGCTATATAACGCCCACTATGCGGTATGGAAATTCTACGTATTGTTACCGTCATGTCTTTTATTTTACGTCATGTCTAACGCATTTAAAGTCTCTTTGCGGCAGCAGCGCTTTCTGGAAACCGTAACTTTCAGTTTCTTTGTACTTTAACCACCCGCGCCATTCCATAACTTGTTTTTAATATCAAAAGAATATCTTTTAAGTACAGGAAACTAATGTTATAAAATTAAGACTGAACTATGTGAAAATAGTAGTTACTTTTTTAAATTTAAATGTTATTTAAAATTGTGTAGTAACTCAGTCTCAGTCAATAACTATAACAGTCTTATATTCAAATTACGAGTAGGTACAGTCGGCAAAGGAACCAAGTATAGAATCATGCCCTGCATACTTAATTCTTTTATCGACTTTATATGTGTTTGATTGATGTTTTATATCAAAATCTCACAAAAATGGAACAAGTATATTTTTTATACTTAATAGTGTAATTTTATTCACACATTATAACATCTTCCACGGAAAAAATATCTTAGCCATGAAATGTTTTAGTACTTCAGTAGCAGTGTCGAAGAGTCGGCTATAAACTTTCGTTCTGTCGGCAACACTTTGGTTGCCCTTGGTTACGGGTTAGCCATACATGGCGTAGATCATTTACCATCACATGACCTTACACTGCTCGTCCTCCTACTCACTTGATAGCATACAAAAATAAAGGTTAAACAATTGGAACGAAGTTCCTTATCGCGCGTTGTGAAAGGGGGCTAGACGAAAAAAAATTCTTACGAAAAGTTGTCACGACACTTTTTGCTATTTTACTTATGTTAGGGCCAAAGAATCTCAACAGCGTGATTCAGAAAGTTGTACAGCGCCATTTTCAAAGTTGTACAGTTTCATATTGCTGAATCACACTGCTGAGCGTGTGTATAGTGTGTGTGTGTGTGTGTAGTGTAGTGTAGCATTGTTTTACGCGCTCAGCAGTGTGATTCAGCAATATGAAACTAGATGGCGCTGTACAACTTTCTGAATCACGCTGTTGAGATTCTTTGGCCCTAACATAAGTAAAATAGGAAATATCGAAAAGAACTTCGTTCCATCCGGGTGTCCCTTGACACCTCTCAAGTTTTTTGTAATACTAAACATAAAGAGCACACATGAAGATTTTTACTAATCCACACAAGACAAATGATTCCTATCCGAGTCATAAGTGACAGTGTTTATCTTTTAAGTATTGCTCTCCAGAATGTAATATAGTCGTGGGTAATAAAAAAGATTAAGCATTTTCCCAGTTAAAATACGTACCTTATTCTAGTACCAAGAATTGTATGCTTGAACAGTAATATAATAAATGCGACACAATAAAAATTCCCCGACCAGACCGCATTTACGGTCATTTATCACCTACTCCGCTGAGACGCTATGACAATGTTCCCTACTTTGTTTCGAGGACATGAGTTTGTGGTCGTACCTAACTAGAATTAAAATATAACAGATTATAACAAACAAGTTATATATCAAAATTTTCGTATATCATCGGAGAACCGAGTTATTGTAAAAAAACGGAATTTAACCCTTTTTTCAAGATGGAAATCTTGGTCGACCATTAGGTCCCCCCCACGTAAATAATATCCAAAATTTTAACGTCTCGGTTCTCATGGATTTCCAAATGTTCATAATATAAGGACTGGACTAATAATATTTATAGTTACTTATAACAGAACTTTTCTGCAGATCCTTTCTTATCTTTTTACTTGAAACGACTTTATCGAATTAAGTGGTTAATAAAATGAAGGGGAAGATATTTGAGATCGGTAAAAGCCGAAGATGAATTAGGTATTTGGGTTCTGGGCAGTTTAATTTAGACAGAGTACGCTTTAAGAGCCATTGCCATACTTTTAATATTAGGTATTTTTTTAGCATTCTGCGCCTATCTATGGAATTGCGTATCAAACATATTATTATACGTATTGACAAATGATAATTTTTTTTAACATACATTTAACTATGCTGCCATCTTTTTCTAGCCAGTTAACCATGAAATAATTTATCTTATAGCAAAATAAGATATATTATCATTGTATTGCGTAACTCGTACTCTCAACATAATTATGGCCGAGGGCAGGCTCGAAGGACCAAAATGTATGGCGTAACTCTTACAATCAGGAGGATGCTGAGTGCAGGAGTAGCGTGGCCGCGGTGAGCGTGTCCGCGGGAGGTTCGGGATTAAATAAAACACGTGACAAAGCTGACTCTAGATGGTTATTGCACTGATTTGAGTTGCTAGTTGACATGGGTTTTATTGTTGTCAGATGAGTGCTAAGTCACGACAATGTACTTACATGTCTACGGACTTATTGCGCCCCAGGTATATAACTTCGTGCTTGGCACTTTGAAAATGCATAAGTTTTTATTTAAATGAATTCATTGAAGTAATCATAATTGATGTAATCAACACAGTAGGTACATAAATTAAGAATTATGTATTCTTCTTTTCTAATCGACGTAAGCACAGTTAATGTAAAGACAGTCTTATCAAACATTTTATACGAAAACACTTCTCCAAAATAAAAAGATTTAAAAATTCTTCTCATAGTTAAGTAATAATGATTCACAAAGTCGTTTTCTCGGATCTCGAGAGCTTGAGTGGATTCTTTCATCGCATTTATTAACTCTTCAGCCATTTTGCCAAACAAATAACGGTCAGACTTTTCTCAGACAACATTCGCTTATCAACGAAGTCCAGTCGACGAAGAAGTCGTTATTAGTATTGTATTTAACAACTACCACTGCTGTTATTCTTTGACGACAATATGAAGAACTTGTAGGTTTTCTCTCAGAGTTTTCTTTTACAGAACCAACCGATTCTGCAATATGTAGTCACCCATAACTTTATAAGTTAGAAGTGTTGAAAATTTTAGGAAAGGAAAGGTAACCAATTTTTTTAAAGATTTCTTTGTCATGTCAAATTACAGCTCTCTATCCTAAGGGCCTCTAAGCTATGCTGAAGACTGATAGACGGAACTCTATAAAAGGCAATCTAAAACGATACATAATTATGGAGTGACCATATTTTAGTCGATGTTTTAACTATTTTGTAACAATGCTGACCGCGACGAAGGTCCTGGGTAAGATTCCCAGCAATGCTTAAATTTGAATGATGTTTAATTTTCTGATTATTCTTTGTGTGTGTTCTTGTTATTGCGTGTTGTAATGGCGCCTACAATACAACATTCTAGTTTAGTGCAATGAGTATAGCGTTATTGATTAATGTGTACAGTATCACATCATCATCTTTGTTTACATGACGTGTACACTAACATAAGTAATTGCCCAACGCTATCGATCGTCGCCGCGCGGGTGGAGCTTCGTAACCGCCAATATCCCGCTCGTCTATTCTCAGCTGATCACCAGCGAAAATCAAGATCAACTGTATTTGTAGGTAAGTGCCAAGTGCAAAGAATGCCATTGAATGCCGTTTTAAACTATTGCTACGAAAGTGAACGTTTTAAGAGAACGAATAAAGATCTTAAACTATAAATAATCAATTAAAAAAAACAGTTCGTGTTTTCATAAATCCAGATTATCTTTAAATCGATTTTTGTAAATCCAGTTGTCATGTGTGTAAGAGTTTGTGCAAGGGTTTTAAGCGTTCATCTCAAATCAATGTTTTGGATAGGTAACACGTTTAATTTAGTTAGACGTTCTTTGGTAGTGGGGACAAATGGGAAAAAAATTCCCATTTGTCACCAGTGGTGACAAACGAGGTGGGGACAAATGGGAATAACCCGGTATAATCTACAATTTAGTTAATAGCGTTCTTCATATTCTTAAGATATCCTGAAAACAATGAAAATTATACAGGTAGGATATAAGACTGAGAAATATAATCCATTTACCTACCTACTATAAAAATCTCAAAAGGCATTCTACCACATCGTCTGGGTAGACCCATATCCAAATCATTTACAGCTTTCTAGTAGATATCTAATAAGTGTCTCTGTGGTAAGCGGACGGCTGAACAGACGGACATGACGAAACTATAATATAAGGGTTCCGTTTTAAGTAGGTACGAAACTCTAACAACCATGATCTTAACGGTACCATTTATTTTTTCCGATTCCTTGTGGAAGTGAGAATAAGAAATTTTCTATTCGTCCATTGTTGGAAAAATGAACGTACTAAAGAGGAATTATTCCATTGTATGGGAGTATTGCTGTAGTTTCAATACTTTTTTTTCTTCATTGAGAAGCTGATTAAAAACCTGACTTACTAGATATAGTAAGTACACTCAAGAATAAAAAGAATGAAGTAAATTAAATATACAATGTACATATATGCCCATTTGCAAGAATCTATTTAATGAGGCGATTTACAGCCAGACTAGGCAAATAGTTCTTTATACATTTATTTTCGTGTAAAAATATTCAACGCAACACAATTTTTGACTTATCTAATTGCTTTTATAGCAAGAATCGATGGTTTAAACACGAAGCAAACTTTGGAGCATTAAATAAAATTACTAGCTCAGGGCAGGAGTGATTACTATGGAGATTGACTTTCAAACACAATTTCTGGTAATTATATCCCACGAATATTTAAGAGCCGAGACTTAGCTTCAAGACGATGATTATTTATTAAATCAAAAAACCGTATATGGTTCTAGATTTTATTATTACCTAAGTAGTTTAAAACCTACCTACCATATTTTCTTCATACAGAGAAAAGAAGTGTTGCTAATGGTACAAACTAACGAGGTGTTTCAGTAAATAGCATCTATACAATACTTATGTATTGTATAGATGATGTACATTACCTCAGATCATAATTATAATAATATAATTATGATCTATTGTAATATAGGATCAAGATAATCTTAGTAGAGACATACTAATTTACTTATGTAGTAAAAGTCCATTGTTCCGGATCACATTGTTATAATTCCATTACACATTTATACAATTACTTCGTTTATTCTATTTTAAACAAATTATTAATATCTCCATCATTCTTATACATTCTAATCTATCTAAAACTAACCAATCTGGTTTTTCTTCTGACATTAACATTGACATCGCCCTCACAGATACATTATTTATTTTTAATAGTCTACATTCTGCCAGTATGTCCCCACTCCCCACTCGTCATATTTTTTCACTTTCTTCGATGTTGCCAGCTTTAATTAAGGAACCTTACACTTATTTATTAATTTTACCTCTTAAATTAAGTTAAAAAGGGCTATAACTTAATACCTAATTACATTGTTCACAAGTCAACCCCGGGTGGATGTGAAAAGTGCTGATAGTAGGTGTTGAAGAAAAAAAGAGATACGAATTTCGACGACGTTTTACAGATGCCACAACGCGTAATGAGCTGTTTTTACGCTCAGTGAGCATTTCGGTCTTTGAGCGTAATATATGAATTTTATTGAAAATTTGAAAACAGAAAAATATAATAATATTATATTATATGTATACGAATAGCGTAACGTTTTATTTGGTGAGTCGTTCGTTAAAATATATTTTTCTGGCTTTCCCTGGAATATTGAGGTCGGCGCTGAAGAGGTCTTTCCGTGATTTAGCTGCTTTCAGTATTTGATCTCGTTTTGTCTTTTTTATCAGCCGAGTAACAACGGGGCAGGGAAGACATGAGTTTTCCGGGAGACCCTGGTCACTTAGTCGATATCACATGCTTCCAACTCAATTGGTTGGAAAGTTGGAATTTTTAGAAAAAAATCATATACTTTTTTTGTAATCCTCCTACCAACGTTATTCATAATACTTTGGAATCCTTATTTTATCATCTATATTGTGGCATATACAACAACTTTTCTAAAAATTCAACTTTAAACTGCTATCCTGTAAAGTTAGCTCAATGTCGCTTAGTCAATTTTTCCTTTCAAGCGTCGCTATGTACTTATTCTATGCACAAATACAGTTTTTTCCACTATTACTTAGCGTATACATTTTTAATTGATTTTAGAATCGATGGTGTTGTGCACTCAGTAGATCGAAATCTAAAACATCATTTTCAACATTGAATATTCGGTTCAAAAAACGTTCTTTAATAGTTTCACATTTACAGTAATCGATAGATAGTTGTAAAACAGAACTTACTCAAAAACCTGGTAAGGATATTATTTTTAAGAAAAGATATATTTTATTACAGTAAAATGACCCAATTGTCTATCAAACTAAATGCCTTTTAGGTCGGTGTCCCCGGCAAACAAGTATCGATCTGGCGCTCGGGTGGCTGTTTGATAAGTCAGTTGTCAAATAACAATATTCAACTGCCAAAACCATACAAGTCATGCAACTCATATGCTGGTTAAATAGAGTAGATTAGCTTCGAAAATAGATTATGTGATGAAATACTCTACAGTATAAGCGCAGACGGTTTGTATAATTCGTAATGATCATCCCGATTCTACGTTCCCTAGGATGATTCGGACGTTTAAATATGATTGTGATTTTGTTTTGTGAGACCGCTTGACGCTCTTCCGTGTGTTAAGATGCAGGTAGAAACAAGTGATGAATATTTTTATCAAACAGAAACAGTAGACCAATTTACGGTTCAGGCAATCCCAAATTGAATTCGTAGTAGATATATATAAGTACGGTATAGATAAGTGCTTTCGCAATTTCAAAACGCAATAAAAATCCAGTTGTATTTACGACTTTCTTCTATATATAGAACACACACAAAGACATTATATCGGACTCTTTCATAGTCAACTAATCTGAAAGAGTGCGATAATGCGGTATATAATCACAGAACATTAGTACGTATGGGTAAATATAATGGAGACGAATATAATAATATAATATACTATTGTTATCTTTGTCTTGCTTGCGTTGATTCATCATACTCACAGAGATATTATTATGATGTGCAAAATCATGATTACACGCGATTTTTAGTCCAAGCTAGATAGTTCACTTTACGTGAATAAAGAGGTTTAAAGAGGAATTACAGGAGAACAACTTAGCTGTTCCTTCAACTTATACCGTATTTGCTGAATCAACTCAGACTCGGAGCAGAATAACTTTTAATTACAATTGTCGTTTGACATTCCGATCGATATCAGGCTTGGCTAAATCTATAAATACTCATAGTATACCTAAAGCGAACTTTATTATTTCTTTTCGTTTCTATTGCACTTAGTTATTATTTTTAACTTGCTTTAGTTTTTCTTTAGTTTTTGATATTAATAGGTCTTTACCTATGAAATTGGAGATTTTATAACCAGAATATTCAGATTAAATTATCTGTGGATTGGCACGCAATTTGAAATTCAAATAAATTTTATTCGAAAGCCATGTTATTTTCATTTCAAATTCAATCATTTGCTTTTATTTTTGGCGCCATGGATTAACTGAATATTCGTACAATTTTCGAATATCATGAGGAAATTCCGCCGCTCAAACAACATGAAACATTAACGACGTGTACGGGCCTAACACTGCTTGCATAAACATGGTCCATTATTGGTTCAATCGTTCTAAATCTGGAAATTTTGAGTTGAAGAATGAGGAGCCTCGCGGTCATCTGGTAACCATCTTAAGTTGAAGTGGATCCAAGTTAGTCTACGGCTGAGCTAGCTGCGGGTTTCGGAGTTAGTGTCAAAACAACATTGAAGCACTTGCGTCAAATCGGAAAGATAAAAAAGCTAGATAAGTGGGTGCCGCACGAACTATACGACCAAGGCGACACGCGTTGAAGCATGCATAGCACTACTGAATCGGCATTAAAACGAGTGAATTCTAAATCGAATTGTTACCTGCGATGAAAAGTGGATCTTGTAGTACGACAACCGTAAGCATTCGTCTCAGTGCTTGTACATTACAGTTTCTTACCAGTAATAGTGTCGTCAGATGTCTATTGCCAAGAATTGCAAACAGTGATGGAAAAGCTCGCAATTCCACAACCAAGATTGTTCAATTGCTCTTCCCCATTGTTTCTCCACACGACGACGCGCGAGCTCACACTTCACGACAGACCATCGCAAAACTACAAGCGTTACAGCTGGAAGCTGGAAGTTATAATTTCATGGAAATGTTATTTGTCAGAAATTAGAAAATACACAAATATTATAGTGTAAATACAGTTACAACTGCCACAAACCGGATAAATTTAAAGAGCTTTGCAAACCAATTCACCAAGAATTCTTACAATAGACCTGGATACAAAACGAAATAGAGAAAAATGAAAACACATCCAATTAGCTTTAGGGATGTCGACGCATAAAAAATTCAAGAGAATCTCATACGGATGGACATTTCATCGATAATCTGAACCTTGCTGTTATAAAAATAGGGTTCTTAAAGAAAAAATATGTTAATCTCGCAGGAGACAATTATATAAAATGAACTTTGTGGTGGCTGAAATAAGGTTCGAAAGTTCAGTTTCGATTGTCGTTTCAACTCGTTTTGAAGTAAGCATGCAAAAATTTCCAGAGCCATTTTCATACTTTTATTTGAAATTCGTTTACATCATTTTCAGTTTTATTGGCGGATGCTTTAGCATGCATGAACTATTTGCATTTTTTGTTCCAAAGTAAGATACGACTGATAATTTTGGTAGCACAATTTCGTTTCAGAATAACATGATATTGATATACACAACAAAAATCATCTGTATATTATACTATTTGATCGAGTAGGTAGCGAAATAAGAGTAACTGTTATGAATATTTTCATAGTGAGAGCCAAGAAGAAAATAGCAATTTAATACTTCTTATTCAAAAGATAATGGTAATTTGAACAAACTCATATATGACGATTTTTTAAATATTTGGCCTTCCTTACAATATTTTTTTCTATGATTTATGTATATTGAGTGGCAGTCCGCCTTTTGTACCACATTGTTTTTTTGGTATAATAATGCACAAATAAATAAATAAATAAATAACATATATGTCGTACCTATTCTTTATCATAACTTGAACGCCAGAAGCGTACTCGCGATGTTACTACATCAAACTTGCAGTCTTAATCAAATTGCGTTAGGCAAATGACTTAGAAAGACAAAATTTTAAATTACAGCGGAGACAAATTTTACGAGTTTACTCAAGAACTACAAAGTCGTGCATAAGTATAAGTCAGTAAGTTGCTCGACTGACGAGGAAAATAAGTGTTAGAAATATGTTAGTGTCTAATGGGTATGTGAAATTATGTAGTATGCTCAATTTTTATCACTAATCTTGACGGCTTTGTGCAAGAAATCGTAATGTAAATTCCTTTGACTACTAGCGATAATATATTATTATAAGTTTAATCTACCTATTGTTATGGTACAGACCCCCCCCCCCCCCCCCTCCAATACAAGCAATAAAATGCACAAAGGGTGGTCCCAACAACTGTATAATTTATCAGATCGAATCAGATTCTTTCGATTTCAGTTGTTTTTTTCATGGCGAGGGCCTTCGCCATAGACGTCGACGAAACCCCGCTTGGCGGGGTTCCTATTTTTTTCTAAATAAAATCAGACAACCATAACCTAACCTATCCTCCTTTTCATTTGAGTTCAGTTGTTTTTTCATGGCGAGCTGCTTCGCCTTAAGTAGAGGTCATTAGCATGTTATGTAAAAAAGTAACCCTGTATTATAGGTACCTAAATAGTTTTAAAGTAAAAATACTGTTAGGTAGGTAATCGAAACTGATAGATTTATAGTTTATAGTTTGGCAAGTCTGATTGTACCTAAGTCTATGGACACAAGCATTGCCACTGTCAACATCAACCAATCAGAGAAAGCAGTGTGTTAATTTCCGTATTTTAAAGAAACGTAAAATTAAAAGCTCTTCTGTGATTGGTCGAGCCGTTTAGAATCTTACGAATGGATATCCGTTAGTTTATAAATTTACCGCAAGACGTCGCAAATTGATAGATTTCCGAAAATGTGGCCGTAAAATAATACAATTTATGTCTCGTTTAGAATCTTACGAATTATTCTTATTATTTTCCGGTGACATATATGTAGCAGAAGGAGGTATTCTATGGTATTGGTTATGAAATGATATTCCTTTTACTTTGCACCATGATATATTTCCAGTTCTCCTAACATTCACATCAATATTCTAAAGTACTTCAACACTACGTGATCAATAATAATCTGTTCCACATTCTTGACAATTCCCTAATCTAAATATGACATGACATTTCTTATATGCCAGCCTCTGCATCAGGCAAGCGCTGTAGAATAAAGAGGTCCGTCCCTGGACCTTCACTGGAGATTCATGGCCTCACCGATATATACATATATTACGTGTATACAGGTGAAGCTATAAAAAAATTGTATTGCGTGTTTAATTGACATTCACAATACGAATAACCAACGGATGGCTCGTCAATTAGTTTGTTGGGCATTCAAAAACAAAAACAAAGATGCAATCAAAAGCAATAAAAACATTGCATCAATGTGCACGATAAGTCACCCTTTAATTATGAGTACATTATTATACAATTATGAGTATACTCCTTAGCATAACTACTGCATCCTGCCACAAGTGTAATTTATTTTATAATTACTAGATTGCTTCATCAACTGTTTAACTATTATGTAAATGGTAGACTGAATAAAGTTTTTTTTTTACGTTATACGTTTAAGTTTTAAGTATTATGTGTGTTGGATGCCCTATTAATAAATAAAATAAAATAAAACATCAGCCTTCCGGTCGACTACTCTCCGCGGGTTTAGCTACGAGAGTAACGTTGTTATATTAAACACACAGCAGCTAATTGAAATTCTTCGCTTGTGAGATAACAGAGAGTAGGATAATGAAGTTGAACATTGAATATTGTACATAGTTTGTAAGTGGTTTTGAATTCTTGTCAGCGGTGCGGATCGACTACCAATATATCGAGGGGTTTAAGTGTTTGTACGCGTCAGCCACTACGTCCGTCAGAGTAGGAAAGTACACGACTCAGTAACGAACGCAAGTTTAATAGCACCTATGCTTATTATATATTACATATTATATAATTTGTAATATATAATATATAATTTTTATAATATTATCTTGATATTTACGATCAAATTTCAAACAGTTTTCAGCTTTAATTTACCATCACCAATGGAATGGGATGAAGGAAAAGTTTTTTTAATTTTTAATGTTAATAGGTGACACATGAGAATATAACATGCAATGTGGTCATCGTCGTTTAAGAACATCTGTCATCATGCGTTGACGACCCAGTAGGAAGGAAAGAATTGTCTCGCAATATTGGACACGAAAGTAAATTAAAACTAAGGAAGAAGGAACACTAAGCGAAGCGAGATTACTTTAATAAGAAATAATATTTCAGATAGTTAAAATTTGTCTAATGCTACACCAGTGATAAGGGTCCTCTGTATTTTGGTAATGGCATTATAATGACGCCTCAGAACTAACGAATCATATAATGTGAATCTAAGTAACAGTCACTTGGGGCAACATAATGTATGTAAATATCTTAATTTCAATCCTTTGCTTAAAGCTTTAGCGGAATATTCATTCATGCCATAATTTTCTCTTTTTATGACTCTAGAGGGCTGACGATAGCAACTGGCGGGAGAACGCTGGCTGATGTGAAAACACTTTGGTACGGATCTCGTGTCTCGAAATCAATCGAATTTTCATTGACTTGAAACTACGAGCACATTCTGACTTTTGTTATTGTTAAATAGGTCAACAATAGTTGTGATAGTTTTCTTTGTAAATTCAACATCCTATTTTTGAAAAATTTTTCACCGGTGCAACTCGAACCGTTTAGCCGGCAGCGGCAACTTTAAAACCAAATATTTTGCAAACGAACCCCTAAATCCAAAAAATAGTCTTAAAAGGAACATAATATTTTTGAAAGACTTTTTCAAAGATACCCCACACAATGGAATACGCAAAGAAAAATTCCTCCTCACGTTGAAAAAAATATTTTTCAACATTTTATTCTACGATTTTGGAGTTTTAATAAATATGTATGTATAGCCATGCCAAATTACAGCTTTCTAGCACTAAGGGTCTCGGCGCTTTGCTTCGAATGGACAGACGGACGGACGGACGTACGGACGGACGGACATGACGAAACTATGAAGGTGAAGATTTTACTTCGGAACCCTAAAAAAGGATAGGAAAAAACTCTCTCTCATGCCCCCAGCCCGAATACGATAAGTCGTTTAGACGGCTGACTCCAAGCAAGGGGGTTATAGCAGGCCGGGTTCACGGAGAGATAGTAATCCTGACGCGAAGGTCATGTCAAGTTAAAACTATTTTTAATAAATACACAGGGTCCACCTTTTTATTTTCATAGTTTAAAGAGATTGAATGTTAAGCGTTTTCAAATAGAATCTTAATTTGACATTCCGATTACTTGACCTGTAAGTAGATATACGATTAATTTCCTCTTCTACATTTAGGTAGACATAATGTAAATGAACCAAAAATCCCTCAAATGCTTATTAATGATGCCGACACGAGACCATATGGTTGGTTCTACATCAAAAAGTTATCAGATTTCATATAGAGCCAAACCAAGCTCTACACACCCTAACTCTATAAGCGGAATCTATGAATTTTGTCTATGTGTGCATTGTTGTGTGGTTGTTAAGAGTTATCGTTCTTGACTTGAGTTGAGCATTACCCTTCACGGACCATTATTGAAGCTAGTCAATTGCTAGGAGATCATGCTAGCTCTACGCAGCTGCTATGCCTAAAAGGCAGCTAAACGTAAAGGCTATTATACCTGAACCATTAAACCAAATAAATGGCAAAGAATCGTGATTTGGAACCCGCAATATTCCTGAAGTTGAAAAATCGCACTTCGGCCCGCCTAATTGAGGTCGCCGTGTAGATTTTATCATTCTGACATTGACATGTTTACTGCATCGAAATCAATCCCTTTCATTTCTGGACACAGAATGGTTAAACGCCACATCCTAGACCCGTTTTGGCCGTTTCTCGAATACCATATAAAACTTCAACCACTGACTACTACTAGTACGAATATCCTGGGGTAGGAATACAAGAATAAAATAATCCTATCCGTGGAAAATTTCCATTTATGCAATATAATCTATACTATTATTATAAAGCTCAAGAGTTTGTTTGTTTTTTTTTTGGTTGAACGCGCTAATCTCAGAAACTACTAGTTCGAATTGAAAAAATATTTTTGTGTTTGATAGTCCATTTATCGAGAAAGGCAATATAGGCTATTGGATTTTTGGAAATTGGTTCCCTAAGGGGTAAAAATAGGGGTTTGAAGTCACTTTCATACAAACCAAGTTTGTCAGTTTTAGACTAATAAACATGAAATTTGTAAGTTAATTTATAGTTATTAACAAAAATTAATACTAACACATTTTTTTGGGAAAATCATCCCTTCAAGGGTTAATTTATGGGGTTAGAACTTAGTACGCAACTTCGTAATTTTTGAAGTTGAAAATTGATATCTAGCTCAAGATTAGAAAAAAAACCAGTAATGCGTTTTTTGAAAAATCATCCCCAAAGAGTTAATTAAGGGGTGCAATTTAGTATGGCACCTTCGTTAGTTTTGAAGTAAAAAGGGTGAAAATTTGTATATGAGCTTAAAGTTAGAGAGAGGGAGAGGGGAAGATGGAGGGGGAGAGAGAGAGAGAGTGGAAGAGGGAGAGGGAATTTAATGGTCTCTGATTTTTTATATCTACCAAAACTATAAAAGTTAAAAGTAACAAAGTACACTCACTAATTGTTAGGCGATACGAAGTTTGCCGAGACAGCTAGTATCAAATAATACCATAGGGAAAAGTTATTTTTCGTCTGGTTTAGTAGACTATAAATTAATAATTGAAATCGGAATTCATCATTTCATAGAGCTGCAATAATGGAACTATAATGTATGGTGGCAGATGGGCGCAATGATTTCAGAGACCATTAAACAATGAACCGAATGAACCATTCAATGTCGGTGGAATGTATTAGCTTACTATTAAATTAAATAATAGTAATGAGAACAGTTATATGCAATTGAATTCTTCAACTTCAATGCCATTATATCGATGTGATAAATTTAATGAAAAATTCAATGCTGATGTATGGCTTCAACCCATTAATGGCCCACTACTGGGCACGGGTATCTCCTCTTGAGGAGTCTTAGAGCATACTCAACCACGCTGCTCCAGTGCGGAATGGTGGAGGAGTTAGTGGCCAACCCGAGTGTCGGAAGTTTTCAAACCGCCCGAGGGCCTCCGACATGGCTTAACGACTGTTATCTTATGATAACAACCGGGACCGACGGCTTTACGTGCTTTAATGCTGATGTATACATTGAAAGATTAAAACAAATCGTCCAATGTATGTATAATAACAGTATTCAATACTCAACTGATTTCGTCTAGCCTTAAAAGTTCATGCGTCGGTTAAGCCGGAGGGTATTCCAAATTATATTAGGCAATTTGTGGTGTCCGTGCGATAATTCGTTTGCCCCATTGAATTTTAACCCCCGATTATATTATGGACCCTCATAATATTATGGATACTCATAATGTAGTTTTGAACATGAAAATGCTTACGATTTATTTAGAGGAATTTATAATAAGAAAGTACATAAATATCTAATATTTTAGAACGGATTGATATTTTAGGACAAATCATGATAAAATTTTTGATGTGAATAGCGACTTGCGTAATAAAACTCATGATGATCTTTGTTGGGCGGCAGTAAGTATTTCAAAATATTTAGATTTTCAGTGTAAAACAAATTTTAAATGTTCACATAAGAAAAAAAACTATGAGTTATTAGGTTATGTTGTTTATAATAATAATGGAGATGTAAGACTGGAAAAAATGCTCGGATTATCATGAATCGAATTCCTTACTAGAGCTCTACTCAGTACTATTAGTAGGTACAATCTCTTCTAGTACAAACCGGCATGTTTAAGATCTCAGATAAATTATTCAAGAGAAGCAATGACTCCATTGAACTTCTGGTGGTGCAAGGCAGAGTGGGAGGTACCAGGCCACGTGATAGACCGCCCAAATTAAATATGTAGGCACTGTGTAGGCAACCTATTGCATAAAAGCATCCAACTGACGATCAACTGAGCGAAAAAAGTTAAAACATAAAATATAGTGTTAAGAGATTGTGAAGCAAATTACATCTTCTACAAATACTATAACATAACAATCACGACCGCTCTGTCAACATCAAAACGATTGAGAAGATGATAATAATAATAATAATTTTAATAGTACTAAAGTATCTAAACACTGGATTTATACTATTTAGGTACATGTACTGCAAATACTGCAATAGCACCTATAATCTATTACAAAAAATTCCTCTTTGTCGTGGTTTATGTGGCTTGTTTGGTTATATTGTGGAATTTACGATATTTAAATACGTTATGAAGTGAAAAGCGTTGGAACTGTGGTTTGGGAAACCAATGATACCAAATTAAAAAAGCAAAAGCTACCTTCTAAACACTTCATTATTTCATTACGAGCTGAATAATCAAAAAAATCTGCCTTAATATAGTAAATGCTATAATCACCATTCCAGCGAGATTCTCCCCATTTGACACCTGAAACAAAAACAAAAATTACACGTTACAAACTGATATGCTTAGTTTTAAAAGTAGATGCAAGAAGTATTAGTTGATGGTTTTTCAACTAAATAGTATAAGATTTTAAATCCTGTAGATACAGTGATCTTATCAAATGGAATCTTGGATATTTTTATGATAATGAACAAAGAAGGAGACAAGCTACTTAGTGGTATTATACATTACCAAGTACCAACCCTGCTAAAGCTCATGGCAATAATCGTATAAAACTTTAAATATTTTTGTAATAAATTTAATCTCGTATCGTATTCGAGACTCGGGAGCCTGCCTCAAGCGCCGTCACTGTAATGGACTGGATTTTAAGTCTGAAGTCCTAGGGGAAGCTTGCAGACTTAAGCGGTATATATTTCATTTTGAACACAAACATACAATTTAAGAAGGCTGACTGATATTGTAACACTCAGAGATTATTTCCCAAGCAATTCCCTTTAGTACGTACAAAGAACCCACAATTATGATGATTCTTTGATGTTTCTCATACTTCCCGAAGGTTGACTGGTAGAGAATGCTTTTAGCATTAAGTCCGCCTTTGTACCTCTTACATTGTTTTTTGGTTCAGAAGTTTAAATAAATAAATAAATAAATAAAATTAAGAAAGTAACAGCGATCTGAGAACATTCATAAAACCTATAATTATGTCATATTCGTTAAGGAAGTAGGTATATGACTTTTTGTTTCTGGCAGGTTAGTGAGATGTACATAAATAATAAAAGTTTATCTGCACTGCCTGCACATAAGACATTCACCATCCAGCCGTCAAAATACGCAAGTATGTTGTATTGTAGCACTGAAAACCATATTGTGTTTTATTTCTAATATTATTTTATCAGGTAAACATGTCTATGTTTACCTAGATATAAAAGGTAAACATGTCTATGCTTAGACAACTCAGTTAGTGACCCTGGTTGGCAGTGACTAACCTAACAAGAATGCCTTCGATTCTATTTTATAGAACGTGAGTCATAGCTTGTCACTCTTGTCAGTTTGCGATATAGATAGATAGACAGAATACTCTTTATTAAACGCTCCAAATAGGTTATTAGAATACATATAGAACATATTAATTATTATAAAAGATTTAGTAGATACAAAAGGCGGTCTTCTCAGTATAGAGATAAAGCAACCTCTTCCAGCAAACTTTCGGTAGAGGACACAATAATGAGGGATAAAGAGGTAAAGTGCACAGGCAATATAATAAATAAGATAAACTATTTAAATATTAACGATTGCGATATGCCGATGATATAATCATCCTCGCGGAATCCTTGGAAATACTTGATACAATGCTCGGGGACTTGAATAGCGCCTCATAACGGTGGGTCTTAAGATGAACTTGGACAAGACGAAAATCATGTTGAATGTCCATGTCACACCCGTACCGGTTGTTGATAATCGGCAAACGAGCTGACGATCCATTTTATTGAGATCGAAAAAATTCATGATCACAAATTAACTTGGCAAATTTTGTAACTATTATCTTGAATGAAGTACTTAAATTGTTATTTAATATACACACGTATTAGGTATATAGGACAGATACTTTATTATACGTTTTCAACATTCAAAGACTTTGTTAGAGGTAATTAAAATGTATTCATGAATAATAATTAAGATGGGTCCAAAAACAATAGAATTCGAGGTACATCCACAGGCCCAACAATATTGCCTAATTAGTCATTTGTCAGCACGCCCCGAATATTGAGGCACTTTATAGCGTCTGAGGTGTTAATCAAGGGTCGGGGCAATAACCCAGGTGAACCTTACCTTACCTTATTTATATCTCAATCTGACCCTAGCGATGGCAGTGTTAGATGCGCGTTCCCATTGCTCGATACATTACGGTGTGTAAACTAACACCCTCAAACCTTGACACTGGGGCCTGTATTAATAAACTGATCTCGGCTCAAGAACACAAAAAGGTCTTCTGATGTTCTTCATATCATTTGACGTTCAGCATCTCAAACCGAATCTTCAGATTGCAGAGACCTTAAGATTGACCTGTTAATACAGACCTAAAATGCGGTGTAGTGCGTTTACTCATGCATGCACTTAAATCTTTTTGTGACAACAACGCTGTGTTTATGAATCACGAAGATTAACATTTACTTTTAAAAATTAATTACATGATTATGCTTAAATATATACTTCTTACAAATGTATTTAAGATTTCATATTCAGACAAAAAGATAGCTCCATTAATTAGAACTTCAAAAGCATGATCTTTAAAAATCAATGAAAATCGGGCATAACGTCACCTTAACCCTGCCGCTGCCAACATAAAATCTCTGTCCTAAAAGTACAGAAAACACTTTAGGGTTGATAGGGTCAGTTGGATTTAATACGTAGTCGTACCAAATTTACGCCGGTGTGAATAAGATGGTAAACGTTTTACGGGTTGGAGATAGCCATGTAACCGAAATACCGTATAAATTGACCAGTATTAGACTGTAAATTAGGGCATTTGCTTTAGTTTTGCGGTGTTTTGGATTATTTTAGATTGGGTAGCCTAATAACGTAACCAGAGGTTATGCTTATAAGAATTTCTTTTAAAAATCCTGTTTTTTTTATTTCTAGACGGCCACTTTTTATATGTATAACTTAACGATGTATTTTCATTAAAGTGTGGAAAGCTGGAAGCGTCCAAAAGCGTTGTAAAATTTTCTAAAGGAAACTCGAAACTTACAAAGGGTCGTCTAATTTTCTTTTATCAGAAGTACATAACAATGGCATCACAGTCAGGTGCGGTTAAACAGAAGAGCTCGTTAAATCCGGGAGGATAAAAGACATCGTCAAAAATATTTTTCAATTCTTTATTTAATTAAAAAACAAGACTTTATTTGATTTTAGAAATAAATGTATCAAGAAAAATGTTACCATCGGACAAAATCATTAATTTAGTGGTCTATATGAAAACCGAAGAAAAGCGAGTTATTAATTAAATACTCGCATAAAGCAGTATAAATCGATCCAACGAATCCAAGTGGACTTAGCGAGAAACCTTGTGTCCTGCCCGCCTCTCTAAAATAAACAGATTTTTTTCGACGAGTTACAGGAATATGACGGGATTAAAGTTTTGTAATAATTATTAAGTTAAAATAAAGTTAAAAAAGTAAACCTTTATGTTGAATCTGGGCGTAAGTTCGTGGAATTCATTACTTTCTTACTTAATTGTGTTTAACTTCTGGAATTTGGAAATTAAAATTTTACTGTATAAGATTCCACTGTCTCAAATTTCGACGTTACTATCGTGACAAATAAAATTATTTTGACAGATATTTTTATGAAACCGTTAATTAAAATTATTTTCTGGTATAATCATTATGACCCCTAGCTAGGTTCATTTAAGGGATCCAAAATATGTGACAGGTAAATGATTGCTCTCAAGTCCTGGGCGTTTGTGATGTATTGTTGTATGTACCTATATGTTGACTTAAGGCATAATTGTAGTATTGCCATTCCCATGCCACCACGACACAAGAATCTTAGTGCGGGGAAAGAGTGTACAAGTGTTATTTAATTGTAGTTTTTAACTCCCGACGAAAACAGGGAGGTGTTAAAATATTGACGTGTCTGTGTGTCTGTATATATGTGTATCTGAATGTCTGTCTGTGGCATCGTAGCTCCCAAACGTATGAACCGATTTTTATTTGGTTTTTTAGGGTTCCGAAGTGAAATATCTCCGTCTGTCCGAAGCAAAGCACCGAGACCCTTAGTGTTATTAATTATATAGACCCATCCTGGATGCCAAGTTACTAGAGAGGTCAAGACTCCGGACCTACAAGTCGTCTCTAATTGATAATAGTAGAACATTAAATATCAATGAACCTGGGCAACAAACGGGAATTCCAGCATTAAATTAATAATAATGAACTCCTGACTAATTAATGAACGACAATTACTAACTCCGATGTACTGCTAATGATTACGGTGTCAATTAGCGTCCAGCTAAACATAGCTTTTACCCTATCGGATGACTAGATCATTTGCGAATTAGCATCTTGTCACTAATGACGTAAGTATATAGGATAACAATTTTTATTACTTACTAATGTCATAATGTATGTACTGTACTTCAATCCAGCCCAGTCGAAACGCACATGTTTGGTCACCTGGCGGTCTATTATGAACTCCTAATTTCAGCCAAGTTTCAGTGTAAACGTCAAATTCGTGTGACGAAAGCGGTCATGTGACACTTTTTAGCCAATCATACACCGTTTAAAGTCCGAAAAATGAATTGTCTGGAACATGAATGGTTTTATAAAAGTTCATAATAGGCCCGCTGGTATATTAGCTTGTTGAGATGAATGTGGAGTGTGGGAACCTTTTTATTCTTAGAGCAGACAAACAAGCAGTCGGACTACCTTCGTAGTTAGTTACTACGTAGTTTGTTAGTTGACCACCGTCGCCCATGGATATTGGCATCACCATAGGGGCTTACCGACGCGTCGCAGATCAAAAAAAAAAGCGATGGAAAACTATTTTAAGATATATTTTAAGATAACATTTTATACACAGATAATAAAACAATAAAAATATTGAAATTTGTATATAAAAGAAAAAATTGATTGAGTTATATATCAACGGACAGACCAAATCCTTAGGGCTAGAAACTTAAAATTTCGGACACGTATTCCTCTTATGACGTAGGCATCCACTAAGGAAGGATTTTTCAAAATTCAACCCACAAGGGGTGAAATATAAGATAAATATGATAAGCATAATTTTCGCGTGCGAAGCTGCGGGCAACAGCTAGTTTGGCAATGAAAAACAAAATTACTATAGTGACCCGTTTGTTTTTTCCATTCTGTAACAATAAATCAGTCTATATTCGCTAAATGAACTCGTGGCCCAATTACCCAATTGGTTATTCCAGACGGCCGCCCCGAGATACACGTATGACCTGCCAGAGGTAGCCGTATGGAAAACTAACAAAATAAAAACCAAACGTTTCATCTTTTGACCGCAGTCATGTGGAAAATAGGGAGTCTACGAATTTAAAAGATACCAATGACGAACTGTTAAAAAGTCCCGTCATTAGCTTAAAAAGCGGGTAAGTGCGCATGTCAGGCTACGCGCAATGTAAGTTTCCGAAGTATTAAGTTTATCGACTATTACTCACTAACTACATAGCCGTGATAGTTTTCCTTGTAAATTCATCAATTAGTAAACTATATTTGAGAATTTCTTACTTGGACAACTGCAACCGTTTAGCCGGAATTTACACAACTGTAAATGTAATGCGAAAAGTCCCCATCGATCTGATCCACGTCTATACAAAAAATGTTCACAAATATGAGTTTTTTGTATTTTTCTGCCAATCGGTACGATTTATCATAAGAATTGGTATGTAAAAATTGTAGATCATATAATTATCTATTAAAATTGCCATCATGAGGGATCGTTATCAAGCACTAACTTATTTCATGTAAAAAAATATTCATCGTGTCTGAGATAAATGGATCTTAGACATGAATCTTTTTTGTTTCCATAGTGGGAGGCAATCCTTTATACCGGTGATAACAAATTAAGGTGATAAGTTAAATTTAAAATTGCGAAACTAAATTACAGCAATCGATATCATCCTTTCTTAATTCCATTAGAAAATTCGTCTGACTTTTGCTGTTCAGAATTTCAGATAATCCAAACTCTCGCAAATGTTTTTCTCGTCAATTTCCCGTTGTTTATCGCGACTGAAGGATTGTTTTCAAAGGGGCGGCGGCTCGGAAAACAAACACTGAAAGATGTATTGTTGCGTATGTACGCGCACTACTGAACGTTTTTACTGATTTGGAGGTATTAATCTGCAAAAAATAAAGGCTCTGTACCTATAAGTTTTTTACAAACAAAACAGAGTAGGTATTGCTTTTTATATGTTAATATTGATATTTCACTTTTAGCTTATCGCCCAGGGTTGACTGGTGGAGAATGCCATCAGGCATTAAGTCCACCCACTGTGATCTAGTTTATAGGTTTACAATAAAGAGTAAATAAATAAATAAATATTATAATTTAAATATTGGTATTATTCAATGAACTAATATACTAACGTACATTATTACTAAATTACTAAATTAGAGATAAGAGTAAGAAGAAGAGTAAGATAACTTAAGCGTGTGTAAATAGAAGCAGGAACTGTTCAATCAAGAACTGTCAATCACAGTAAATATCTATGTAGTATACTCAGAAAATCTGTGGAATTATAAGATCAAAAATCTTTGACGACATTTCACTACACGTCACACGGAGACATTACGCCGATCTGTAACACGCTAACGATGTTTTAAAGATCGCTCTCATATTATTATGTACAAAGTTCCGAACTAGATCCGTCGTGAGATCTCCCTTTTGCTAAAAGTCTATTTATGATTGATTGTTATTAGGTACTTCAGATAACAAAGCTCGAACACAATTCTTTTTCTCGACCCGAGTAATCTTAACTTATTTTTAAAAACGAAAATGTATCGACTTTATGCGATTCTTAAATATATTGTACTATATTTTTTTCTAAGCCAAAAATTTATAAGTCCACCCACCATTACCTTAAACATTTTTCTGCTCCTTCCGTGATGATAAGATTTTAAGAGATTAGGTTTGGAACCCCATCTGTAAACAAACCGTTGAGTTGATAGAGTAAGAGGTTCCATTTAGCTGCGTGTTTTTTTTGGTAAAATCGTCCATAAAAGTTTAATCAATATACAGCACGTACACGCCTAAAAGTTTATAGCTAATGTTCGTGATATCATATTCCACGATTGGCATTGTTTTTAATCTTTCTAATTATACCTACTGATTAGTTCATTCATAATATTATTAGTGTAAACGATCAATCAATTTTATTGTCAAGATCGTTCATAGGTATGCGGTAGAGAGTTATGTTCCTACTCAGATATTAGAAAATGATAAATCCAAATTATTGATTTTAAAATATTTTGTGAAGCAACGATTGCTAAACTGGTTGTATTATGATGCAAATTTTGTTGAAGCAAGAATAAACTTGATGTAGTTCGCTTTTCAATAATCCAAAAGTGCACAATGCCAAGACTGTAACACAACGACATAAAATAATTATAATAGAAAAATATTATAATTGACTTCGAAAATAGATGTACAGGATGAAACACTAGCAGATGAAATTGGCAATGATGGAAACATCATCCCAAAATAACTTCAAACTCAGATCAAAAAACTGTAATACAATAAGAAAGCTGGATCGGTCGAAATAGATTCAATCACGAGTAATACTTTCTGTAGCCAAAGGGAGCAGAATAGACGGAATGTATAAAAGATAATAAAAGTAAAGTTCCATTTCAATTAATCGTCTCGTTTCAGGTTCCATATGAACACGAAACCATTCAATAGTAACGAATGAACAATGTGGTTGACGTGGGAATGCATGGTGCGGTTTGTGAAATGGAATATAGATTCGGATGGACCACTGGAAAATATGGAGCGGATGCTTAGTTGGTTAAGACCAACGTTTTAAATTACCGTTTACGGACTGCTTTTCAGGTTACCAGATAAACAGTTATCATACAAGGCAGGTAAATAGAAATCCTTACTACCAAAAATTCACATGTTTGTTAAACCTTTTACGGAAATCCTGAGATCAGAAATCCGATATTTGTTGTACTACAAACAATACGATATGTGAACGGCACAGCTGCCGAGTCACATATTCCTCGAAGTAAATGTAGTCAGTCATACAGGAAAATCGATGGATGTTAATAAACGTGGTCTGTGAAGCGTTGCCGCATATATCCGGAGGGACGTGGCTGAGAAACATGACAATACAAATATCAATAAAAGCTTCGGTTCGTTCAGAAACTTGATCAGCGTACGTTGTAGTTATTTTTTTTACAATTTTTATATGTTTATAATACCGCTCATCGTGTGCTTCTGTTTGACCTAATGGTTACCTGGCAGAGAATGCATTAAACATTAAGCTCGCCATTTGTACATTAATCCTTTATTGTGGTCAATAAAAATTAAATAAATAAATAAATGAATATTCTTTTTCAGCCATTCTTTGGCCATCGTCATGCGCTTATGACAATAATTAATACCACGTATTGCTAATTTGTTTAATTCATTTAAAAACCAGATGAATCATTATATTTTATAATAAATTTTCCAACAAAAACATACTCTTCGTGTTTCTAAATCACGTTTACTTATTTCTGTAAATTCATCAAACTCCAACTATAACTAAACAACAACAAACAATGGAATTATACATTTTATTCCATAATTATGATTTGAACTTTTTAAATATAAAGAAATAATGATTATAAATGTAAAGCAATGTTTAGATTAATTGAGACATCCGTAGGCACAAAGAATAATATCATATGAATATTTAAGGCAGAAATTAATTCATACAATATCCAATCAAATTTACATTGTTAGACGACCTTAACCGCGAAACCCTTTTCAATACCTATATCTTAAGTTAATTATCTCTGTAATTTAATAAAATTAAATTGCAACTCATAGCGGTTTACCCAAAAGTTACTTGCAAAAGTTATACCGCGGTTAGGTACCCTATTTAATATATTATCTTTAGGTATATAGGACCTCTAAGTATAAATCCTGAAAGCTGACACGGTGAACAAATATTTCGAGTGTTTCCTTATCCTAAAAAATAAAACTTTGACAACGTTCTCTATTGGTTACTTATAGGCTTATCTAGGAGGTGGCAAAAGAGATTTGGTACAGTAGTTACACATGAAATATTTTCTACAGACATTTTTATTTACCCGACTAAATAAATATTTAATTAAGTTTAAAACGTCTCATGTGTGAACGACAAGGATCCTGGCCATTCAACCAAATGATTGAGTAGAAATGAGGTTAAGATAATTCAGAAACGGGGTTAAGATGAGGGAAAGCGATAGGTCACGTTCCAAATGATTGACGCGTAAACGTAATAGCTTTTACGTAATTGATTATTACTATCGATAACTACTAATCAATGACTCTATAGACCATTTGGTATGTAGCCAATTAACTGAGACAAAGATCGCAATAAAAAAATTGCTACGTATAATATAATACCTATATGCTGACACGCACTTGGCTGGTTTTTGACTCGCATCAGCTTATGTTTATAAGCCTAGAGAATTATATTGTTTTACGTCCCAGTGTCATAGATAAAAAAGACCTGGGCTATGCTAGAGTCTCTTCAGCGGTGCTAGATGGACTTTCGGGATATCGAGTTGCTGAAGTGTTTTTTTATATCTTATACGTTAATGCTTGACTAGGTTACAAAATTAATTACCTACCAGTTTGAGAGAACTCTATAGTTTTACATTAATTAATGTTCTGTGCAAGCTTATCAATTAATTAGCATTAAGCACGTATTTTCCCATAATGTCATTATCTCTGTTTAATTCCACAGTAAGGAATTGACTCAATAAAATAAAAATTGTATATTTTCTAAGAGCCTCTTTCCGTCCCAAGCCAATAAGACTGCCCGCACGCCAATCGATCAATTATGGTCGATCAACAGTAGAGTGGATTGATCTTAACGCAAAAAATCAAATACGTACAATAAGCGCAAAAAATCAAAGTGTCATTGTGACTTACCATCAGATGGGATTGTAGTCAAGCATTAACTTATAAGATACTAGCTGTTGCCCGCAGCTTCGCACGCGGAAATTATGCTTATTAAGAAATTATATTTGTACCCCTCACAGAAGAAAATTTAATAACAGGTTAATTTATATAGAATTTAGGACTTTATAAAGTGAAACCTACGATACAATCACAAATCATTCCTCCGGCTGCGGGTTTTGAAAAATAAACAATATTCACATTAATTTGTTTCTTTTTTCTTTTTCATGAAAAATTTGAAAATTCGAAAACATGTATTCCATCAATTAAAGGAGAAAAACGTTTGAAGCAAATTTAAAACAAATTGTTGATATTTTAAAAATAATCCATACAAAGTTACATCTTGTTTCCAGGGAAACCTTTTAATTTTTCTGGGTGAAAAGTTTTCTAAAATATGACCAAAAGTATAAGAAACAACTTAACTAATTTCCGTCAAAATCAGTTCAAGGGTTTTGATGTGATGCCTGGACAGACAAACAGACAGACAAACAATAATTTTAAAAACAAAATTTTTGGTGCGCTTACATGTTACTGAAGTTATTGGTTAAAAATTTCAATATTAATCCCTCTCCCTCTTTTTTTCTCTCTCCCTCTTCCACTCATAGTCCCGCTCCAGCTTCCTGTCCCTCTCCCTCTCCCGCTCCCTTTTCCGCTGCCTGTCCCATTCCCGGTCCCTCTTCCGCTCCCTTTCCCTCTCTCTCTCCTACACCTGGTCCCTCTCCCGCTTTCTGCCCCTCTCCCTCTCCAGCTCTCTATCCCTCTCCCTTTCCTGTTGCCTGTCCCGTTCCCGGTCCATCTCCCGCTCCCTGTCCCTCACCCTCTCCCGTTTCCTATCCCTCTCCCTCTCCCGCTCCCGGTCCCTCTCCCGCTTCCTGTTCCTCTCCCGCTCCCTGTCCCTCTCACACTCCCGGTCCCTCTCCCGCTTCTTGTCCCTCTCCCACTTCTGGTCTTGGTCTCTTTTCTGCTTCCTTTCCCTCTCCCATCCCACTCCAAAATTAATATATAAATTTTCATGTTGTTAACTTCAAAAATGACGAAGTTGCCTACTGACTGTTGTCCTCTAAATTAACCCTTTAAGGGATGATTTTCCAAAAAAATGTGTTAAACTTAATTTTTGTTTATTACTATAAACTCGCATAAAAAATATAATATTTATACCTCGAAAACTGGTGAGGTTGATTTGTATGTAGTTGACTACCAACCCCTATTTTTAGGGGATGAATTTCGAGAAAACCGTGATACAGTTATTTTTTGTGTCTAAATATAGGCTTAAATACAAATTTTCACCCTTCCTACTTCAAAATTGACGAAGTTCCCATACTAACTTGTGCTGCCTTAATTACCACTTTAGGGGATGATTTTCCAAAAAAACGTAATACTTCAAAATTTAGTATCGAATTTTGAGCTAAAATGTAAATTTTCATGTTTTTAACTTCAAAAATGACGAAGTTGAGTACTGACTGCTGTCCTCTAAATTAACCCTTTAAGGGATGATTTTCCAAAAAAATGTGCTAAACTTAATTTTTGTTTATTACTATAAACTTACATAAAAAAATTCATACTTATAACTCTAAAACTGACGAAGTTGGTTTGTATGAAAATGACTTCGGACCCCTATTTTTGCTAGTTAGGGGATGAATTTCCAAAAATCCGTTCTTAGCTGACGTCTCCTTAGCATAATCTATCTCCCTGCCAAATTTCATCATAATCGGTTCGGTAGTTTCTGAGATTTTTTGTTTAATCAGTGGTGTGTCTCTTTTCAATTTTATATATATAGATAAAAAAAGACTGAAGGCTGAACGAAGAACTGTAAAAAAATTTAAACATTTTTGAGGTCCATTATTATTATTATTATATTAGGCGATGCGCAAAGAATTGTATAGAACACAAAGAGATTAGAGATATAGGTTAAGATAAGATTCAACATCAAAAATATAATATATCTACACGGTAAACAGGAAGAGAATACAAAGCGACTAACTTACATTGAATTGAATCCCCAACGCCAAGAATTACGCCAAGAATTCCGCGTCACATAATCGAACGGTTTTTGTTGTAGATGAAAGAGAAACTTCGCCTTTCAAATATAAAGTTTATAAAGCGATGTAAAGATAATAACTTAACATAATAATATGATGTTTTGTTGAAGTACACAACAGTTGATGTACCTACATAACAGTTATTAGCAGCCCTTGAAGGGAACGAGAGCCTTGTAATACGTATAACCTAGGTACTCGACCACGCTACTCCAGTGATAATGGATACCTCAGACAAGGCAGCTTAACGATAATAACCAGGACCGGCCTCTAAGGTTTATAAAACTCAAGGAATTTTGACACTAGCGGTAACCATACTACTCCAACTTGCTAAACTCAATCGAACACTATAAAGAAACAAGCTACAGTCTTTTGTAAATGCAATCTTCTTCATACTTAACTACGTTTGGAAGGAAAAATTGACTAATTGACATTGAGCTAACTTTACAGGAGAGCAGTTTAAAGTTGGAATTTTTAGAAAAAAATAACATATATTTTTTTGTAAACCTCCTACCGACGTTATTCTTATTGTTTTGGAATCCTTATTTTATCACCACATGTATATTGTGACACATACAACAACTTTTCTAAAAATTCAACTTATAACTGCTTTTCTGTAAAGTTAGCTCTATGTCGCTTAGTCAATGTTTCCTTTCAAGCGTCGATATTATTTCGACTCCGTTTGCAGTGTTTCTATAAAAATCTGCTTTTATTATTTCCTTATAAATAAAAACATTGGATTATCGCTCCAACTCCTATTTAAGTACACTACAAGCCTTCCACCACGCTGTTTCAGTCAATAAGATATTGAAATCAATATCGGAACACTCCAAAAACGATCCACCATACAGATTCAAGAGACTGTTGTGACACGGCTTACAAATCTACATTATTATAACGAGAATTTACGAGAAACCCTTCAAATATCGACGGGCGTCCCAGGGGCATAACTATGTGAAACTTGCTTTGAATATTTATTAGTAGTTCAGGACTTGTTCCGGTCGTAAGTTTAAAGTTTGCAAGAATTTTATGAAATAGTAGACTAAGGACTTGGTAGATGAAAAATACTTGTTGTGTACGCGAATTGTCTGCGGAAGATTCAGTCAGTCGCTTCAACTTTGCCTTTAGATGTTGTTTATTCGTAAAGGAATGTAGACAGTTATTCGCAAACAATATTATTTAGTAAATGTAATTTTGTATAAAGGTAGGGTTTTTATCTAGGAGCACGGTCGTGCCCCCGCCATGATGAGCTAAACAAAGCGCAGGGGCACTGGGTAGTTTCGAAAAGGTAGGTAGCTTTTCTCGAAGCGCCTCGTCGTTTTTTTGAGCTCTCAAAACTTGAGTTTGGATTATACCAATAATGATTGTGTGGCTTGGCCTTTACTACAACAACCATTGTATAACAGAAAAATAATGAAGAGTGAATAATTTTTTTCACCTTACGCCCATGTGACGTAAACGAATCGGCCAAGCCCCTTGTTTTGAGTAAGGTGTAGATTTTGTGAAGTTAGGTCTTGTAGATTTAGGGCGTGTAGAATTAGAAGATTGCTCTACATAAGATCTGATAACTTTTTGATGTAGAGCCATATTATCTTACTGCTTGGTTCTACTAGTAGTTTAACGGAAAACAATAATTTGCACTATTTCTAGCAATATTTCTATGGTTACTATGACTTTTTCATGATACGCATAGTAGTAACATCGAAATATTATAATATTATAAATTAAACCCGTCATACTTAATAGGATTCTGAAGTAGGACCACGTTCTTCTCCTATCTAATAAGACACATTTCCGAAACGGTGGTAAATGTTAAAGATTTGACGTTCGTACGAGTAAGTGTATTGATAAATAGCTTTAAATTTAAATATGAGTTTGAGTATAACATGTTTGAAAATGTCTATTTGTGAGGAAATTGTTTGTAACATAATGTTAAACATAATATTTTTCCTAATAACTCGCGAATCTAAGTCGAGTCACGTTACTAATAAATGCTTGTTTAAAAGGAAGTATACAGTAATTGTCGAACTTAGTTCTCAAGTTACTTCATAACAGTCAGCAATGGTTCGTGCCGAACAAATATTTGTTTTTCTTATTGTTCTCCTCGAAAAGAAATGATTTATTTGTCAAACTTTAATCACAACGGCTCTGTGGACGTTAAATTGTAAAGTTTATAACTTTATGTTAAAACATTTCAATACAAACATAGAAAATTCGAAAATAACTTTGACGAACAAACAGTCAGCAGAGGCATATATCATACAAGGTGGTGGAGATAGAAGGTCTATAAAAACCATTTATACGCAATCAGCTACTTTGGAAAAAGGCATTTTCTTATAGAATCAATACCGATAAAATAATACATATCCACAACACTTCACTTCTTCGCGAAGCCCACATATCAACAGTCAACAGTCGTTTGTTCGAGAACGCATTACTCTCCATTCGGAGTATAAATTGATTTTATTTGGATGATAACGCTCGAATTCGCGCGTTCGTTTATCTCATCTCCATTAGACGCGACATGTACCAAAGTGACTCGATAGCAATTGCAAAACAGATTTGTGTTTTATACATATAAATACTATTATTTCTTCTGTGGTTTTATCCAAATTAAACGGTTTTCTTTTTACCTGGGTGAGATTGTTCATTTATTTCAGCTCTGAGATGTAAGCGTTTCGGTTATTAAATTTTTCATGACAGGAGTGATCGTTGTCAGTGATGGTTCTTCATTCAAATATTCTTGGTAAAATATGGATTTGCTGTTACTGATGATCATCGCTCATAGACATGTGAAACCAAAGGTCCCACTGGTGTGTTGCTGGCCAAGTAGGAAAGAAAATAAAGAAAGTTATTTCAGATGTCATAAAAAATAGGTTCAGACCCTCATGAATTATTTAGGGTTAAAGTAAACAAATAATTATTTTCATTTAATTACTCCGAAACTACTTCTCAACACTTCCGCCATAGACAGTAGATGAAGACGCGGTAAGGTACCTACTTGGGACTTTGAGGTAGGTTGGAACTTTGAGAATATTCTAGTTTTAAATTAACTTTGTGAGACTCTTTCTGCCAGTATCTGGCCACTAGGGTAATGTTTATAATCTTAACTATTAGGTATGTTTCCCAAAACCTACCGGGTTCAGAGTTCAGACTCGAAAAATAAATATTTCAAATTGTATTGAATTGGATTAACATCAATTTACTTCCTTCGGAGAATCATTATAATTGTCGCCAGTCACGGAAATTCTATTGAAAATTTGCTGAATTCTACTGAAACTGCTGCATTTATTGAAATCGCAGCTAGCTAGCTAATAGGCAGTTAGTCTCAGCGCTCAAAACTCGACTGTAGAAGTATTGGACGTGCGAAATATTCAGTCCTCTCCTCTATGGTATAGTTAATAGAACTAAAACAACGCAAACCTACATCTAGGCTTACACCATTACACCATACTCCTAATGAGTTCATCATTAGGGAAATAGTCAAGTTCCTACCCTTTACCAGGCAGAACTGAAGCATTTACATATTCTATTTTATCAAAGGTTCTGGTCAAAGATTATTAAAATTTTATGGAGGCTCACTTTTAATTTCTCTTTAAATGTATTGATCATGGATGGATGCATGGATACCTACTGCTATACTAAGACTAACCAGAGAATACACTACTACTAGATGATTTTTACCCTAGCTAGCTTTCACCCTGCTTCTTAAATGAAATGTCCGTTTAATAAGTAATGAAAGCATATTTATTATATTATAATAAAAATTACATTACATACATATATATTTCTTTCTTTTCCTGCTCTCGTTTTTGGCCTGCGTACCGTATCAGTGATGACTTTGGTGTTGCTTATGGCCATGCGCCGAAAGACACCTACCACCAGGTGAGTCGTCAGCTCGTTTGCAGGCTATTTCCATGAAAAAAAAATATATTATTGTAAAAATTATTGCCAACGTTAACGCTATAAAACACGGCGCATTCTTATGGTCGTAGCGCACATATCAACTCGGAAAGGGATCGGCACCGGATCGCCTCGCCGTCAACCTAACGTAAGCTCGGCTACGGCTAGGCGACGCCGCGCTTACGGCTCGCCGGCCGCTGGTTGACGGAATGAATGACAGCAGTTCGCCGACGCAACGGTAGCCGCGGCGCGGGGCGTGCACGAGGAAACGGAAAGTCGACGGATAGCGTACGGTGAGACGTAAGCGCGGCTACGGCAAGTCGTCCACGCACCGTAAGCTTGTCTCGAGGCGAGGCGATTACGTTACGGATCCGATAAGTGTGCTTTACAGTAGGGAGTTTCATACAAAGAATACTGACATGAACAAAGAATACTGCATGCAAGTTTAGCCGTATTGGGGCGGCTTAGAATACTAACCCCAATCCCACGCCGGATGGGTGTCGTAAGAGGCGACTAAATCCGGCCCGCTGGTGGTAGGGCCCTCGGAGGGATTATATTGGTAGTATTGATTTTAATTGTTAATTAATACCATTATTACTATTATTATTTCTCCAGGGGTTCGCCTGGATAGCTACCACCCTTGAGCATGAGTCAGCCGCCAAACGACTCGTCGTGTTCCGGCTGGGGGCTTGAGAGCCAGTTCTTCCTCTTTTTTCTTCCCCGTCTATTAATCATTTCCTTCCCTATTCTATTCTATTTCCCGTCCTGAGGCGGTTTGTTTTCGTTGTTTCTGGGGTCCGTTGATGTCATCTTTTACTGCTCTCGAGCGGTTGAGCGTGACGGATTGGCACGGCGGCCAGGGAGAGCCGATGAAACGCTACCGCTGGCGCCGCTGGTTGACGGCCATTATGCTTCTACTTTGGACCTCCTGCTAACCTCCCACCCTAATGATTATGCTGTATCCGTCGAGTCGCCGCTTGGCTCGTCCGATCACTGCTTAGTACGATCTTCTGTACCATTAGCTCGGCCCGCTGATCGGCGACCATGCGCGTCTCGCCGGGTCTGGCATTTTGGATCAGCGGACTGGGATGGTTTGCGGGAATTTTTCTCATCATATCCTTGGAGGCACATCTGTTTCTCTTCAGAAGATCCCAACTCCTGTGCCCTTTCCATAGCCGATGTGGTGCTCCAGGGCATGGAATGTTATATTCCAAACTCTGTAGTACCTGTTGGTGGGAAAACTCAATCCTGGTTTGACAGAAACTGCTTTAAGGCATTACGCCGGAAGCAATCTGCCTATCGGGATTGGGTAGATGCACGTGAGCTTGAAGGCTCCGACTTACATCAACTGAAGAAGAAATTTAACGCTGCCTCCTGGTCCTCAAAGAAGCAAATCGCCAAGGCAAAGTTCAAGCACATACACAGAACCGGCAAGAGACTGCTGAGCTATCCGTGTGGTAGCCGAGCGTTTTGGTCTCTAGCCAAAGCCATTCAAGGCAATTTCTGTGCATCGTCCCTTCCTCCTTTGCGCAGAGCAGATAATACCCTGGCCCACACCGCAAAAGAGAAAGCCGAAATACTGGGCACACTCTTTGCGTCGAATTCGACTGTTGATGACGGGGGTAAAACACCGCCTACCATCCCGCAGTGTGGTGAGCTGATGCCTGACGTGCATTTCACTCAGAATGCCGTGCGTCAAGCTCTTTTTTCCCTTGACATCAACAAGTCGAATGGGCCAGATGGTATACCTGCTATTGTGCTAAAAACGTGCGCTCCGGAGTTGACCCCGGTTTTAACGCGTCTGTTCCAACTCTCCTACTCTGCCGGCATCGTGCCGTCTTCGTGGAAGGTAGCTTTGGTCCACCCTATTCCCAAAAAAGGAGACAGGTCAAATCCATCCAATTACAGACCAATCGCCATAACCTCTCTACTCTCCAAACTAATGGAGCGTATAATAAACACCCAACTGCTCCGGTATCTAGAAGATCGCCAGCTGATTAGTGACCGTCAATACGGTTTCCGCCACGGCAGATCAGCTGGTGATCTTTTAGTATACCTTACTCATTGCTGGGCAGAAGCAATCGAGAGCAAGGGAGAAGCATTGGCTGTAAGTTTGGATGTTGCAAAGGCCTTCGATAGGGTATGGCATAAGGCATTACTGTCTAAGCTGCCTTCCTACGGAGTACCCGAGAAATTGTGCAAATGGATTGCCAGTTTTTTATCGGAGCGGAGCATCAAGGTCGTCGTTGACGGAACATGCTCGGATACGAAGCCCATAAATGCTGGCGTCCCACAAGGTTCTGTACTTTCACCGACACTGTTCATCATGCATATCAATGATATGCTGGACATCGGGGATATCCATTGCTATGCTGATGACAGTACCGGTGACGCCCGTTATACAGGCCGAGCAAATCTTTCTCGGGTGCAGATTGAGGAGAAGAGGATAAAACTTGTGTCTGAAGTCGAGACATCTCTGGAGCGGGTCTCGGAATGGGGCAGACTAAATTTAGTCCAGTTCAACCCCGAGAAGACACAAGTTTGCGCGTTAACCGCTAAAAAAGCCCCATTTGCCATAGCACCACAGTTCCAGAACATTCCTCTTAACATCTCTAAAAGCATTGGGATCCTTGGTGTCGACATTTCGAATGAAGTTCAGTTTCGGGACCACTTGGTTAGTAAGGCCAAACTAGCCGCAAAGAAATTGGGAGTGCTCAATAGAGCTAAGCAGTACTTCACGCCTAAGCACAGGTTGATGCTCTATAAGGCGCAAATTCGACCACACATGGAGTACTGCTCCCACCTTTGGGCCGGAGCCCCAGCTGGCCAAGTGGATCCGTTCAACCGAATTCAACGGCGAGCTATTCGTCTTGTCGACGATCCCAAGCTTACGGACGGATTAGAATCGCTTGAGTTGAGGAGAGATGTAGGCTCTCTCTGCGTATTCTACCGTCTGTATAATGGGGAATGTTCTGAAGAACTGTTTGGCTTAATACCTGCAGTTAATTTTCGTCACCGCCCATCACGTACCAGGTTCCACCAACACTACCTGGATACATGGCATTCGTCCACAGTTCGGTTCTCACGTCATTTTCTGCCTCGCACGTGTAAACTGTGGAACAAACTACCTGCATCGGTGTTCCCTCTAAGCTATGACATGGGGTCCTTCAAGAAGCGGGTCTATCGTCATTTTCGTGGCCGGCAACGCGTTGGTGACGCCCCTGGTGTTGCTAATGTCCATGGGCGGCGGTGATCACTTACCATCAGGTGACCCGTCTGCTCGTTTGCCTGCTCTAAGCATAAAAAAAAAAAAAAAAAAAAAAAGAGTTGATACGTTTACGTTCCGTTTACGAGTTGATATGTGTGCTATGACCATTATCCTTCAAAGTAATGGGCGTGTCGCCCGTAAAATGTCAATATCCTCTCGCACAAAGTCGTTGCCTACTAAAGCATCTGACCTTGTTGGTTTTTAAAAGGTTTTAAAGGTTATATTCCTGGCTTACTGTTATATCCTTACCATTTTAGATAATTAGGTCTGTATCGGTAATGCAATTGGGTATCGCACTAATGTGAATAATTTCGGCAACGACAATATGCCGACTAAAGTTAGCTATGTTCTATGACATTTGTTATGAAAACGAGAGTTAAAAGCTTTAGTGTGACATACATAACAATAAAAGAGTATCTGCATTACACAAGGCATTCACCATCCAACCTTCAGAGTGTGCGAGTGTGTTGTAGCACTGTAAACCATTTTGAGTTTTATTTCTAATACCCAATCAGACAAACATAGACAGCACAAGACAAATAGGAAATGGTTTTTTCTTTAGTAAAAATCCACGCAACGATGCAATGTTCGACTCATAAGTATTTCGTCGTCTTTACTACTTTTCCAATCTTACAAAAGTTGAGATATTCCTTATTTAATACCTAATAGCTAATATCAAAATTTCGGAAAAAGAAAACGGCTGCTGAAGTAAGTGTTCCAAAACATCGCACAATTCGCACACTAAACTTTAAGTAATGGGTTTGTCATTAGTAAAACGTCAGCATTCCAACCACAGGATCGTTTTGAACCACAAACTCAATTCGTCCTCATTTGCATAAAGTAGGTTTACCTCGTAGTCGTACCTGTCTAAATAATTCAAAGTTGGATCGGTTGACTATTTGTTTTACTTTACAAGGTTTTGTTTGCAATCTTGGTACGGAATACTGGTTGTGCATCCGTAAATTTATTCAAATTCAAATTCTAAATCGTTTAATGTACACTATGTTTTCCGTAGTTCATCGACTAATTACTCATTAACTACTTTAGCTATGCTAACTGTGTTAATAGTTTTTCTTTTACATTCATCATGTAAATATATTTCCGCCGTAAATCCCTTGTCCATGAACCACTACCATTTAGCTGGCAGGGGGAACTTGACACTAACGAAAATAAGCACTTCAATGCCGATAACTTCTGAAACTGATCCCTGAATCGAAAAAAATGAGTCATTATCTTAGCAAATATAATAAAATACGTCTCCTTGAAATCATTGTATGTTCACTAGAAAGAGGAAATAATACATACATATAAAAAGAAAAATAAAAGTCAAGTCTTTACCTCACAGCGAAGATGAAAATAGGTATGACAGTAAATTCTATTTGTCAAAGCAAAGTAATATAATACAAAATGTTTTCGTGAATATTAATTTTCTCAAATAAAGTAAATAAAATTCCAACCGCGGTCTCTGACGTCAGCTTTGTTTAATTTACGCAGAATATGTATCTGGTTTAAATTAAAACTCCGTTGTTAACCAGCTTTTGAAAGTCAAAATGTCTCTTCGGGTCGAGTCTCCATGAATTAGCGAGATTTCGCCTTCTGAACAGAATACTAATTTAGACTGGACTGGCATCATGTCTCATTTCATTTGTGTTGATAAAATCTATACAAATACAAAATTTTATTATAATTATTTTTACATATTTTTACTATTTTAATGTAGCTAAGTTTTACCTAGAAAAGTGAAATTTTTGTGGAATTCTATTCTTTCTATCTGAAATTAGTTTTGCGTGGTGCGCGGTTAAACATACAGATACACAAAATTCTGAATAGGTATGGTTGTTTTGGTTTCTTATTGCGTCTATAACCCCTCATATTATATTTATCACATCTATTTGAAAAATCTCGAAAACATGGACTTATCTATCTCTTTTTATCCCTAGGGACTGAATGTGATTTGAATTTGGAATGTGGACATTATTAGTAAAAGTTCCAATTATCAAAGAGATCAATCGTGAACACTGAACATAATATATGAACATTGTTACAGGCTACACACAGAAACCGCGTGATATCCAGATTAAAACAGCCTTTGATCGTAATTGTTTATTCAAATTTGAATTTAACTTAATCTACTTTTAGCTCAAAAGACATAACAGTAAATAATTGTACAGAAGCTATTTAAATTAATAACGACTCTTGCTGCGATACAATAAAGTGTAATTCAGGTCGCACAGCGCTAATCAGAAACAGTAATGAGTTGCTTCTCTTTCTAACACTATCTCTTATCCTCTCTGGTAATGTTAGGGTCGTCTTTTTTGAAAGAATATAATTAATCTGACAGGCCTTATGATTTTTTTGAATTAGCCCGACACGTCGAACGCAGCATATACTTGTAACTTCATAGCTGTTCGGAGAGCACCAGTCTTGGTTTTAGTTAAAAGTAGTAGTAAAACCCAAACTCGATGGGATGGGTTTATGAGTAGGCTTTCCAGGATTCCATAAGACACCTTCCAGTTCCATCATCAGATCCTGAACATCAGGTTAAATGAACACCGCTAAACAAGAAGAGTTTGAGTCCGAACTCGAACCTCTAATAGTTATCTGAATAAATGCGTTTGATAAGCAAACAATACGGTAACACGCGAAATATGCCGCTGCGATGGGTGCTACCAGTTTATTTCATCATTTCCCAAATAGAACTTAGGGATTTGATAAAATCACTAAAATTCTGTAGTGAAATGACCTAACGGAGTGATCATTCTATCATCTTGTGGGATTTAATCAGTTCCAAGAACATTGAGTAGTATCCCTAATAATTTGGCAATGTACAGTAGTTTTACTTCTTCCTAAAGATAGCGAAATTATAAATCATAATAAATTTGATTCTAGGATTTGTACTTTCCTACAAAGAAAACAATCTGTGGCTACAATTTTATTCTGGAATACTAATATAATAACCTCGACATTATTTTGCCTTTGTATGAGTAAAAAGAAGGGTATTTGGAATCTGTGATTCTACACAAATAATAAGAATTCGTTTCTATAATGAGGTATTTTATTTATAACTGATTTTAAAGTAAATTAAATTGGTTACCTAACTCAAAAAACTTGCGTTGAACGGTCGACCTGCTATGGAACCTAAATAATTAAATAAGTTATTCTTCATGACTGTTTCCATCAATACTAATAATGTTAGATAGGAATGTACGTATTTTCAGATAGCTTATGTTTTGTACCTATAATTATAACATACCTTTCCTATCATCGCCTGATCTGTCATAAAATCTCATAAGTAGTTTAAAAAGATCTTCAACTTCCAATAACGAATAAAGCAATATACTAAATAGCTTTTTTATGTTGTAGCGAGCTTTGTGGTGAACGGATAGCTCCAAAGGATAATCCTTTTATTATCTTTACTTTTATCTCTTAATATTACCTACGTCTTTTTTGTGTTTTCCGTACTACAGTAAAATGTATTTAGTCACTAAGTATAATAATAATATATTACTACCAAATTTTATCAATGTTAATATTACATATTATATGTTTTGTTTTTTATATTAAAATGTCTGGGAGACAGAGTTTCTCTCAGTATGTAGTTTAGGTATAGGTATCTTAGTTTATAATAATTCAACATAATATATAATTTTAGATCGTACAAAGCTGACCTAATAGATGACGCTCATTGAAGTGCTAGCGCCGCCTTATTTCAAATGGAACTAAATCGATTGCATTGTGCCAATGATATTCCTGGAAATAAAACATTTATTAATCGATTTCTTGGCACATAAAACCCCGAACTTGCAATTTTCACCGAAATTCTCAGTGCGGCTTTGAAAAAATCTTTTATATTAGGCCACTAATGTGTTAAAAGCACAAGATAATAGAATTCTTTAAAAAACGTCTTTGTGCCTCATTTAAACCATGTTTTACCTACCTAATAATGATTTAATGTACTTCTACACATAATAACATACATCAACAAGACACGCAAACCAAATAATGTCAAAGGAAGAAAAAAGATCGCAACCGAAACGTGCACAATCATAGAAGTAAATTGTGTAATCGAGAAAAAAGTTATTTGCTCCGTGAATCTAGAATATAATCGAACCGAAGGACCCCAGAAATTGTGGATATCGATATCATCAATCATTGGAATCATCAATCATGAATATCTCCTACAACTTACAATCCTTTCTGATACTTTACTGGTATGAGATCGAGCGAAGTGTGTACATGAACTAATTGGAAACATAAATCTGCGCTTTCAGGCTTCAGTGCTTTATTAAGCTTGTAATAAAATTGTCTAGCGCATTTCTAAACTTTGCATTTCTTTTCGTTCGAGCTTTTCGTAACCAAATAGTATAGTGTTATTAAAATATAAATTTCCTGAATAAAGGAAAGCGTTGAAGTTGCGTTGATATAGTATCGAATATAGGCTCCATCAATTCTCGTGTCCAGCCAACCTTTCCTGCTAGTTTGAGCAACTGACGAGGATATGTCGCTACGGTTCGCATGCTCAGTGTAATTCCGGCGCCCACATGCCCACATGCCACATGCATGCCACATGGTGGTAGGGTTCATCCCACAGACATGTATGTATACCTCTGTGGTTCACCCACTTTTATCTTAATATTTCACTTTTATGTTAGTTTATAAATTCTTTATAAACTCTTTATAAATTCTTTATAAACTTCCTCTAAAACCGACTGTGAAATGTTTAATATGTTTCGTTCAAAATGTCAGAAGGCCAAAGATAATGGGGGCAACGACAAAAAGAAAGCAGTCCTTTTCTGTAGTTGCCTCATCCGTCATTTAGTAGCAGGAGCAGCTGAAGTTAGCTTCTTCGCTTAGCTTAGTTGGGCGTAACCCCAACTCTGAGTCACTAATGGTTACTTAAATAGCTCTTTAGTACAGAATTTGTATGGTGATTCTTTACTTTATAATAAGTAGAATACCAAAGTATGGTAATGTTCACATTGAACGTTCATTTGCCCTCAAACATGACATGTTTTAATGTATCAAAATATTGTACTTTCCGACTCGATAAAACGAATTGTGAATGTTATGTAAATTGTTACTCTTATTTCGGAAATTATTGGCACTGTGGAAATAAATTGCCTCTGTTGTTATTTGTTTTTGGCTTAATATTTGCAATTACAGTTGTCATTTTGTTTTTGGACTTAATATATTCGTGTGCTGCCATGTCTGTAATGTAACCTATTATAAACATTTAAAGGAAACAATCATGTTTAGTAAAAAATTAATTAGGCATAAAAAATAATATGTAGATATTATTTGAAAATATTATTTATGTATATTCTTTAAATTTTTTATCGGTTGTGCGTGGGCATTCGGGACGTCCCCTTTGTCTGTATCTAGTTGGAATATGTAAATGCTGTTCATTATTCTGTGTCAGCTTTAATTGTCTGTTCATTGTATTTTAAATAATTACTTTGAATACTGAAATATAAATCATAATCAACAATGCGATCCAGCAATATCATCTTTATCCCTAAGTTGTTAATAATATATTTCAATACTTCAAAGGACTCGTGGCAGATATTATTTCAGTAAAAATAAAGTGAGACGCAATCCAAATTACGATTTTATTTTGACATCAATTTTTATATCAACTAAGAATATAAATTCACTTTCCATCAAAGGCTAAATTCAGTGAACCTGAACGATCTTCTGTACTGTCACAATGAGAAGCTCTACCGGTTTCAATTTGATTGAAATCCGTGTTTTAAATTAATAACATTTTTATTCTTTTGGGGTCTAAATTTCGCTCGCAGGTAAATATAAAATATTCCCGTGTCTTAAAATTAAATTTTTGTTTTTCAATTCGATTACGATTTCGATTCGTTTTGAAGTCGATAAACTCGATCTTTGTTTAAATAGCCGAACAGTTGAACGAAAAATTATTGGGTTGAGATCTCTCGAGAGAACTCGATTTGAATCAGAACGCTATTTGGTAAGAGTTTTTTTTTGTATTATTGTGTACTCGCTTAATTTATCTTTTTATTTAACCAAACAATTTTTAGTGTTCCCTACAGAAAAAAATAGGTTTGTAGCCATAAACGGAAAGTCAATAACAGCTTATCATAAAACTAGATGTCGATCGCTGTAGGGGAGACCGAGGCGGGTTGTGATAGACGTGAGTTCTGACAACGTCAATTTCTCGAAACCTATAACTGTTGTTAGTGGGTTGCAGCCATATCAGCAAATACTTTCTTAATTCCTATAACGATGAGTAGCACAAAGCGAGCTAACTACAGTTTAAAAAAATTCTGCCATAAAAGCCATCAAGTCCATTTTTTGGTTTTGTAAAAATGACTTGGATATTACATACTTTTTTTATGGAAATCGCCACCAAACGAGCTAACGATCCACCTGGTGTTAAGTGGCTATCGTCGCCCATAGACATCAGCAACACCAAAGGCATCACTGATGCGTTGCCGGCCAAGAAAGAGAGAAGAAAAAGAAAGAAAGAACTGGTTCTCAAGCCCCCAGTCGGAACACCACGAGTCGTTTGGCGGCTGACTCATGCTCGAGGGTGGTAGCTATCCAGGCGAACCCCATAGAGAAATAATAATAGTAATAATGGTATTAATTAACAATTAAAATCAATATTACCAATATAATCCCTCAAAGGGTCCTGCCACCGGATTAGTCGCCTCTTACGACACCAATCTGGCATGGGATTGGGGTAAGTATTCTAAGCCGCCCCAATACGGCTACAAATACTTAAATAAAAATAGTTTATTCATCAAAAACAATGTTTCTATATTATTGTTTTTTTATAAAATGTCCCACTAAACACTTGTTACAACTTACCTTGACCGATGTCACAAGTTACCTTGACTGATGTCACAACTTACCTCAGCACTAGGAGGGTTGGCACATGAGGAATGGTTTTAGATTTTTTCGATTTACTCAGAATCTCTTACAATTACTATAATACAACAAATACCATATTTTTATATGTAACTTTCGGAGGTAGGGCTATTTTTGGTTGAGATAATAATATGTCAGGTAACGTAAAAATTGTTACAACCCTCCTAGGTCTCCCCTACTAAAATTGTTCGTATAAAAAGATACAAGACTTCAGAATGTTGCGTAGTTGAACGGAAAATGTCAACTAGCTGCAAAGATATTTTATAATAACATTTTACTCTATTGATTACATAGACCTTATGGAAACTGATTTTCCTGAAACATACCACAAGGTGTATTAGTCATAAAATAATAAAGTAGTCATCTGAACGGTCATGTACTCCAGATTCTATATATATCTCCATTCCGAACGGCTCAATGACTGATGCATCGCGATACTATGCCACGCGTAAAGTTTGTGGCGTCTAATTTTGTGTACAGAGTACAAAAATATATTTATGCCCGGTTTCTGAGATCCTTTTTTCGAGAGTTTATCTATTCAAAAACGCTAAAGGGTCGATAACTTCCGAAAAAGCGTTTCTGAGCACGGCGATAATAGATAAATTCCGTTTTATCTAAGATTAACTTATCTAAGCATAGATGGCCGTTTATCGGTTCCATAACTTTATTTGACGTTTCATTTTAACATTTCGTGGACAGAATATGACAAATTACAAGTTACAACTATTTTGAGGTCATTTGTGTGTGCCGTAGGTATATGGATAGCCTCAAGGACCTCAGATTATTGAAAATACAAATACAATTAATTGCAAGAAATCAACAATTTTTTCTAGATTGAAAATGAATGACAGAGGTGTTATTCTCAAATACTATGTTACCATAGTAACCAATGGTAACCAATGGTAACCAATGGTAACCAAAATAAACGTTAAATTGACGTTTTTAAATTTTATTGTTGATATTTGACTATGATGAACAGACGCAAATAAATACCAAATTTCAAAATTTTTTTACATATTTACTACCACAAAATAAATACAATTAGTCAAAACGACAAAATAAAATGATAATATCTATTTGAAACTTATCTTTTTACTGAGTCTTTTTATTATCTTTTGAAGAGAGCCATCTAGTGGCAGTTTTAGATACTCGTTATTGGATTCATAGTTATTGAAAGGCTCCTCGCGTGCTCAGAAACCCAGTGACTGTTATCGAATATGTAACTTAAGTTTAACTTTATTGATTCAATAGCTGTTGATCGTTTAACTGGAGACTTCAGAAACCGGCCATTAGTCATTTTACGTTTAAAATTGCCTCATTCTTTGTAGATTAACGATTAAATGTTCTACATACACTACATACAAATACATACAATAAGATAATAACATAAAGTTTAATGTTTATTTATATAGTATACTAAAAATATATTTAATATAAATTACCAACTCAAGACAAGAATGCAGAGTAGTTTGTATAAACATACAACAATCTAAAAAGTACTAAATTAAATAGATAAGCTCTGCAAGCCGCGAAATTACTACGTTATTAAAATAACAATAAAGAGTATGTAGGTACTTTGTGCTCTACAAAGTTATTTAGAAAGCTATGACATGAATAAAAGGGCTATGCTTACTGAATAATTTATGCCTTATATGACTTCATAAAGGTACATTGATATTAAAGTGAACCATTACAGCCAGGCCCAGCTTAACGCGTTTTAAGTGCGCTTAAAAAATTCCACTAGCGTCCATCCAACTCCATTGCATAACTCAATCGATCACTTATAACTGACACGAGTTGTCGGGTTGTGAGCGTTCCCAAAAGAAAAAAATAAACCTTCTAAATTCAATTAGACACACACGATGTACAATAAAATTCTAGGTAGACAGTAGATACATGATGATACGTAGAACGGTAGCAAATAAACATAAATCATTTGCAAATGATGTGGGTTACAGCTGAATATTTGCACAGTACTCTTTGTAAAGTGGCATCCACGGAGATGGATCGATTATTTATGTTGATAGCGTTCCAGATACGCGATATGTCGTGAGTAGTTACGTGGGTGAAGTTAATGTCATGGTGTGGAATTAGGAAAAAAAAGTAGTTTGGTTTTTGGTTTTCAGAACGCTTAAATTTTGGGGAAACTTCTCTAATTGTGGTACTATAGTGCCAAATTCATTTTGCCAGTGGCGACCCAGCTAGGTTCTATACAACTTGGTTTAAGTAGTGCTCGTGCATTGAAGACCTGGGGTTCACTTGCCAGACTATTGACATTAAGTGCTACGTGATATTTAACAAGTTTTAGTTAAGGTAATTAAAAATGTTCATTATTCTCAATGTTTATGGCCAGGAATGACTGTAATTTTATTCAAGCTTGGTATGTCTGTGGCTTCTTTAATGTCTGCCCATCATATACACATAATACTCTATTATAGAATATGTATCTATTATAGAATATATAGATCCTCGGGCACATGCGCACCGCTGCCTCCAATGGCCGGGCATTTCCTCATCAAACAATGCATTTTGTTTATTTATTTCATTTAATATAGATTACAGAATTGTTTAGAAAAGGACATGAGTCTATTGTATTTGAGTATCATGAGTATATTGTTGTGGAGAGATAAAAAATTAGTCATATTTCACGAAAAATATCATTTTTTATTCCGAACACGTTATAAGAGTTTATTTATAATGTCTTGATGACAAAATCGTTAAAGCAATTTTTAACAAATGAATTTCTAATCAGAGAACTGTAGGTACTTTTTAATGAAAAAGAACATCTCGTTTTACATGTTTGAAACTAATACACATCGCAGTAAATTGTATGCTTTTACAATTACAAAAGTACATAATTACGAAGATAAATATTTAGCCGAAAATTTGCTTTATTTCACGGAAGGTACGTCACAGGCTTATTAATCAGCTTCTACACTCTTTGTATAATACGTAGAATCCAGCTATCCCCCAGCTTCGCTAAACATAATTAAATCTTAGCTTAGCTTTGGACTATTCTAGCTTTGAACTCGGCTAAGCAAATATTGTGTGAACGCAACCTCAAGCAGCCAAGACACGGTCCTATATAACTACAAAACTGACTCTAAACATTCCGTATGCAATTATGTATAGGAGAACATAATAAGTGGAAAATATATTTATTTCCGCCCGCGGCTTCGGCTGTGTAAGAGTGGTTTCACGAAACGAAATCACAATATTAAACTTCGCAATTGTTCCAAGCCTCCAGAGGAACATACAACCGAGATAATTTTCTTGTCCTGGGCATAGACTACTTGTATGCCTAGTTTCATCATAATCCGTACAACGAAATGACTAACATCCAAACATCTTTACAAACTTTCAGATTTAAAATATAAGTGGAGTGAAACGGCTAACGAATAATTTTTAAATTTTGATCTTGTTCAAAAACTGGTTAAGTCAAAATGCAAATTAAGTCAAGTTCGCTTGGAAAAGCTTACAGAACTTTAACAATCCCGAACAAGTATATTCCGTTTGCTGCAAAAAGTTTGAAACTTCGGATTCTATGTGTTCCACACTTACTGCTATTTTCCTGTATTCCAAACTGTAGTAAGTAATCCAGTAATGTCTTCCGTGCCAATAAAATCTTCAAATTTCATGTTATTATTTCGATGGGTGCAAAGTAAAAAGAGTTATCTACAAAACAGCTACTTTGTAGATAACTAGTTTTACATTGCACCCGTCGAATTTTACACTTGGGTTTAGTAGCATCAACTATGATTCCCAGGGCGGGGCTTTTAGTAATTATGGTGAATTTTCATGCGTTTTCTTAAAGATTCCGCCAAAAAATGTAATAAATAATACACTTTATTGTACGTGGTGTACAATAACAAGACTGACACTTAACAACGAGTTAAGAAAAGGCGGAATATTCCATTATTATTATAGTTTTACGGCCAAATCAGAATTGTTATTATTATACCCCAGAGGGTCTAGTCACCGATATTGTGTGATGTGTGCGGTCGGTAGACGAAATGAGGGTGTGACAGGCGGGGAGAATCATAGTATAAAAGTTATATTTTCCTTCAATACATGATGAGGAACCCTAAATAAAACTATACAGATTGTGATTTATAAGCCAAATACGAAACATCTAGAACAACCTATTTTACGATCTACAGTTGCACAAAGGCTTTAAAAATATACGAGCACTCACGTTTTATGGTACTGTAAAACGAAAATAACTGCCGAAAGCTTCAGACTGTGGTAAGTGACTTTTTTTCGATTTAAAACATATCAAACACATATTTAGAGCACACTTTAACCTATTCAGTGGGCCAACGGAGACGTTAAGACATCATGAGGGACAAACGAGGTATTGCGATTGAGACGTTGCTTGTTGGAAAGGCTTCATAATCTTTTCGTGAAACGTGCCTCTCTAGCTGCTCTCCTGCTTGGACTTAGCCGCTAAACGACTCGTCGCATTCCGCCAGGGGGCATGGGAGCCAGTTCCTTCTTTCTCTCTCTCTCTCTTCAATAAGGCATCGGTGATGCCTTTGGTGTTACCAATGCAATGATAGTCAATGAGGAAATAGGAAACGCACTTTTTAAGTACATTGCTTTTCTCAACTGCAACCAAAATACAGTTGACTCTAGCTGTAGGCTAATCGCTAGCTAGGACAATAAAGAACCTTAAGTTAGATCCTATTAGGGTTGAACTGAACTAGCTCATGCAGCGGCCACTACGAAGAGGGTTTTAGTGGTATTGTCTCAAACGTTGTTAAGCAGAGTATACCAAGAGCAGGAAATATTAGCAAGAAGACTCATGGAGCTCGTTAAAGCATTATACATTAAAATGCATTGAATAAAATCTGTGAAGGAAATTATATTGATACAAAACAAGAAATAGTTCAACGTGAATTGAAATTTCCAATACTAGTTAAATTACAAGAGGCAAAACCGTTGATCCCGACTTCCGAGGCACTGAACTTTAAAAAGGAAACAGAAATATCTAGGTTAGTTCTGAGCTCAATCAAAGTAGAAATCAAAGAATAACTTTTCATTGTACGCAATCAAAATATACAACAGACTTTGAGTAAAATAATCTTTTGGTTTTGTTAGAACTTAGAAGACAGTGAACTTTTGAGATTGAGCTTTGGTTTAAACTTTAAAATTAAATCAAATTTGATTGATAATGACATAATGAGGTATTGGGTACTTTTAGTATTATTAATGCTGACCATACACGATCAAGTATACTTGTCAAGTTTGCAGCGGACTTGACACGGCATCCAGAAACCTTGACATGCCATATAAACTGAATGCCGCATCAAGTCAAACTGCAAACTTGACAAGACTTATTTTTTTAGATTTTACGACGACATTACATAAGTCAAGTGTAATTAGAATTAGTCGAATTTTAGCAACCATAAAGAGTCACGTCAAGTCTGCAAATCTCTTTATTGAGACGGGTCAAGAGATTACAACATACGCAGATCGTTCAACACAGGTTTGTGATTAAGGATTTGCGGTACCATGCAATCTCCGCATCGTAAGTCACATAGCTTAATATTGTATAGGGTTCATTCAAAGGAATTACAGGGATTATAATCGTTGTGGACGTGTGCTTAAAGTTAGGAGTGGCGGGATTGACGTTGTAATTATTTTTTGTTTGTCATAGTAATTATAAAATTGTTAGTTTTTTTAGCTAACTTATATTAATTTATGAGTTTTTATGGCATATGCATCAATGTACCTATAACGAATTAGTTTCTGAATTTAGAAAAATGTTATAAGCTCTTAGGTCTCCGTAGGCAGTTGAATCTAAAAGGGCCCGTTTCTTAAGCCTCAACAGAACGAGACTCAACCCACATAGATTCGACTTATAAGTACTTAACTAGTAAGTTAACAAAACAGGTATGCATGATGCAGGTATGATAGTACTTATAGAAAAAAAAATCCACAATGTTTAAAATTACAGAATCTTTGGAACGTTTTTGTGTCGTGCCCTCCATACCTCTTTTGCTGACGGTACATTAGATTGATTGCCGACGTGAGTGGTAGTTTGTGAGGCTTGTGACCGAGCGCTGGACATGCCTTATCGCTTCGAGCAATTATGGATCTACTGGAATACCACCTTGGGCATATGGCTAACAGCCTCTTCTTTGTATGCAAAACCCATTGCCCCTTTAAAAGTCGTTGTGTTGTTTCTAGTGAAGATTCTGGGAACTATAACTCGCGATTTTTAAGACTTTTTTAAAACTACTCGTATTTAATTTTAATCATTGAAAGCTTATAATACTTTGTCGCCTCTGGTACTTTTTGTTCTCGGAACGGTTATGTGTATACGCACTCAGATACCATATTTCACATTTATTAGTTTTCAAGTTTAATTTAAATAGCAAAGCCGCGAATGCTCTTGAAGATGTTAAGGGGAGGAGATATATATTAATAGTAGGTACATTAATTAAAAACCATTCAGCCATTTTTTCGGACATATATAATAAAATTATCGTCATATTTTAGCCTATTTATACACAACCTTAATGAATTGGATTTCTCAATAACTCCATTTACTTGAAACTATGAAAACCCGATTAGTAGTTTCTAAAATCTAGGGTTACAGTGACGAAAATTGACGCGGCGGGAGACTTAATTTTATAATAGGTAAGTAGTGACTGGCATTGCTTTGGAAACTCTAAATTGGCACAAGGGTTATGTTCGCTATGTATACGTATAGTGATTGAAAATAACAGTGAACTTGCGGATAGATTCATCGGTTTGTTCAATTTGAAAGAAAAGAAAGAAAAAGCATTTATTCGAAGGAGCAAAGCACAAACAAAATGTAAGAGTCTCACACCCATATTCACAAAAAACAAGCAAAATAAAGAAGTGTTTAAACTCTGACTTATGAAAAACGAAAAACGCAAGAAAATACATCCATCATCCATAAAACAGGTTATTAAAATTTTATGAATACCTAAGGCCATAAGACCGAATTCAATAAAAGATAGAAGTATTCCTTTATTTTACGATAGAACTATATCGGTAATTATTTGGAATTTAGTTTTATCACAGAAGAAATAATAGAAGATACATTGTTTTATTAACATACTCGCAGCTATTAGATAAATTGTATAATATTTAGGATAGCACAACCTTAATTAAAATAAAATGAAGATACGAAAAGCTAAACCGGCAGCTTCAATACATGAATTAGCTCCATAATCATTTAAGCAATTTCTACAAAACGAGAAATTCATGCCGACATACGAGAATATCCAGATACGTATGACGCTTTGTTAGCGTCTGTCCAGGAAAATGTTTCCATGTGGTACTTTCCACGTGAATCCTGAATTTTCCTCAACCTTTGTGCAAGTAATATGTTTCAATTTGCCAGTCCTTACTATGAAAATTTAATTTTACGTTACCTGTTTTGAGTGCTTTGAAATTTCAATTAAGTAGAAACTCGTGAAAATTATTCGTCTCCATATTAACAAATTCATTCGTAATAATACAATATGTAATTTTTGTTAACAAGTCTTATTTTCTTTTTGAATATCACACTTTGTAAACATTTAAGACAGGTAACACCCTTGTTGTATTACTCTTTGAATTTTGAACAGACTAAAATGAATCAAAATCTATAAAATAACTTACTTTGAAAAATGTCTATGAATAAAAATGTGAATTTTACATTTATTAAAGACGATTATTTACAAGTGTTTCACTTTGATAGACGGATATCAATCATGGAATTAAAGACATCATCTTTGTTTTTTTTACTACATTAACATAGTCACTTTACAATAAAATTATAACGGAAAATAAATTTTAGGTACATTCTAAAATAATAATTTATTGTACTGTTATTGTCATTTTACATTTCTGAAAGCTTTAAAGTTTCGTTAAATTTTATACATTTTTGGAAATGTATAAAATTAAGCAACAATTTAGTTGGCAGAGGGAATGACACTTGACCAAATTTTTTTTTAATTACCTAATAATATTTTTATGGAAATAGCCGGCAAACTAGCTGACGATCCACCTGATAGTAAGTGCCTATCGTCGCCCATGAACATCAGCAACACAAAAGGCATCTCTGATGCGTTGCCGGCCAAGAAAGAGAGAAGAAAAGTACTGGCTCTCAAGCCCCCAGCCGGGAAACGGACGGGACGACGGAACGAATGAGTCGTTTGGCGGCTGACTTGCTCAAAGGTGGTAGCACTAGTAGGCTGGTAGCTATCCAGATCAACCGAATGGAAAAATAATAATAGTAATAATGGTATTAATAAAAAAATCCATGTTACCAATATAATCCCTCCAAGGGGCCCTACCACCAGCGGATTCGCCTCTTGCGACACCCATTTGGCGTGCAATTGGGGTTAGTATTCTAAGCTTCTTATTAATAATTTATAAATGTGAAAGTTTGTGAAGATGTTTGGATGTTTGTTCCTCAATCATGCCACAACTACTTAACTGATTTGGCTGAAATTAGGAATGGAGATAGCCTATACCCTGGGTTAACACATAGGCTACTTTTTATCCCGGAAAAGTTCAGGGATTTGTAAAGTCAAAGTCAAAGTCAAAGTCAAAATATTTTATTCATATAGGTATCACTGATACACTTATGCACGTCATTTTTTGGCTTTTCGGAAGGTGCTTTATCGTGGAGGAGAAGAAAAGCCTAAAGAAACTCCTCAGCACATCTTTTAAAAAAATATTACAAAAAAAGATAATAATACAAAAGTATTTACTATTCTGAGCGGAACTGGTTGCAGAGCTGGTCATTTCCATGCGTCTTTGTCATTTAAATACTCGTCTGCACTATAATATCCCTTGCCTAACAATTGTGTCTTTACACGTTTTTTGAAAGTTTCTATTGGCAAGTCACGTATTAATTTTGGGATTTTATTATAAAAATGTATACCAAGCCCTATGAAAGATCGCTGCACTTTACTTAGGCGGAACGAAGGCGTAACTAATTGATGCATTCTTTTCGTATGGCGATTATTAATATCAAAATTTTGTTTATACGCGTTTATATTCTTCCGTATAAAAACTACATTGTTAAAGATATACTGGGAAGCTACTGTAAGTATACCTATTTCCTTGAACTTTTCACGCAAAGATTCCCGAGACCTAAGTTTATAAATAGCCCTAACTGCCCGTTTCTGGAGTATGAAAATTTGTTTTATATTGGCTGCTTTGCCCCACAGCAAGATGGCATAAGACATAACACTGTGGAAATAAGCAAAATAGACTATCCTAGCAGTTTCGACGTCTGTATACTGCCTTATTTTCCTAACAGCAAAAGCAGCCCTACCGAGTTTTGTCGCGAGATTTGTTATATGTGGGCCCCATTGAAGTTTACTATCTAAGGTCACCCCTAAAAAGACCGTCGATTCCTCCATATGCAATGTTTCGTTATTTAGTTTAAGAGATTTGCTGACTTTTTTAACATTAGGTAGCACAAACTCTATACATTTCGTTTTTTTTGCATTTAATAGTAAATTATTGATAGTGAACCAACGCGATACATGCGAAAGAGCACTATTTACGTCGTCGAAATTTACTTTATTCCTTTCACACTTAAATATTAGTGATGTATCATCAGCAAATAGTACAATATCCGCTTGGTTCTTTACATAATGTGGTAAATCGTTAATGTATACCAGAAAAAGAAACGGACCCAAGATCGAGCCCTGCGGTACACCCATCACAGCCGGTGACCCCGATGACTTAATATCGTTTATGCTGACTTTTTGTATTCTATTACTCAAATAAGACGCGATCAAGCTAAGGGCCTTGTTTTTTATACCATAGTGGCCAAGTTTAAACAGCAATGTTTCGTGCTCAACACAATCAAATGCCTTAGATAAGTCACAAAATACTCCTATGGCATTATGTGACGCCTCCCATGCTTCAAATATATGCTTTAATAGCCTAGCCCCGGCATCGGTTGTACTACGGCCTTTAGTGAAACCGTATTGCTCAGGATGTAATAAATTATTATTGTTGTAAAGAATCAATCCCCGCGCGCGAAACCACGGGCATCATCTGTTTAATAATTATCTAATATTAAGTATTCTAATCCATCGTTCCACTTATACTCGTAGGTGCACTTTATCTTTATGTTGTTCTATAAATCTAAATTAATTAAACCACTCTACCGTAAAAGCTTATTTCGCAAACAGATTTCTAAATCGAATATTATTAAGTCTCTAAATGAAGCCACAGACAGACGGTCATGGCTAAGTTATAAAGGTTCCTAGTTTACGACGGAACTCTAAATATATTCTTTACAGTTAGAAAATGCTACTATTCAAAATACAATGGAAAATAACAATAATAATAACGCTATCTCACAGCCCCACACTAGGATTCCCTGTATCGTGGGTGCCATGGACAACACACACACAAAGACAAGAACACGTCATCTCTTGGCACTCGGAGTCAGTGACGTCGACTGACTCCGGAAGCGAGCTGGCGCGGGTAGCAATTTCCGCGGCCGTCAATACCCGCCGCGATTAATGGCCTGTGTTCATTTGACTGTTATTGCCTTGCCCTTTTACAAATGAAAAGGAAGGGAATAACATTTACGTTGTAACAATTACTTAAGGGTTTCAGGTTTATAAAATCATTTGTTTATTGCGATTTTGTAGTAGTTTATTACGAGATTGAGGAGTTTCATAATAGTCTTCTGAAATGGCAGTAGAATCAAAACTGATGTACCCTTGGTAATATAAAAGTAAAAGTATAATTTCTTAATTTTAACGATGGACGCAATTGATCACTAACTACCATGCCTGTTTTACCTATCGAGGCTATTTTATGATACTATCAAATACAAAATCTTACGAATGTGCCATTCATCGCAATTTGCAGTGTGAGTTAGTTTAGTAAATGCAATGCTAACCGAATCTTCATTCGATTTCTAAATAAGCTGAATTCATAGTGCTAGTCAAAAATTACAGTTAGATACAATCAAAAATTACAATAAGGAGTGCACATTGCTTGTATCGAACTATATCATGGAAAAAAATATGAAACAAAGTCTAGTGAATACAAAAATAGCATCCAATTTTGGATAATGATTATTATGACCCATAGTTTTGATAAAAATTATATTCATTAATAGAATTGACTGAATACACTGAATTCACATGACTCAAGTGTTAAAAAACACAAAACCAGAACTTTAAGTGGTACCTTATCAAATAGTCCATCAGTCAGTTATCATTAGCGTTTTATAAGTAGCACTGCTTTAGCCTGGGGATTAAATAGTTATAATGCCAACTCGTTCGACGACGGATAAAGAAAAAGAAACATTATGACATGGTATTATTTGTATACTCTTTACGTATTACGCATTTATATTTTGTAATATTATAATCGCACTGTATTAGAGAACCGCTACAGTAGAATAATGAGCTTCCGTATCACAAGATCGTAAAAGCTAATTGACCTTATTTATAGCAAAATGACCTATTTTATCAAAATCGTTAGCAACACTATACAATTATCCATCTGTCATATATGTTACACTTGTGAACAGCTGTTGAATTGTGTCGTATGTTATTACCACACCCATTACTAGCAATACACAAAGCAAGGCAGAAGTAGGCGTGGCGGTTTTCCGTACATAGAATGTAACACAGTTCTTAGAATACTACTCTTTGAATACGATGAATAAGTACGACGCATCCTGTCATGTCGGAATCCCGCTCAAAGTAATTATCAAAATCCTATTAAAATTATAATTATTCGTAAATGTGAACGTTTGTGAAGATATTTGAATGTCTATGTTTGGTTGTTTGTTCCTCAATCACGCTACAACTACTTACCTTATTTGGCTGTTTAGAACAGGATAGCATATACGCTGGATTAAAGGATAGGCTACCTTTTATCCCGAAAAAATTCGGCGTTCCCATGGGATTTGTAAAAAATTGATCTCTACCGCGGGCGAAGCCGCGTGCTAAAGCTAGTATTTGAATAAGTTACAGTTTGCTATATTGTACAATGTCTAATTAATTCTCTTAGATCTTTAGATAGCTGCTTCAGAAGCCAAGAAAATGATGAAAGTAAATATCTCAAAAGTATTTTTCAACGAATATAATTTCTCATTTATGTTTATTGACTTTTCACAAACGTATAAAAAATATTCATAAAAGGAAATTCTGATCAGGGTTTTTATAACCAGGAATAACCTGAAACTGTCAAAAATATTAGCATATATATGTAGATTTATATTAGAGAATAAAAGCAGTAGAGCATTATTCCATTAATGGCAATATGATTTTTGTTCTCACTCCTATAAACAAGAAAACGGATTTGATATCTCATCGTCTACATATAGACTTTTGTAACAAAACTGCCTCCTTTTTTGGAGTCGGTTAATAAATCAAATTATAACAATTCACAGTTTATATTCAAAAAAGGCACTATTACTACGGCAGTCGTAGCATAATTTCATAATTATGGTTTCATTTATGTATTACGAACCTAGTACAAGGCAAAGGCAAAACTCAGCAGCCATACTGACTGTATAGGACTTATTAGACCCTGAATATAACACTTATTTTCCCTCTGCCCTATCACGTTCGCTGGCTGATAAGATCGGCTGGGAGCTGTTGGTACGTGACGTTGGTTCCTAAGGAGGAACCAAAGTCTGAACCAACGTCTGAGCACTCCTTAGTTTTGCTGTACTTATCATGACTCCATATGGCAAAAAATAATACATTTATTTTTCTTTTCAGACTTTATATGATATACTCGTATTATGTGATATTCGATCACTAAAAATCACGAAATTTAAGTACAGAACATTGTTAATTGTAGTTATATTATACCAAGGTTTAAGATCCTTGACATGAATTCGAAGCATGTTTTCGTACTCTCCCAGAATATCGATGGTGAAAGGAGCCCTAAGAACATCCGCTCCAATACTCTAAACGAAAACCGATTCGCCGCTATTTTTAAATGGGAACCTTAACACGCAAACTTTGGATACCGCGGGAGATTGTTCGTCATACGGAGATACAATGACCAAAATACTGACTAACGACTCAAGGTTGGATCGCATTCTATAAAATGGCCGTAACGTTGTGGTGATTAAGATGTTGTTCAAGTACTCACTGTGGGGTCTGATGGCAGGGCACGTCGTAGTCAGAGGCACTCGTTGTTAGCACATCACTATTCGGTCAACGGTTGGTAGGGCGACCAGAGGAAAGTAACTGGCGTGTAAAATTAGCGCAGCTTCGGCGCTCCGAGCGACGCGTTGTCGCGCTCAGCGGTCGGCGGTGACTAGGGCGGGCGTCCCGCCGGCGCCGGCCGCCGCCCGCCCCGCGCCTTATCACACGAATAAAATTTATTTAACGGATAATGGACCGATGGAGTATGCATTGAAATTCTCTCGGTTTGCGTTGCATAATTGAAATCTGCGTAGCGGTACTTACATACACTATCATCAACTAATTAACAACGTACAAGAAAATGTTTTCCGTAAAAATTCTAAAAGTTGAACTTTTCATACAAAATAAATATTAAATTAACTCAACATCGTGAGGTAGACTGCACCGAAAAATGAAGTTCAGAGGAACATCAAGGACGAACTACGCCGCAATTTTTCTGATTGATCGAATTTTTTACGTGTATTATTTTAAACTATTAAATTTTCTCATTGGCTGGCCTGTATCTCAACTTTTGTATAAATACTTCTAATTTTGTATATCATTCTACTTGCAACCTTTTGACGAATCTCATTGCTCCTCACAAAACTCCAAATGCCCATCTTCTAAATTAGTACCCGACTGAGCAACGCAAGTAGAATCCCTGCCCGGCTGCATGAAAAATTCATCACCTTCACCTTCGTACCATCGATCCATCTACCGGTACCGGTCATACCTCGAAGACCAGGCCAGAAAGCTACGCCACTTGCATTCAAACTCAATGATATCGACACACGGAGAGAATAAAGATACTTGAACTAGACCTCAACTTACGACGACCGTACAGATGAACTTTCATCATAGCAAACGTTTTCAAGCCGATCTTAGGAGCCGATTTTCTCAACCATCATGAATTAATGGTAGACGTGAAGAATCGACGATTAATTGACTTCGTCACAAACCTCAAATTCGACGCGCTACTAAGATCCACAAACATACCTACGTCATTCGCAGTATCGACATACACGACTCGTATCACGCCATTCTATCTGAATTCCCTGGAACTATGATACATACCTACAGAATTTCGACAAGAAGTATTCAACGCCATTTATAATTATCAGCCATCCCGGAACGCGAACTACGCGTAATCTGATCACAAGAAAATACTTTCAGCCACCAATGAATACCGACATCGGTCAATGGATGAAGACATTGTATAAAATGCCAAAAAAGCAAAATGCGTCATAGCAAGCACGGTTCAACCTTTTCCGCCTACTGAACGATTTTCTCACATCCATGCCGACATCGTAGGATCACTTCCGACGATAGCACAAGGTTATAGGTCATTGGCCGGAGGCAATACCTAGCACTAGCACCGATATTACTACTAGGTTCGAGAGCTGCATTACACACAGAGACGTCTACAAGCCCTGCAGAACTCACTGATGGCTACAACCTACGATTACCAGGAGATTTTTTCGTACCGACTACATCCACTGCGCCTATGGATCATACCTACGTTGAAAAATTCCGAACAAACATCGCACAAAGCAAGCCACGACTTATCAACTCACATTGCAGCAACAGGCAAATATTCGTACATCAAGACCTACGGACATGCACCCATGAATTTGTACGAGTAGACGCAGTACGTACACTCCACTTCAAACACCATACGAAGGTCCATTCAAACTTTCAAAGTTGTAAACCGAACGGATAAAGTTTTCACCATTCAGTTACCAGGACGGCAATTAAATACTCGTATATCTGTCGACCGATTAAAACCTGCGTTCTAGAAGACACCGAGAACAATTTCCACTCACTTCAAAACCAGGCGGTCTATTATTATGAACTCTTAATTCCAGCCAAGTTCCAGTGTAAACGTCAAATTCGTGTTACGAAAGCGTTCACGTGACACTTTCTAGCCAATCATACGTTGTTTAAAGCCCGAGAAATGAATTGCCTGGGACATGAATGGTTTTATAAAAGTTCATAATAGACCCGATGTCCCAGACGAGAAACTGACCATTCAAGTACGAACAGCCCGATGTTACAAACTACAGCTACGCACACCCTCCGTTCACTTTAGTAACTAAACTTACCTAACCAGTTACAAAAGAAGATTTTTCTTTTGCTGTTTAGGAACTAGTTTTGAGAGGAGAATTATCACACGAAGCGGCCGTTTCGTCATGCTGCCAGTACGCGTCGCTTGAAGGAGGCCTATGTAGCGGCACTTACCTACACTATCGTGAACTAATTTACGACGTTAAATAAAATGTTTCCCGTGACAATTCTAAAAGTGAAACTTTTCATACAAATAAAATATTACATTAACTCAAAATTGGTGAGGTAGATAGACTGTACCGCAAAATGAAGATCAGAGGAACATCAAGGACCAACTATACCACTAATATCTTCTGATTGGTGGATTTTTTTACGTGTATTATTTTAAACTATTTTCTCATTGACTGACCTGTATCTCAACTTTTGTATACTAGTAGGTACATTTTGTAAATTGTAGCGATCTACACTCGACTAACGGGTGCACTGAAAAATCAGAGGACGTAGAAAGTACCTGCTACGCTACTACTGCGTCTGCTACTGCTACGTCGTATTCTGAGTGCAACCCTTTTCCGACATATTGGTAGCTGTAACTCCGAATGAAACCACCGATTCTTAAACATTGTTGCAGTGCCTATGTCGGAATAAATGTTTCATTCTTTATTTATTTCTTTCTTTCTTTAATTCGACTTGCAACCTTCTGATGAGTCTTATTGCTGCTCTCGACGTAACAATAAATTCGCGAGAACCTACTGGTTACATTGAAAATCTTATGTCATTTAGTATCTAGATTCTAGGTATGAGGATAATGACTTTAATTTATTTGCGTCACAGCCACGTATCCTGAGCGAAATCGCTGCATCATCACTTTCATACTTCACGATAATGGACCTAGCAACACGTACATTATAGATGCCTATTGACCAAATTTCTTTGTCATCCGACTGCTGAAAACGACGAGTCATGAAGTTATATCGTCTTTGCCTTGTCAGCTGAAGCTGAAAATTAACATTAACGAGTATCTATTGTAAAGAAAATGGGGCTCTTCACTTTTTATACCTAAAAGAACTAAGCAAGTAACAAATCGCATCTATACCTACTGAGTTTCAATGTATTCTACTCAATGATATTATATATTAAAAAGAGGCAGATAATATTATGTCATAAGCGCGCGCGTTGTGTGACTCAAAAAGTTCCCAATTGGGAACTCTTATTCAGGTGAAGAAAGACATAGCGATGTAGTTTTGACGCGAGAGCGATAAAGACGTGCGATAAAGCAATAAAGCGTGCCTTGCGGACATCGGAACAGATTTTTCGGTTGATTTGTAAGGGCATAACGTATCTATATTTATTTAAACATCATTGATTCTACTTCTATCAGTATTTTGTCAAAAACTATTTCTACTCGCACTCTACTACCTAGCAAAGGTTCAGCGTACGTACGCAACAACGGACGAGAAGATGGAATCCGATCCCTCCTTTAGAAGGTCGCTGGTCTGAGAACTACTTACTGAGTAGTACTTCTAGGCGATTCTTAGCTATTCGGTAAAAGAAGAACAGGATGCCCCCCGAATATGTAAACTAATTAACATGAAGAAGTCAGCAGGTTTCCGTTGGTTTCAGAAGCTTGAAGAGTCAGGAGCGGTCAGAGTGGCGCGTATTAATGGAGGTCAGTGTCCAGCAGTGGACTGTTAATGGCTAATGGATAGATGATTGTTATTTTTAGAATCATATCATGAACTGTGAGATTTTCAACGTGTTTGGTAATCGAAAGTTGCGGTATTCAATGTTAAGCGGATTCAATGTTTATTCTTCTTTATCAACCAGGCTGTTTATCCGTCCGGTCATAACTGGTAACGACTTTATTGACGTTGGACATTCCAAGGTCATACCTGGTGAGACCGGACTTATAATCAAATTGCCAGTCTGCTCATTTAGTTTTTTTATGTAACTAATCGACAAACATTAGTAACACCAAAGGCATCTCGGATATGGGTGAATTTCAACAAACACGAATTTTGCCTAATTACAGTGGCGAATTAAAATAAGCTGTTTCTGGTAAATTTTTTTGGCCTAAATAATAGATAAAGAGTAGTACTAATTAATCATATACTAGCGATCGAAAAAAAAATATTAGTTCATAAGATATTTCCATTTGAAATTATCAAATGCCACCGAAATTATTAAAGGACCACTGGAATTAAAATCCAAGCCACCGAAATTGATTAAATTTAAATTTGCTCTTGCTAATACACTTTATTTGGCATAAATAATATGTAAATAGTAGTAATAATTAGTCATATAGTAGAGATTGAAAAAAAAATTATTTGTTCCGGAGATATTATCAAATTACACTATCAAATGCCACCGAAATTAGGACCACTGGAATTAGAATTTGATCCACCGAAATTGATTTATGCCAATGAGAAATCATAAAGGCTGGATCATTTAATACTTTAAAGATATGTACATTTTGAAGAATAGGAGTCTAGATGAACGGACTCCTTTTAGCGGTGATTAGACAGGCCCATTGCACTTCTGAGTCACGTTTATATGCAGGCTTGACGACTTCCAGCCTCCCGAACAAGCAGGATTCCGAAAAGGCTACAGCACCATAGACCATATACACACATTGCGGCAGATTACACAAAAGACCGAGGAGTATAATTTGCCGTTATGTATAGCCTATGTGGACTATGAGTAGGCCTTTGATTCTATCGAGGTCTGGGTGGTACTAGATTCTCTCCAGCGGTGGCGGATCGACTACCGGTATATCGAGGTGTTGAAGTGTTTGTACTCATCCGCCATCATGTCCGTCAGAGTACACGACACAGCAACGAACCCCATCCAACTGCAGAGAAGTGTCAGACAAGGATGTCATATCCCCAAAACTGTTCACCGCTGTGTTGGAAGACGTGTTCAAGCTGATGGAGTGGAAACAACATGGCATTAACATCAATGGCGAATACATCACACACCTGCGATATGCCGATGATATAGTCATCCTGGCGGGTTCCCTGGAATAACTTGGTACAATGCTCGGGAACTTGAACAGCACCTCACAACGGGTGGGTCTTAAGATGAACATGGACAAGACGAAAATCATGTCGAATGTCCATATCACACCCGTATCGGTTGTTGTTGACGGCGCTGCTCTCGAAGTTCTAGACGAATACAATTACCTGGGACAAGTGATCCAGATGGGTAAGTCCAACTTCGAGAAAAAAGTCACTTGTAGAATCCAACTCGGATGAGCTGCGTTCGGGAAACTCCGTCATAATTATATTGTCGTCCAAAACACTACCTCAGTGCCTGAAGTTTAATTTGTGTTGCCAGTGATGACATACGAATCCGAGACGTGGTGCTTTACTATTGGCCTAATCCACAACCTCAGAGAAGCGCAGCAGGCTATGGAGAAGGCTATGCTTGGTATTTCTCTACGTGATCGCATCAGAAATGAGGAGATCCGTAGACGAACAAGGGTAACCGACATAGGTCGAGGAATTAGCCGGCTGAAGTGGCAATGGGCGGGCCACATAGTGCGAAACACCGATAACCGTTGGGTAAGAAAGGTCCTCGAATGGCGCCCACGTCTCGGAAAAAGGAGCATAGGACGCCCCCCGACCAGGTGGACTGACGACCTGAAGAAGACAGCGGGCATTCGCTGGATTCAGAAGGCTCAGGACCGGTCAGAGTGGTGCAAGTTAGGGGAAGCCTATGTCCAGCAGTAGACCTCCAAGGGCTGATGGATAGATGGAGACACGCTTGTGTTTCTGTGGCCTATACTTCCCTATACGGTTGATTTACCACCGGAGCCACCGAGATTGCGCCACCGGACTTAGAATCAGAGACAAAACTTGAATTTTAAAGAAAACTTTTAGTCACAGGTTAACTTTTATTTCACAATTATAGCTGAAAACCGTTAATGGAACCCTCCATAAAATTTCTAGATAATCTGCTTTGTACTTTTACTAATACACATGACATCGGAATTGGATGATTTTGTATTCCTGCGCCACCGCAGTTAGAACTTACGTGTTTGGCAGGAAAATTACGCAGCCAGTCGGTCATCCTAAAACGCAGTTTGCAAGAGCACAACTGAACGGTGCGGGGAGAGCCAGTAAAGAGTCTTCCAAATCGTAAAGTAACAAGTAATGAAGTATACAAAATGCGCCACCGGTATTGCTTTTTTTTTGTAGGACATTTTTAAAAGATGTTTTAAGAGCTGTTGTTTAATCTTAAATTACTCCATAAATATATATTAGTTGTGTTATTTAATGTATTTCTAAAAAACATTCCCTTTCAATGAAATTTATTTACCAAAAATAAATAAATTTATAAAATATGTAAATAAACGCAGTTTGGACAGTACACCGGAATTAGATTTTAGGTCTTAGATATTTTTTTATTAAGAATCTATGTATTAAATACCTCTGAATACTTCACTATCATGTAGATCACTACTTAAACTACCTATATAAAATTATGCTTAATTGTAGTTTACCTCCACACATTAATTTTCAACCTCGCCGTCTCAAAAATGCACTTGGGAAATTCACCCATATGTTGCCGACCAAGAACGATGACAAAAACAAAAAAGAACTGGCTTTCAAGCCCTCAGCAAGAACACGACGAATGGGTCGGTAGCTATCCATGCAGCATATTGATAATAACACAACCAACCGGGCCGACTACTGTCGCCTCTTACGAAAGCCTAGGATTAGGGTAAGTATTCTAAGCCACCCCAATTAGGTTACACCTAAAGTTGATATTTACTCACTATTTAGTGAGTAGTTGCCCTCAATCATCCGAACTGCACAATTTGAGGGTCACTCTGAAAACCAGCGGCCGTGGTTTTTCCGCGACCATAATGCTGAGAGTGACCCCTTTTCACTTTACATTTAAGTATTATATTGTTCACTTGTTTAATTTTTAAAATTTAAGGTGCAATAAACATTTCTTTCTTTCTTTCTTTCTTTCTAGTAAGTAAAGATAACGTTTTTCGATTGGACAGTTGCTGTTGGCCAACGCCCATACCACGTTAAAGCACCACCAGTTCCCATAAGAAATATCGCTAGCTAGTGATCCAATAAATATTCCAGTTAAAGAAAGGAAAATAAAAATATAGTTTATCGCACATTCTATGAACGTTTCACGCCATCATTAAAACTTTCCTTTTTATACAACTTAAATTTTTCCGTAAAACTAGCACTACAGAAATATTGTTAAACTGTTTGCGGCAAAGATGGGTGTTTTATTTGAAATTTTCTACACATAAAAGCCTTATTGTACCAATACTCCATCAGAACAAGTTGTAATGAGTTTCTGGATTTGTATATTATAATATGTTTCACAACAGTTTGCAGGAAAATCAAACTTGCGTAGAATTCTATTCGGTATTATAACAGATTTATAACGAGACTTTTACTGCCAAGTATAAAGTAACTAACTAAAATAGGATCAGGTCAAAAAGGCATAAAGTCAAACACAACATTATTGTTTTGGTAACGCATACAAAATCAAGTCTTACAACGATGCAGCGGTAAAGTATTAAATTTTATCTATTCGTAATTCTCAAGCATGGTCAGCTGTTAGTCTAATATTGACAAAAAGTAACGGCATTCTACTTGTGATTACTTAAATACTAACTTATCCACAGATTACAGATAGATTGTAGCCATTTGGGGTAAAATATTACTAATATTTAAATAATTTACGTCTTGTTTAATATAAATGTCACATACTCTTTTAACGGAATTTACTGAATAGAAAAGTTGATATTTTGTGTTGGAAGGGGGTTAGTAGAAAATTAATAAAGTATTAGTCAAAAATAAACTCTGCTTTTATCAATAATAACTACAGCACGGAAATAATAACCTAGGTAATAATAAACCTAGTTCTCTCTATTTACCTGTTAGAGCCCTAAAGCTCTATGTATGTTGGTAATTTATTTAATTATATTACTGTATCGGTGGCCATACAGATCAAGTATACTTGTCAAGTTTGCAGTGGACTTGACGCGGCATCCAGTAAACTAGACGGTGTACAGCCACGGTATGGCTATCTGACCATATAGCTATCTCATGCACACTGGATGCCGCATCAAGTCAAACTGCAAACTTGATCGTTTACGGCCACGGCCACCATAAAATCACATTAATATATTTTCCTGATTTTTACCATGCTGGACCTAGAAACACTAACTAGACCATTGAAGTATAATGTCATAGAATAAACATCTCGAATAAAATGTGTGTCCCGCCCGGGAGGTTCGATTTTCAAAATTGAGCCCCCGTTTTCCTTTCAAAATCGAACGAATCCATTGAAGATTGAAGCCACGTGGCGCCAATGCATTGGGACATACATGGTGTTCGCGGTGTCGGTTCTATACGCTAGTAATAATACTTCAATGAACTAGACATAGAAAATAATAGTATTCAATGAACGTGAAGCTATGTAGGGGGAGTATAAAGAGAATGTGAGATGATAAATTACCTAAGACTTCCACTCGTACAAGGATATTAAATACGCTGCCTGTACGTTAGTGATGTGTACTATATTTCTATGACTCATAACGACTATAGAATGGGATGAATGTAATGGCAAAATACTTTTTAGAGTTACGTATATATGCAGAAAAAGGATAATTCCAACCGTATGGAATTATTCGTGTGTCAGCCTGTCTGTCACATTAATCTTTAATTTTTTACTATAATTCGAGTACTCACGATTTTTTTTTGGTATGCTGATATTTCGTTTAATAGTAAAATGTGTTAAGTTGCGATATGATAATAAGGGTTCCGTACGAAAAAACCAAAAACGGAACCCTTATAAGATCACTAGTGTGTCTGTCCGCCTTTTTTAAAACAATCTTCTTACTTATCCACTGAAAATATGAATTTCTTCTTTCCTCAATAGATTTACAGGAAATTAGGAATTTGACCAGTTGTTTTTAAGTACTTAAAGTAGAAGGGCCTAAATAGCTGACAGACGATCAATCGAACACCTGATAGTGTTAGCTTTTGTATGATTGATGAATATTTATTTTATGTTGTATAACTTATTGCTAAACTATTTAATATATATGGTTGAATGTAATGTCTAGGAAGGATTACCGTGGTAGCCTATTTTATTTTTATGAATGTATAAAGGAAATACTGGTGGTTAATTATTTTTGTTTGACGCTATAGATTTTTATATTTTGACAGGATGAGAGAACTGTCGTTGGATTTGAGATTCATAAAGGCAGATTGTAAAAGGATATTTTGTAAAATGGATAAAACATGTACTGAATATTAGTAAATAAACATTCTGGTTGTAACGATTCCACCGTTTCATTTCCTGACGTCGGTCTAAAAATAGTAATAAGTGGTCGCCGTTGCCCATGGACGACCAGCAACACTATAAAATATTTCAGTAAAGGCAAAAAACGACGAGCCCTCATAAACTCAATTTCTCTCACACACATACATACAAACACACACACATACACCCATAGGACGCACGCATTTTTTTTCGCTTTTTCTCGTAAAAATCTGTTTAACTATTTATTTTCCCCCGTTACGGTTGACTCAGTACTCAGTCAGCTGTACTGATGTTAATAAGAAAATAGGAGAAATCTGATTATCTGTCCATATGCGAATATCTTTGACCTTTTGTGAATAATCCAGATATACCTAGATACTATTTATTTATCTCATTTCGTGTTCAAACATGATTTAATTAAACCCATTAAGGTCAACTCTCCATGGAGAGCACATTGGAAAGTTGCCAATATTTATTAAAAGTAAAGCGAATCAACGATTGAATTCACTGAAAATTTATGATTTGACTCTGAATCAATATAAGTAATTGTTTTCGGGAAAATTTTAATCTCGGTTATCTATCAGAAGTAATGCGTATATAGTGCATCTTATTTTATTCTCTGAAACAGCTATGTGATCAATGACGTTTAAATAAATATAGATACGTTATGCCCTTACAAATCAACCGAAAAATCTGTTCCGATGTCCGCAAGGCACGCTTTATTGCTTTATCGCACGTCTTTATCGCTCTCGCGTCAAAACTACATCGCTGTCTCTTTCTTCACCTGAATAAGAGTTCCCAATTGGGAACTTTTTGAGTCACACAACGCGCGCGCTTATGACATATCTGCCTCTTTTTAATATATAATATCATTGTATGTGATAGAAAAGTATTTCCATCTTGTAATAAGTCATTAACCTCTACATATACTCGTATCTGTCTTTAGACAAAAAGTCTCTTGTTAATGGAGATAGATGGCAGTCAAGTCGAATAATTTACATTTATTAAAGTAGCTTATGGTATAAGGAGGCGGCACTAGTCAGAAATTATTATAATATCAAAAAGTATTTGCATTATTGTTTATTTAATATAATAGTTAATTGAGAAGAGAATAGTATACAATTAATGCAATGAATGTGCATGTAATTCCAATGTGCAAGACGTTTGTTTTTTCATATGCCAAACAGATGAAAAAACAAACGGTGAAAAGATGTGCATCGCATGCCGCTGTTTGTTTAGCACCGCCTCAAAATTATTTATTTACTGTTAATTTAGGATCTAATTTATTTGTTTCCTTGGTTTAATTATTTGTTGAATTATTGCGAGAAATAATAACAAACATGCATACGAACTTCACATTTAACTATAATTTTAGTAGGATATTATCGACGATAGTTAAAGAATGCAAAGAGGTTAATGATACATATTTAATGTATTAACATAATATTTGAATACTGGGGCATTGCTTCGTTATAACAGAAAACAATTCAGATGTTCGTATTCTATTAATAGTAACCAAAACGTTTTTATTTAACTAGTATTATTTATACATGCCTTATTAAGGTTTGTTAATTTTAACAGATGACGTTAATACTTAATATACTAATCACTATCCAGTAGTCGCAGTAAGTTATTGATTAATTATGATTTAAATTGCAATGTTAAAATCCAAATCTAAAAGTTGAATAATTTTTCCGTACTTTTTTAATTTCAACATTATTTCTGAATGATTATATGATTAACTAGCTATTGCCCCCAGGTTTGCATATGGAAATTATGTTTTAACGTATTCAAACTTTTATCCTGTTTTCCCGGGAAACTTTTTATTTTTCCGGGATGAAAAGTTGTCTCATGACCCAGGGTATCAGTAACAACTTTACCTATTTTCATCGAAATCCGTCCAAGGGTTTTTATGTGATGCCCGGACAGACAAACAGACACTTTGAGTTTTATTATAATATAGATGATACCCATCATTGTAATTCAATTGAATGGATCCTATTATTGACTAGTAAATACTCTTGCTTCACTTCGGCAAACCTTTCGGTAAAGACGCATTCGAATAAATGTTAGGACGGTATTCTTTAAATTGACATAACTATTTTATTTGTGAACCAATTGAAATAAAACAAACACTACATGTTAACCCAAGCTCATTTCAATACATCAGGGAAAACTGTATCTTAATCTCTTAGGCCATTCCTGAGCTTAATCGGAACAAACGCATAGACAAACAGACAATAATTCTAAAAATCATTGTTATGGCTATTGCGTTAATAAATATTAAATACCCTTAGAAATAGTTTTTCTCAAATATCTTCCATGCACAGACATCGATCAATTACAGTTTTATTATAATTGATAAGAAAACTCTATTAATGAGCACAACAAATATTCCATATCATGGAATTATGGATCAAACATCCTATAAATTATGACGTAAGTTTATCTACAGACAATTTAATTTGGAACATAACTTATTGGTTTGTTAGTTTCCCGAACACGGGTTTAATTATCACCAACTAATACATACTAATAAAATAAATGCGAAAGAGTTTTTGTTTGTGGTCCTTTCGCGTCGCAACGGAGCGACGTTATTGTGTGATTTTTATTTGTGGAGATATTTAGGAGGCTGGAAAATGACATCAGTTACTTTTTACCGTGGTAAATATCTCGTAATTTGGATTTGACTAACTTCCTAAGCTTGCGCGCCTAAGACCTCGTAATAATGTTCTTAAATGTGTGTGAAATCTGCCACTCACGTGAAATGAACCCCGAGTGAAACAGATATGGATTGTGATAATGATGATTATAAAGTATTTTTCTTATAAATAAATAAAAAATAAACAAGAAAACCAAATGGCTTAATACCCATTGATATACAAATGATAATTAAATGCATTACCCTCGTGTTAACAAGCAAAATAAAGTAGGTTAACCGATAATAGTAAGTACAAAAGAAGCAACAACATTGAAGAATGTAATAAGTAATAACCCTTCCTTAGCAGTCGGGCTGCAAATAAATAACTTTTATATTTGAGAGAAGAATTTGACGCAGGTGTCATGGATGTTGAACCTCTGCGACTCGTTCAAAAAGAACATTGGTCTCAACTTGAGCCTAGCCTTAAATTGGATTGGCCACGAAGCATTTTAGTTATAAATCTCCTGGACACTTTACGAAAATTTCCAGAACTTGGACGAAAATTTGATTTCAAAATATACTGTCCATATGGCGATGTCACATTTGGAGTGATAACTACATGTGTGAAGGTACGGTATATGCAATAGCACTAATTATGAAAATGTAAAGGCTGTTTTTGTATGGTATTGTACAGTAAAAATTACATAAGAATACCTAAGTCAAATCCTTGAATGAATAAAATCAGTCCCAAAAATATTTGTTTAAAATAATATCTAAGGTGATAATCGAAACATTTTAAATTCATTATGTTTGTGAATATATTTTAATATAATTTAGGCGTGTGCAAAAAAAAATGTATGGAAAAATGTGCCTAACGCATTGTTTTAATGGTCTCAAAACCATCTTCGCATTGCCTTTCAAATGAAACCATTTTGGGTCATATCGGTTGGATGGTTTCCGTCTATAAAGAACATCCGTATAAACATTTTTTGTGTTTTATCTATAGATAGATTGCACTATAGTAACTAATTGTACTTCAATGTTACAGAATACGATAAATGAAGTTATTATTCATTGCAATCGAGACATGAAAACATTTTTGGAAGCTGTTAAGCAGTCGAAAGTAATAAACTATGGATTAGTGTCTATTCAATTTACGGACAGGCAAGTTATGGAATCCATGGCGAATACTATGCAAAGTCTCAGTGTAGAATGCTGTCATCTACTAACATGCGACACTTTATATTTGGACATAGATGTTTTTGATATCCAGTAAGTAACTATTCTATTATTAAGTGGGCCTTGGGCCGCGTTTCCAGGGATAAAAAGTACCATTTATGTTATTCGGAATCGTTTTTATGTGAAAGAGTAACAAATATTCATATATCCTGACAAACTTTCACATATTAATAAGATGTTATTGTTAACAAACAACAGTTCATTGTTAATGTGAAATTAATGTGAAATTAATTAAAAGTTAACTTAAAGTACGCTTTATTAGAGCACTGAAAAGCAAACAAAATGTAAGTGTGATCATCGTTGAGGAGATCGTCTGTCAGTTTTGGCACCCTGAGAGTGAGTCATTTAACGGTTGAGTTTAGAACCTACTTGAAATATTCATTAATTTGACGCACAAGTATACTACATAAAAATAAAAAAAAGCACTCCGAGAGTGCCGAAGGAAGTGAAAACTTGAACAATTACGTGTGTATTTTTTGAATCGTCAGGAAATATTTTTTGTGCAGGAAATACTTTTCAATGAAGTGTTTTTTATTCATTACATTTTTAGTGAATAGCTGCCAAAATCATCTCTTAAAGTAGGTATATGAAAACCACAATCTTGATATTATATGCGAGCTGTAAATTAAGTAACTATAGTTCTGTACTGCTCTCAGAGATGGCGCCACAGGTAGATATCGATTAATATCTGAAAGGTGGCAAACTGTATGGTTTCATCCAATGATGTTTAAATAAATATAGATAACAATATAGATATAGGTTTTCCTTTAAGAAACGTTTAAGAGAGCATTATTTGCAGACTGACTGAATTCTTTACTCTCCTATCGCAAAATGTTACTTATTGTGTTAATGTATAGGTATGTATATATATGTATATATATATATAGGTATATTTATGTATGTATGTATGTATGTTTATATATTTTAAATGGTATATATAATATAATAGTATGTATAGTTTATAAGTGTATATATGTATGTATATTGTACGTAAGTAGTATTCGTTTTTCTTTTTTTTTACCTTTTTCATAATTTTTTTTTTTCCTTCTTAAGTAGTTTTATCACCTGCCATCAGTTCTTTCCACATCCACCCAGGGTTGACTGGTGGACAATGCCATTAGGCATTAAGTTTGCCCTTTGTTCATCCTTTTTTATAAGGTGACATAAATTTTAAATAAATAAATAAATAATAAATACGTTATGCCCTTACAAATCAACTGAAAAATTTGTTCCGATGTCCGCAAGGCACGCTTTATTGCTTTATCGCACGTCTTTATCGCTCTCGCGTCAAAACTACATCGCTGTCTCTTTCTTCACCTGAATAAGAGTTCCCAATTGGGAACTTTTTGAGTCACACAACGCGCGCGCTTATGACATATCTGCCTCTTTTTAATATATAATATCATTGGTTTCATCCAATTGAACGATGATTGAATTTGAATGAAATCCATTCAAAAATACCCAACGCGCCTAAAGAAGTTTTCACTTCAAAACTTGAGGACGATAATCTGTAGCATGAAAATTTAATTATTTATAGCAACAGCATACATTTTCCAATGGTTTTTTTGTAAGATTTTCTAAGCTATAGTTGGTTTTACAGGATACCTGAGGACGTGACATTTGGCCTTCTTTCCATGGAACACGTCCCAGAAGTTAACTCAAAGTGGGAGCATCGATACCCAGGCTCTGAATGGTATTTCGAGCGACTTATTGAATCTAAACTCGGGTACGGTCTTTTTGAAAAGGAATCCAACAAGCTGATAGCGTGGGCGTTTTACATAGAATCTGGTACTTTCGATAATATGCATGTTTTAGATTTATACAGAAGGAAGGGGTATGGCGAGTTGCTTTCGAGAATTTTATATAACATTGCCTATAAAGACAGAGGACATGTCTACACTTTCTGCATGAAGGGTAACGACGTGGCACTATCGATGTACGAAAAAGTTGGAGCAAAAGTAATAGGCGAAACATTTTGGGCCATATTCATGAGTAAAACACGCAGCAAAATTTAAAAGGAAACTGATTTTTAAAACAAAAATCTGACATTTCTACCACTGACGAGTTTATGTCTTTGTATTTTGCAATAAATTTTAGATTTTATATTACCTATGATGTGTATTAATTCTAGCAAGAACTTTTAATTTGTCTTTTTGCACATAAGATTGAAAATTATAATTTATTTACCTGGAGCTTCTTTTTTTTCGTCTTTATAATTACTTTGCTAGTAAGCAGTGATAGCCTAGCGGTTAGAACATTGGTTTCCCGAACCAAGGGGTCTGAGTTCAAATCCTGGCATGCATCTCTAATTTTCAAATATTATGTGCGTATTAAAAGTTAATTATCACTTGCTTCGGTGAAGGAAAACATCGTGAGGAAACCTGCACACCGGAGAGTTCAGCGTAGACTATGGTCTATACCCCTCACATTGTGAGAGGAGACCCCGAGCCCAGCAGTGGAACAATTATGGGTTGTTGCTTTGCTTTTTGCTTTATAATACTTTGCAACGAGTTACTTTGAAAACATCATTAACAAGTGTGGTCGATGATTCCTTCTAATGATCGTCGGTCCAAAATTCCGACTGTTAAGATGATATTGGTCACAAGACAGCAAAGCTCCCAGTTCAAAACGAAATAGACCAACACCAAAAGCAAACTTAAAATTTGGCTGCCATGTTAGATTAGCAATGAATTTAGGTAAAACCAATGATAAGATTTATGCCATCTCAAGATTCAGTTTGAGATGCTGATATACGTCAGGCCAGATCATAATTATATAAAAGTGATATTTCTGAGATATGAAATCACGCTCTTGAGCCAAGAGTGGTTCATTAATACGAGACTCGAATAATATATGTACGAGTATATAAAAGTCCTAAGAATTTATATTTTGTATTCCTCATTCTATTGTATTTTCACTTATCACGTCTCAATTGAACTTCGTTAAATATTCATCATTCAATGTCCAAGTTCACTAACACCACTTGGCTACTTGGGTAACATCAATGCTGAGGAGTTTCTTTAGGCTTTTCTTCTCCTCCATGAAAATACCTTTCTCTGAACTTTCCGAAAAGTCAAAAAATGACGTGCATAAATGTATCAGTGATACTTTTATGAATAAACTATTTTGAATTTTGAATTTAAGGCGTTACAACTGCATAACATTCAAGGAGCATTTTAGTTGACATCTACAATAATATTGTCATCTTCAATACTGATATCTAGTTACTAATTCTAGAATTAATTAATTAGGTTGTCTGCAAGTAATAGCAACGTAGTGATAAGGCCGTCTGTTGTTTTGTACTTATTGTTTGTTCCATTCTGCTTGTATGATTGTTTATTCTGTGGTGTGTAAACAACACAGAGTTATCTATCTATCAATCTAAATTACTGACATCTACAGAGCTATAACAGTAATATCCTGGTAAAAACATCGTTATTCCTATTAAGTTTTCATAGCGTTCATTTATCTTTACAACATGGTTACATTTTATCATCAAAGTACCCGTCGGCACAATTACCTATATTATGAATAAGGAAAGTAAATATACTCATGCAATTATGCCGAACTGGGAATGATAGCATTATTTTATCAAGTTAAGTAAATAAATAACATTATCAAACTTATTACGAAAGTGCATAGCAGCAGATAAACCAGGAAGATACAAACAGAGTGCTAATGGAACAAATACAGTCATACCTACTTCTTTGTACTTCTCCATAGTTTTTTATACGACGTAGGCATTGAGAGAGCCAAAAGTCATTATTTATGTAATTCCGAGTTTTTGTTTTAAAATACTTAATTATAATAGATCCAGGGTAGCCTAATATGTAGGGAATAATCATGAGATCAGTTTTTCGGCCACTCTATAGGTTCTATTAAAGTAATAATCATTTTTAACTTTTTAAACATAAAAAAACCGGGCAAGTGCGTGTTAGGCCGCGTGCAATGTAGAGTTCCGAAATAGTAAGTTTATTGACTATTACTCATTAACCACATATGCTGACATAGCAGTGATACTTTTCCTTGTAAATTCATCATAATACCTATTTTTGGCAAATTTTTTCACTTGTCCTACTCGAACCGTTTAGCCAGCAGGGAAGGGGAGACACGTGACTTTAACCAAAATTAGCACTTTAAAGCCAAATATTTCACAGACGGACCCATAATTCCAAAAATGGTCTTAGAAGACTCACAATATTTTTGGAAGACCTTTTCAACGACATACACACTATAGGGTACCTACGCGACGAATAAAACGACGAAAAAATTCATCATCACGTTACCCTGAAAATTTCAATATTTTATTATACGATTCTGGGGTTTTAATAAATATGTATGTGCATGCCAAATAAAACTTTCTAGCACTAATAGTCTCGGCGCTTTGCTTCGGACAGACCGATGGACAGGCAGACGAACGGTCATGACGAAACTATAAGGGTTCCGATTTTACTTCGGAACTAAAAACGGTAAACAATATTATTACATATATTGTAAAAATGTAATCAGGGTGTTTTTGCTCACATGATATTAACGAGGCATAAAAGTGACCTGAGACGCACTTGCCCGGTTTTTATTATAGAAATAGCCGGCAAACGAGCTGACGATCCACCTGATGGTAAGTAGCTGTCGTCGCCCATGGACATCAGCGACACCAAAGGCATCACTGATGCATTGCCGGTGAAGAAAGAGAGAAGAAAAAGAAAGAAAGAACTGGCTCTCAAGCCCCCAGCCGAAACACGACGAGTAGATTGGCGGCTGCTTCGTACTCAAGGGTAGTAGCTAAGCCGGCGAACCCCATAGAGAAATAATAATACTAATAATGTTATCTGCGAACTAGTTAGTGTATAATCTGTATCTACTATAGAGTATTCTCGAGAGTTTAACTGTGCGATCAGTGTAGTCGTGATTTTAGTGAGAACAATACTGTCCGTCACTGAGTACGGAAAAACACTACGAATATCCGTATTAAAAATAATGTCTGAAGATCCGTTACACTTGTATTCTGCAGACAAATGGTCTGAACTAGAAGATGTATTTAAAGCTGATTTGCCGAGAAGTATCGCCGCTGTTATATTTATACAGATGCAAAAATACATATTGCAGTGTGGCCTCAACCACGGGTGCAAAGTGTACTGTCCGGACGGCAATGTGAAGTATGGAATAGTTGCAGTTAATATAAAGGTATGTTATTCAACGGGTTTTAGCTTAATTTAATTGTGTCTCTAAATAAAAAAAAACTAATCATTCGAAGTAGCTGTAATTTTTTAATTGTATATATCTGTAATCATTTCCTTAATATACCTATATTATTAAGTATGCTCTACTTTGCAAGTATCGTGAATCATTCACATTCTAAACCAAACAACTGTCAAATACATAACTCTCGTATTGAACTTATTTTTGATACTAATGGCAATCATTTTATTTGTATCTTTTCACAGAAAGGTTTATATGAAGTGATAGTGCAATGTCCTAGTGACGATACAAGTAGGCTGGAGAATGCATTAAAAACTACCCATATCATTGACTGGGGGAGAGAGATAGAAATTCCCTTTGTGCCTAAACATGTGATTAATTGTATCGAACGGGTGATAAAAGACAAGAATGTTGGGATACACATAATTACTGCCGAGGCGTATGTTTTGAATACATCATCATCGTTATTTAATGTAATGTAAGTAAAAACGATCAAGGCCGTCTCAGACCACGCGCATTATAGAGTTTTTTAAAATCTACTAAGGTAAAAGCACCTAATTCCGAAATATTTAGAATAACGGCTCTTTCAAGCAATTTACAAGTTCTTTTTGTCTGCAAGATACATTATTTAATTAGATAGGACAAAGTTGAACTGCCTGTAATGATAAATGCCTTTTACACGTCTTCCTTCCTTGCTAGCAATGCCCTTCGTATTATAAGTGGTGACGGATCATCATTTGGCTTGTCACTCGTTTTCGGCTATTAAACTAAAAATACATCCAAATCATTACACTCAATCACCCATCTAGCATCAGCCTTTGGACTTTGGACAAGCCTCCAATGATAGGGATATTATCTTCCCTGATTGGCACTACTTTTACCAACCCGGAGCCAACTGAATCCAGCTTAAAAGCATATAAGCATAGCGATCTTCAGGTCGTCAGTCCCACAGAACATCTAATAATTAGTTAGAAAGGAATTGTGGGCAAGGTAGGCGCGCCAATACTGTGATCAAATGCGCACATCGCACAAAAACACGCGATTGCGCTGTTTAGTGACTCGCAAACTCCAACGGAGAAAAGTACTGCAAAATACTGCGACTTAATTACGTAATAAGTCAAATGAAAAAATTTTTTTTTTTTAAACGCTTTTATTTCAATAATGTTTAGTTTATAAAATTAGCTACAAGTTGTGAAAATTTCAAGTCTCTACGTAAAATAGAACATAGAGAATTATGCGTCTAAAGTCTGAAAATCGTTTTTTTTAATTTAACAACAAATAAACAATGAAAATTAGTTTAAAATATGATTTTCGTGTATTGTCATCGGAAATACACATGTCTGCCAAATTTCATCAATTTTCATTAAAGGGAAGTCATTCAAATTAACGTTACAAGATTTGATGCTTTGATGCTCCGAAGTGAAGCTAAATAAAAGCGTTTAAAAAAATCTGGTATAAATTAAATATGATTTTCGTGTATTGTCATCGGAAATACACATGTCTGCCAAATTTCATCAATTTTCATTAAAGGGAAGTCATTCAAATTAACGTTACAAGATTTGATGCTCCGAAGTGAAACTAAATAAAAGCGTTTAAAAATGCCTTCATGTGCGGTAATTGGAAAAAACTTTGTTTCGGAGGCCATGATGAAATATGAGTCTGTCGACGGAGTAAGTAATTTCAATCAAAAAGTATAAAAGTATATAATGAATAAGTATACCTTGCGAAAATAAATACCGATAAAAATTTATCGACAATCGATCCCTAGCTACAGAGTCACGCCTACTTCATGCACACATAACAATCCTCGTGCGTATTTGTTCATTTTCGTTAGTAGTGTTTATTGAAACGGCGACAGCGGTTCCCATACAAATTACGTGCTATGCCCCTTCTAACTAATTATTAGATGTTCTGTGGTCAGTCCACTCTAGTCTTATATATACTTGTTTTTGCATATTAAACTGAATACACTCTATATTTTCAGATTACCTCCCGGATTTAGTTTTGACTTACTATCACCAGAACATAAAGACCTGCTCGCGTCTACGTGGCCTCATGGATTTGATGGCTGCAATTTTTACTTTGAATTTATAATCAAGGCAAAGTTGGGGTATGGTTTATTCAATCAGAAGCAATTGGTGTCTTGGGCACTTGTACGAGAAACAGGATGTCTGTTACATTTATTCACATTAGAAAAAGAACGTAGGAAGGGCTACGGCAAGTTGGTTTTACAATTGATATCAAATATTCTGCTCAAAGATGGCAAATATGTAGTGGCTTATTGTAAAAAAGATAACGTAAACGCGGCCAATTTGTACAAGAAACTTAACTTTCAACATACAGGTGATGTTGATTGGTGTACGCTCGCAAGTAAATATCTAATCATAAATTAAAGAGAAGAATTATTTAAAGGAATTATTTAACGCTCAAAACAAATAGAAAAATATAACCCATCCCCAACATTATCGAAACCTGTTCTAGTAGTACTTTGTTAATAAACATTTAACAAAGTAGTATTTGTTGTTTTCATTGAAGTAGGTACTATGCAGGTGCGAATCTCAGAATAAAGCCAACCAATATCTATAGTATATAGTAGTTAAGCGATACCGCGAGATGACAATTTTTTAGTGACACTACATCAATTAAGTAGTCTATCAAAGTTTATTTGATAGACTGCCATCTTCAGTTCTTCAATTGTCGTCATCTTTGCCTATACCTCGATAATCAAAATTATAATCGATATCTATATAGTTTAAGAAAAATTAATACGAGGATCTTTATATTGATAACTTGATACAGGATTTGGGCAGCATCCGATAATTAAGGCTCTTAAAGACTTGATACCGTTTGGCGTTAATTTTACTTATCGTTCTGATAACATAAAGAACTCATTCGTAACTAAAATAAATGTTACACCAAGCATAATATTTAGCTTGTGAGACAGAAATATTATTCATTCATCTAAGGTTCTAAGCCATTCAATGGCGCCAGATCCTTTCTACTGGGATCACGAAACTACCTGTCCGGGATTTAAAATAAGCAGTTAAGTTTCCAAAGAATAAGCACAGAAAGCTAAAATTTATTTATTATAGCTACATGTTAAAAATTGGAATACTAAACAAAATAATATTTGTAATTAAATAAATATATGTCAATCTGAAATAACTTCAAATTAATAATAATAGTGGATATTTTAAGCGCAGAGAGGTTTCTGACACACAAAGAAAATTTATCAGAGCTGTGATGACTGATGAATCGTTCGAAGTGTAAAACATAATAAATGCGTCTCTATAGCAACAGGATCATTATTGAAGATATCATTCTCTCTCTCACTTGCTCAGATTGCAGTTGCCCTTGCGCACACTGAGCAGTTATCTTCACAGAGTAGTTTAGACTTTAGAGCAGTATTGCAGATCATACACATAGGACGGCAGTGACACTATTTTCCTTAAGCATCTTGTACTAAATTATTGAAAATGTCTACCGAACCGTTACAGTTATGTCCGTTAGAAAAATGGTCTGAACTTGAAGATTTATTTAAAACTGATTGGCCCAGAAGTATCTCTGGCTTTACTGTTTTACAAATGCAAAGATATATTTTGCAATGTGGCCTTGACTACGGCTTCAAAGTGTATTGTCCTTTTGGAGACGGAATAAATGGAATTGTTGCTGTTAATATTAAGGTAAGTTATTTTTATTTAATTCGTCCTAAGTAGGTAGGTACTTAAGTATATTATCAGTCGTCTATAAACATCTTAATATTATTATCTTAGTTATTTTTAATTAATTAAATAATAACGAAGGATTATTATTGTTTATTCCAGCTACTTGCAACAAAAAATGTCATAATTATAAATAATAAATCGTTAAGATGTATATTGTTATTTAAACGGCTCTTGAGCCGATATCGGTTTATTAATGTGGGCCTAAAAATAAATCTTCGTTAAAAATTAGTTCCTCATTAGTACCTAGCCTACATATTGCCTACAAACATGTCCTACATACACATAGGAGTACATCCAATAAATAATCAAATTAGCCTACTTCCAGAGTCTGGCACAACAATAGGGATGTTGACTAATTTTAGGATTCAATTTTATTTTATAGATATGACCTTAATATTCACGAAAAAAATATTATAAAAATAATAATCTTCAATTCAAAAACAAAAATTGATATATAAAAATCATTATCAAATTTCCCACCAAAAACGTCACGTGACGTCACTAAACGATATTCAATACTATCTGTCTGCTAAGTTTGTTGAATTTCCATATAAAATTGTTCCAATGACGTCATATTCTCAAAATGGCGTTTGAGGTCACGTGTCAGTGAGTACAATTTTTAACATTTTAAATTAATGATATTTAATTTATTGTGATTGATTTCAATAAAACAATCATATTTTAGGCCTTTAAATGTTACCACTAATATTTTAGACATAAATTTATATTAATTTATAATTAGTGTCAACATCCCAATTAAGTAGGTTATGTTTCTATTAGTCAGTCGTGTATAAGATTGCATAATAATTTAGCAACATCATTGGCAACATCTGACGGACCTGCAAGTATTAAAGGTCGGTGCTAATGACATAATCGAGATAATTAGCTGTCTAAAACATTAATTACTAATCTCTTAATATACCCTCCATAGTAAATTATACCTTATCCCAAGGGAACAGTTACATTTCCCTCGATAAAAAAATTCCAATTTTAATAAATGCCTTCCTAACATCCTCCATCCATCCTCACAAACTCTAATGTTTATATTTAACTAGCTGTTACCCGCAGCTTCGCATGCGAAAATTATGTTTTACCTTATTTGTGCCTCTTTTATTCATAGAATTAAAGTACTTGTATTAAGCAATTTATATACTGAAACCCAAGATACAAACACAAAGGATTTCTTCGGGAGCAGGTTTTGAAAAATAAAAAATATTCACATTTTGTTTTTATGTCTTTTTCCCGCAAAATTAAAAAAGATGAAAAATATTTATTCCATCAATTTAAGTAAGAAACGTTTGTTGCATTTGAAGCAAATCAGTTGATGTTCAAAAAACAAATTCCATACAAACTTACATCCTGTATCCCAGGGAAACCTAAAAATTTTTAGGGATGAAAAGTTTTCTAAAGTATGATACAAAGTATAAGTAAAAACTTTACCAATTTTCATAAAAATCCGTTCACGAAACTCGTAAGATGCCTGGACAGACATACAGATAGACAGACAATAATTTAAAAAAAATAGATTATTTTTGTGCTTTATTAACATGTTATTGAAGTCCCCCTAATCGAATTTTGAAAAAATATTAAATGTACAGAAAATTTGCCTCTTGAGTTATAGATTTTATGATTATTTATTGTACCTCTTACAGAAAAAAATAAAAAACGGTGAATTTTTATTGAAGAACTGATATTTAAGAATTTATGTTCTGAAACCTATACTACAATCACAAAGGATTCTTCCAGTGGGTTTTAAAAATAAAGAATTTTGATATTCATTTCTTTTTTCTCCTGTTTCATACAAAATTATGATAAACTGAAAAATATGTACTCCATATTGTTGCAAATTTGAAGCATTTTGAAAATATTCCATACAAACTATCCTATTTTCCAATAAAAATCTTCAATATTCCAGGATGAAACGTTTTCTAAACTATGACCCAGAGTATAAGTAGCAACTTTACCAATTTTCATCAAAATCCATCCAAGGGTTTTGATGTTATGGCCGGACAGACAAAAAGACAGACAGACAGACGTACAATAATTATAAAAAAATATTTTTGTGCTCTAACACGTTTTTAAGACACCTCTAATCAAAATTTTTTCAAAAATATTCAACGCACAGAAAATTTGCCCCTTGAGTTTTATTACAGTTATTAAGTTTTATTATTTTAGAAAACTACTGGAACGTTTTTCAGTGTATCCATTACAAATTAACAAACAAATAAACTAAAAATCAAAACTTTCATATCAATTCACTTCATATTTCGTTATTTATGGATTATAAATTTCAATATTAATTCCTCTCACTCTTTCGCTTCTTCTCCCTCTCCCTCTTCCTCTACCGCTCCCAGTTTCTCTTCCGCTTTCTATCCATCTCCCTCTCCCTTTCCCTCACCCGGTCCCTCTCCCGCTTTCTGTCCTGCTCCTGGGCCCTGTCTCTCTCCCGCTCCCTGCCCCTCCCCCTCTCACGCTGCCAATTCTTCTCCCTATCCCGCTCCCTGTCCCACTCCCTCTCCCGGTCCTTCTCCCGCTTCCTGTCCCCTTCCCTCTCCCGCTGCCTATACCTTTCCCGCTTCCGGTCCATCCCTCGCTTTCTGTTTCTCTCCATCTCCCGTTCCCTCTCTCTCTCCCTCTCCCGCTCCCGGTCCCTTTCCTTCTTCCTGCCCCTCTCCCCTCCTCCATCCATTCGTAAAGCCCCCTAGATTAAATTTTTGTTTCTCACAATAAGCTTACATATTAATTTTCACATTTCTGAGTTCAAAAAATGACGTAGTTTCTTAAATATTCACAACCCCTTAGTTTTACCCCTTATGCTGATGAATTTCGATGAAACCGTGATACAGTTATTTTTTGTGTCTTCCTTTAAGCGTATATGTATATAAATTTTCACCCTTTTAACTTTAAAACTGACGAAGTTTCCATACTAACTTGCACCGCCTTAATTAACCCTTTAGGGGATGATTTTACAAAAAAAAAACGTAATATTTCCAAATTTTGTTTGTAATTTGGAGCTAATATAATATAAATTTTCATGTTATTAACTTCGAAAATGACGAAGTTGCGTATTAAGATCCATCCCCTAAATTAACCCTTTAAGGGATGATTTTCCAAAGCACGTGTCAAAATTAACTTTTTTTTCTAACTATAACCTTACGTAAAAATTTTCATATTTATAACCCTAAAACTGGCGAAGCTGATTTGTATGTAGTTGATTTCCAACCCCTATTTTTAGGGAATGAATTTCGAGAAAACCGTGACACAGTTATTTTTTGAGTCTAATATACAAATTTTCACCCTTCTTACTTCAAAACTCACGAAGTTGCCATACTAACTTCCACACTCTTATTTAACCCTTTAGGGGTTGATTTTACAAAAAAACACAACTTTTAAATTTTGTTTCTAATCTTGAACTAATATGTAAATGTTTTTAACTTTCAAAATGATGAAGTTGCGTACTTAGTTCCATTAGCTAAATTAACCCCTTAAGGGATGATTTTCAAAAATATATGTATTAAAGTTAACTTTTATTCATAACTACAAACTTTCACAAAAATTTTCATATTTATAACTCGAAAACTGGTGAAGTTAATTTGTATGCAGTTGACTACCAACCCCTATTTTTAGGGGATGAATTTCGAGAAACCAGTGATACATTTATTTTTGTGTCTAATTAATAAGCTTATACATAAATTTTCACCCTTCTTACTTCAAAACTGACGAAGTTCCCATATAAACTTGCGCCACCTTAATTAACCCTTCAAGGGATGATTTTCCAAAAAACGTAATATTTCAATATTTAGTTATAAATTTTGAGCTAATATGAAAATTTCCATGTTTTTAACTTCAAAAATGACGAAGTTGCGTACTGAGTTCAATCCGCTAAATTAACCCTTTAAGGGATGATTTTCCCAAAAATGTGTTAAAATTAACTTTTGTTTACAACTATGAACTTACATAAAAAATTTCATGTTTATAACTCTAACACTGACGAAGTTGGTTTGTATGAAAGTGACTTCCAATCGCTATTTTCACCCCTTAGGGGATGAATTTCCAAAAATTCAATAGCCTATGTTACTCAGCAATAATGTAGCATTCTAATGGTGAAAGAATTTTTAAAATCGGTTCAGTACTTTTTGAGTTTATTCGTTGCAAACATACAAAAATACAAAAATACAAAGGTTTCCTCTTTATAATATTAGTATAGATTACACAAGTAGGTATATCTTTGCTACTGTTTTTCTTCTTAACTGTATTCCAACAAAATAAGAATCCGACCTTATGCGAATCCGACGAAGTGCGAACCAACCGTGCGAACAAACGTTATTTTATGTCAGTATGTAAAAATATCTACAAAATAAACAATAAGAAGAAATCAAATAAGCAACGTAAATAGTTAATTAACTATGGTCTTATCAATTGAATAATCTAAATAATTTACATCAAACAACCCAGCAGCTTGAAAGCAGAGCACAGCTCGCTAAATTATCTAATCTAGCAGTACCAAATCTCAAAGTTGGTTATCTCAAAATTGGAAATGCAGTATCAAACTAAAATAAAACCACTTCAAAATGCATTTTTATTGACGTTATCCATGAGATAATCATTGTTTTTATGTAAAGCCGACAAGAGAACAGTTGTGCGGATGGTAGTCACGAAGTTTATGAAACCCACCCAGGGCAATACTATGTAAAAACATAGATACGCCATGCCCTTACAAATAAACCAAAATTTTAAATCTGTTCCGAAAAGAGCTACAACACAGACGTTTATCTTTTGTTTCATTACACCAATCGCACTACAATAATACACGAAGGCATTTTAACGTTGTATGTCAAATCTCAAGCACTTTTGACTCTTTTTTACTTTTAATATCATTGATCCAGGGTGTATCAGGGGTGGTGGATCAACGGTGGCTCAGGGGTGAGGGAGATCAATTCCTATCAATTTAACCCCCATGTATGTTCAGCAATATTCAGTGGTACAGCTGATATTTGGGAATTAATTACTTTTTTGAATAAATCAGTTTCTTTTAGAAAACTTCAAGTACAACATCACTGTTAGGTCTACGCTCGTGATTTTTTCCTCAATTAGCCCTCAGTTAGCTCCTCAGTTAGCTCAATAGTAGGCCCTCTGTATCATATAACCACTGTATATCATTAGTTTATCACAATCTAAATAAAATTGGAGCGATGTTGATTATTTAGAAAATTAAATGTTTACATTAATTTCCAGAGGCTGTAGAAAAAATATTTCACAGGTAATTTTTTTCCACAAACTATCTTTGAAACTACTGTAATAAGTGTAAAGTAGAATAATCCCTGAAAATTTCATTTCTCTGTTGCAGAAAACCTTTTATGAAGTTATAATCCAATGCCCCAGTGACGACACAAGTAAACTGGAGTTGGCATTGAAAACCACCAATATTATCGACTGGAACAATGAACTGGAAGTTCCGTTTGCACCTAAACACGTGATGGATTGTGTTAAAAGAGTTATTAACGAAAAAAAGTTGGTTATACACCACATATCTATGACTACGACATACATGTTGGATAAAAGTACGCCGTTGTTTAATGTGACGTAAGTAAAGTTTATCTTAATTTCAATAAACTGATAGGGTTTCATAGTATTGCGGATCCGATTATTTGCAGCAAAGACTTCGTTTCGTAGACCAATTTATTTTAATTTTTAAGCGCTCATAGCCCGTCGGCTTACATCGATCCTAAGCGATTGAACAGCGGGTGCGATCGGTAATTGGATGGGTGACCGCTAGTGGCAAAAATTTCTTGAGTGCTTCGGAGGGCAGCCATCGGTCCCGGTTGTTATCGTAAGATAACAGTCGTTCAGCCATTTCGGAAGCCCTCGGGTGGCATGAAAACTTCCGGCACTTGGGTTGGCTACTAACCCCTTCACCAATCTGCACTAGACCAACGTGGTAGAGTATGCTCTAGGCCTCCTCAAGAGGAGAGACCCTTGCTCAGTAGTGGGCCATTAATGGGTTGAAGCCACCCCAAAATAACGAAATATATATATGTACACCCATACATAAATATATATATAAATATGTATAACGCCCTAAACCATTTAAATATATTTTTCATCTAAGCCTAGGTATTTATCTGTTTTAAAAATTATATTATTTTTCAGTTTACCCCCGGAGTTTAATTTCGATTTACTATCATTAGAACATTTAGCTCTACTTGACTCTACGTGGCCACATAAGTATCCGAACTCAGACTTTTACTTCGAACTATTGATCAAGGCAAAATTAGGATATGGCTTATTCAAAGAAAATAAACTGGTGTCTTGGGTTCTTATAAAGGAAATGGGAGCGTTATTACATCTATTCACTTTGCAAGAGGAACGGAGGAAAGGATACGCTGAGTTAGTGTTGAAACTAATATCAAACGTTTTACTTAAAAATGGAAAGTATGTGGTGGCCTTTTGTGTTACAAATAATGTTAATGCAGCAAAACTGTATCAAAAACTAAATTTTCTTGCCACGCAAGATGTGGAATGGTGTACGACAATGGGCAAAAACTAATATTGAAAACTAGCTGTTAATTATGTTTTAACTTATTCAATCTTTTATCCTGTTTTCCCGGGAAACCTTTATAATTTTCCGGGATGAAAAGTTGTCTAAAACGATGATTTATAAAGTTATATCAGTAAGAACTTCATAAATTTTCGTAGAAATCCGTTCAAGGGTTTTTATGTGATGCCCGGACAGACAAACAGACACTTCGAGTTTTATTATATATTGTTATGTTATATATATATATATGTTATGTATATATATGTTATATATATATGTTATATTGTTATATGTTATATATTGAAAATGACAATGATGAAAATGAAAATAAAGATGACTATACTCTTTCTTTGATATTTTATTATCACCAATCCCCATTGTAGTAGCGTGGTGGACAAAGCTGTATGCTTCTTCGAGGAAGGTCTCGTGGCCATAGTATCTTAGGTAAGCTGCTAATGGGAGGAATCTGCATGATGTGCACGAATTTAAATAGATAAAATATAAAACATGTAGATACCTATATTCTCTTTTCGACAATCCGGCTACGACATCCTACACAACGCTTAATGTAGTGTAGCATCTGACCACTAAGCATAGGTAGGTACTTTAATCCTTCTTATTCTAGAATTTTTCTAGAATCTTGAAAGACGCATTAAAAATAGCTGAGCATGTCGCCGAAGTAAGGCTGAAGGAGGAAACAGAAACGAACACAAACTTAAACTTTAAGAAACTCGTGAAACGTATAAAGCTTTAACGTACAAGGACTTTTTAAAATAGAATGCATGTAGAAAATAGAATGAAATTGACGCAAGCTATGCGTAGTAAAAGTACAAAAGAACAATGCCCAACTGCCATACATCGTTTTATTTCATTTTCAACTTTAGCGTCTTAAAATAAAAAAAATTCTAGAAATCGCCGCTTTAATTTCTGAGCTTAGATATATAAGAATTTTCAGCAGACACACCCCAGAACCAAAGTATTTTGAGATTGAATTCTTATAACCATTGAGTCATAGAGTAGGGGAGACTTACGGCTGCCTGTAATTTTTACCATTATTTTATTCTGACTTTTTTTTGATTGACAACCGGATATGGAAATTTGACATCATTACATTTTTTTAAGTAAAATGCAATATATTATCTAGGAAAACGTATTTTAATCACACTCTCAAGTTAATTACAGTAATTTATCACTTTTCTTCCGAAATTCTCCTATTACCCACGTACGCGCGACAGAACAACATGACAGACTGATGACAACGCGTCGACTGCGCGCCAGGTGCCCTCTCACGGCGTACGGATGTACTACTCGTCGTAACATCGGCCAACCTGAAAGTGAATACCCGGAGGTATTCACAAAACAGCATTAGAAAAGATTCAGTCACAGTACTTATCAACGAATCAACTTGAACGAAGCAGACTGAGTTCCCGCAGTTTAGCTTTCCAGTAAATCTATTAAATCTTGCCTATCTATGATTTCGCCTTCACTGCCAGAATCAGAGTCAAGAGGCACGGAATTTTTATACGGTCGCAGAGCATCAGCTGGTACAACTGCCACAAATGGCTTGTCCAGTTAGACGTGTCTGCATGATCACGATTTTAGAATAATCGTCCCATTGATGTACCATTCCCAATTGATCTATTTTAGCTAGCCAGTTTTTGATATTGCATTCGTGGTTATCAGGATCAAAGGTAGGTATAATTTTCTCACCTGATATGGACTTCAAAGGTCGATTGGCTTGGGTACAATATTTCTCGACCATCTTTTCAACTTTCTGTGCCACTAACCGTTCAAATATCACACTCGGTGGTTCGTCATCGTCACAGGTGCTCGGCGCCACAGGTACCGATTTATCGTCCGAAACACACAAAGGTTCAACGTGAAAAGTCCCGGTGCTCGTAGCGGATGAAGATGATGCTAACCGAGACTTTTTAGTTGCACGACCACTATTGTTGACACTGCGATATCTTTTCATTTTTTTCAAATTCCGTTCATCCCACTTCTGATTTTTAAGTAAAATGCAATATATTATCTAGGAAAACGTATTTTAATCACACTCTCAAGTTAATTACAGTAATTCATCACTTTTCTTCCGAAATTCTCCTATTACCCACGTACGCGCGACAGAACAACATGACAGACTGATGACAACGCGTCGACTGCGCGCCAGGTGCCCTCTCATGGTGTACGGATGTACTACTCGTCGTAACAATTTGTCATACCAACATTTATAACGAAATTCCGTCTGTAATATTGGCCAGAAGTCTCCCTTTATGTTGCTTGATACAAGCTATGTATCGAAGTGAGTGCCCGAATGAAAATTGACATTGTTGACATCATTGTTATTATAGTCAATTTCATCACTTATTAATAAAATTATTTTACGCTGGGTAATACGGGTATAGTTATTAATTTTAAAATACGTAAAAAAATAATTGAATTGCTTCGGTATAACTGACGTTTTAAGACGCTAACAAAAATAAAAAATAATTTTTGGGCATTGTTCTTTGTCGATGGACCGGCATCGTCTCAAATATAAGTTTCATTATGCAGCCTGCATGCAAAATCGTCACATGAAACACCGTGGACAGTGTACTTAAATCGCTATTTAGTACAAAATTTGTATAATAGCCAACTAATAGTTTCCAGATTTTCCTTGTGTTTCACCACGTTATAATTTGTGAGACGAGATCGGTCATTGGAACCCAATAGTGGAATGCAGTGTGTTGTGATTGTGATCTTCATACCATTAGCAATTGGGGCGGCTGATTGAATACTGACCGGTTGGGAACTAGAGAGCCATGTCTTTATTTCTGTCTCTTCTTTCTTGGTCGACAACGCATCGGTGACGCTGTTGGTGTTATTGATGCCATCAGGGATGGTGGCCACTTACCATCAAAAACGATATCAACGTTGTATAACATACATATAAAACTGTTACTGATCAAAGTACATGGCAAATATTTGACAAAAATTGTTGTTTGTTTTTTATTTGTTCCGGCTAATCTCAAAATACCACTACAGTTAACATTTTTGTGTTTGTTTTATTATGTTTTTATTTCAGTAGGTCTGCCCGCGTAAAGCTTTAACGCTACGGTGACCACTGCAGCTATCCATTTGAAAATAATATTCAAGCATAAGCATAGCATTAAGTCCACCTTTTGTACCACTTAGTTATAAGGGTATAATAAAGTGTAAATAAATAAATAATGCTTTCAAAAATGTATTTGTGTACTAGTAAACCTGCCCTCGCCTCGGTTCCGGACAATAGGGTATTATTAGCGTAAGTATAAGGGTAAGGGTAAGTATAAGGGTATATTCTTCCCAAAGGTTATCTGGAAGAGATCGCTACTTAGCGATAAGATCGCCTTTTGTGCACTTGTAATATTAACATTGAAAAGCTTTTACTGACTCTGTAAATTTGGTATGCAATAAAGTGTAATAAATAAATAAATATTTTAAAAATCTCTGACCATTTTATTTACACTAAATATAGCTAAGACCACTCTCGATTAAGTCACCTTTTAAACAAAAGAAATACCTAGTTACTAGGGTTACTAGGATATAAATCGGTTCATCCGTTTGGAAGCTATGATGCCACAGACAGACATACAGAATTATAGTTATGAAAACCCAGTAATACACGAACTCATTAAATCCTAAATCAAGTAATATGTATAATATGTTATACTTCGATGTTGCATCCTCAAGATTTAAATACCATGTAGTAGTTCCTCGAGTTATATACTATGCATTACATTACATACATACTTCGTAAGCGCGTTATTGGCACATGCCTACGTGTTTTTTCTCGTCATTCACATGACAATCAAGCTGGCACGCCACACTTATCTAAGTATTCTATTTGACTAAATTCGATCGTTAACATTTTTTGCTAGTAATTTAATCCAAGAATGGTACTTTGCATTTTATTTTGAAACAATTGCAATCTTTTAAGTCACAAACTTTACGAAATTTACCTCTAACAAGATGATGAAATGCTAATCATGTCTCAAAGGATAAAAACTAAACTAATTAAACAAGCCAACAGCTGCTAGTTAGAAATATAATATCTACAAAGTTTAAAAGAAACATTAATAGTACTTAATTAATAAACATTAATTGTGGGTACGTGCTATGAAATTACATACATTAAATTACATAATTATTTAATTCATTTTACAGGAATGAACTAAAAGTAAACAGAAATAAAAAAAGAAAATGAAAAAAGAAAGAAAAGAAAGAAAGAAAGAAATTATTTATTTTGTTAAGCACTGCAACAAGTTATAAATTTACACCTAATTAATTAATTAATTTATTTAAGGCATACCAACTAAGTACATAACTTAAATTTTACAATGAAAAAAAAAATTATAATCTAACCTTAGATACTTATTACATAGACATAACCTGCTGCAGCACTGCTCAACAAAAAAGGTACATTATGCCGCGGGTAACCACGGCTGCTGATTTTCAGTACGACCTTTATTGTGTCGCAGTTCGGATGAGTGATTTCAATTCGCCGCATAAAGAAAAAAATGTTAACAAACATTGACATTAATGTACAAACTTTTCTTACAATCATTCTCAGAAACTTTGTGAAACTGCACGCACAAATCACAATATCGCCGACAAGGTTCAACAACAGTGAGCTAATGACAAATATCGGAACCGAACCCTTACGTTCCAAAATGCTTCAAAAAGCACGGAAGCCATGAAGAAATTCATGCTAACAACAGTCAAGCCACCAGAACTCAAAAGTGAATAGACTTTAAATTAGTTAGTGAGCTCTTTCATCCAGGTGTACATCGCCACTTAACAGCAAGTGGTATCTAATAAGTTTGTAAAATGTCACATCATCCATCAATAGACACCCTGCGCCCTTGGATCACCTTATACAAAATAGTCTGTAATTTGAACAACCTATCGGAAAATAAGCGCTTCACGAACCGTGTGGCGCAATGGTTACAATGCCGGATCGCAGTGCCAAGGGTCCTGGGTTCGATTCCCAGCGAGGCGAATTTTTTTTCTTTTCTCAGTCTGGGTGTGTGTGTGTGTTCTTATCTTTATGTGTAATGGCACTCACGAGTCCAACGACACAGGGAATTCTAGTATGGGGCTATGAGTGTGTAGCGTAAGTTTTTTCACAGTTTATCAGTATTCTCGGATATCACTATTATCACAACCCATAACTGTCCGACTGTGGCGCTTAGGTCTCCTCTCACAATGTAAGGTTAGAATAGGCCTAACCCACCATGCCAATGCCATGTCATGGATGGCAGACTTTTGAGATTACACACTTTTGAGAGCGCCGTTTTCCTTTCTTGAAACAAGAGATGTGGAAACAATTTCATCCTTCCTTCTTCTAAAATAAGAAAGGCTCATTCTATCTGTATCACCAAACTTAAACTTAATCAGAAAGATACGTAACTACGCATTGGATAATTATCTTCTGTGTGACACAGTATTAATGGAATCGAGACCACACGCGCCGTTTTTACTCCGTAGAATGGTAGGGCGGCCTTATACCCACCGACTGAATAACAATTCACCATTTGCCCTAGTGGCGTAAACTCAAAATGTACGATATTAAAAATATCCACGAATTGTATCGTTCACTTGTCTAAGAAGTTTATTTGTTTATAGAACTTTAAGTGGGTTGTGTGTGTGGGCCAGTTTTTAGTGTGAAGTTTGAATATGTCATTCTGGATTCGCGATATGTGGAGCTTAGTGATTACTGGTGAGTCTAACGTTTCATTATTTTTACCTCCTTTCCTACTTCTTTTTTGAGTTCCCTTATAAAACCATACCGTGATAGGTGGCCCGTGTTTGACCAACGATCCTCTTGACTTCCAATTTTCTGTACTGAACGAATAATGTTCAAACTGTCTAGCACATTTGAGCTTTTACACATTGTAGAATTAGGTAATTTATTGGTGGTCTTGCATATTTTTTGACATTTGGCAGGTCAACCCCCAAGCTATCCCCCATTTCAGTTTGTCGTACTACTTACTTTTGGAACACTCTGTATATGTATAAACTTATTTTGATTTTGAGGGTTAACTTTGAAGGGTAGGTACTTACCCATAACTCATGATATTCAAGATGAAACTCATTATCTTGTTCTGTCCCGAGAAATCAGTGTTTGTACAAAGTTGTCAAAGACTAGTCCGGGAAAAGTTAAAAGGATTTTCACAAAATTTTGAACAAAGTCATCTTATGTTGTCAGAAATCTAAACAAAAGCATTAAATAATTGCAAGTCAAAGTTATAATTTAAAATATAGTAAGTAAAGATTTGGACTTAATATATGAATCATTTAAATTCTCTACGGAAGAGCTTCACAAATTATGTAAAATGCTATTTATACTATGCAAGTACTGATTTTGTAGACAAACAATAAACAATTTTTAACATAGATTTTTTTGATAAGGGTCATTAATTAAAATGAATTATTACAAAATTCCTGATCGCCCTAATCACAGGAAGCGTTAATCTGTCAAACCGCGACCCAAATAACTTTTATAAAATAAGCGCAGAAATGTAATAAATCCAATGAGGCTTAATAAATTACCCTAAATTTAGACGTCTTATTTGGCTAATTCATTACACATTGCTGTGTTTTCAGAAATTTATGATGAAGGAAAGTAAACTCCTAGTCCAATAACTCCTACTAAAAGGAGAGTCACTGTTGATAACGTATTCTCACCTCGAGGTCAACCAGAGCTTATTGTAACATGCAAATTGGTAAATAAATAATGCATGCATTCATTGGGGGAGACGTGCAAGTGACACGTCAAAACACGTCGTGATCAAGACAAATTGTCACGCTTTGCATCAAAAGCTGAAAGTGATATTTGATTGCACAAGTACGTATGTAATGAGAATGACATGACTACTATGTTTATAAACATAGAAATTCCAAAGTTGTCCTAAAGAATAACATGTCAGACCATGTCAGAGTGAGATATTTCCATCATTAAGCGTTAATTTTTTTGTGTGGCCTAATTTTTTTACCACAGATTTATCTCTCTCTTTTCTATGTAACAATTGAGTTATGAGGAAAGAAAACTTAATCAATAGCAATGGTAAATGCGAACCCACAATAAAGTAATGAAGCGTGAAGTGTGTATAAACATTATAATTATCTCCAATTCGCTTGTGCTGAATTTATCGATATTATGCAGATATAGCAGATATAGCAGTGATAGCCTAGTGGTTAGAACGTTGGTCTCCCGAACGCGGGGGCCCGGGTTCAAATCCTGGCACGCACCTCTGATTTTCAAATATTATGTGCGTATTACAAGTTAATTATCACTTGCTTCGGTGAAGGAAAACATCGTGAGGAAACCTGCACACCGGAGAGTTCTCCATAATGTTCTCAAAGGTGTGTGAAGTCTACCAATCCGCACTTGGCCAGCGTGGTAGACTATGGCCTGTATCCCTCACATTGTGAGAGGAGACCCCGAGCCCAGCAGTGGGACAATTATGGGTTGTTGCTTTGCTTTTTTTTTGCTATGCAGATATCTTGACTCAAGTATCAGTTGAGAGTCAGCTGTGGCAAATAGCATTAGCATAATCTCGGTCCCAATATCTAAAACTGCAGACACACTTAGAGCTAGATAAAAATTTTTAGTCGCAAAAAATTGCTTCATTTCTGGTGCTTTTTGATCATGCTTTTATATTCCTTCCACTCACCAAGTGTCAAGATAAAATTTTCCACCACGTTGAAGCTTGGCTCAAACACGTATACCTTTAGAAATTTATTGGAGGACAAATCGTGATACCTACTTAAATTGCACCAAAGTATTAAGCAGATTATACATTCCAACATCAATCCGCTCTTGAGTAGCGTAAGGGTGCCTTTCCACCAGAGATTCGTAGCGAGGGATGTGTTTATAAGAGCTAATAGAATCGCTTCATTTACCTAGGCTGTAGGTTGTGTAGGTAAACGGAGTGATTCTATTTGTTCTCACAAACACATCACTCGCTACGCATCTCTGGTGAAAACGCACCCTAACAGTCTGGTAGGAGTAGGTAAAGTCGCACAGCGAGCGAGCTATGGAGAGGACTACGCTCGGTATTTCTCTTCGTGATCTCGTCAGAAATGATTAAATACGTAGACGAAGTAGGATAACCGACATATCCCAGCAAATAAGCCGGCTAAAGTGGCAATGGGCTGGCCACATAGATCGAAGGACCGATAACCGTTGGGGAAGAAAGGTTTTCGAATGGTGCCCACGTCTCGGAAAACATTGTATAGGATGCCCCCGGACTAGGTGGACTGACGACCTGAAGAAAAATTCCGCTGGATTCAGAAGGCTCAGGATCGGTCAGAGTGGTTCAAGTTAGGGGAAGCCTATTATTAATAGGGCTATAAAATATTATAGTATGTAAAACTACGAGGGATGATAGATGTATTTTCCCACTATCAAAATCTTTCAGCCAATCAAATTCAACAACTTTGCAGGTTTGATCCCTTTTTAATTTAATTTTTAATTTAGTGAAATCTATTATACAAGGCATTAAACTTTTATTACTTTTTTCTTATTTTCTTGTATAAAATAAAACATTCCTTTGTTTTAATTCATTTGCAACTTTATGCTTCAGCATAATTTTCTGAATCAATGTAATACTACAAGTCCATTGTTACCTACGATCTTCAAAGAGAATTTGCGATTTTTTTAAACAATAAAAATGGCTCCTAATGGACCCTTACATTAATGCAAAAATAGTTCTGACGGTGACATTTCAATAAACTCTATAACACGCGAAACAAAACGAAATATGGAGATAAACGTGAGACAATAATAGGATTTGGGTCATTGATTACGTTTTTGCCACTCATTACTGTTAAAGAGACAAAAAGTCTGAGAACTATCGTCGTATGTATGTGTTTGCAACACAGAATTGTCGAAGAAACAGCCCACGAGACAATTGTATGAGAATTTTATTTAATAAGCGTTAAATAATGCCCGACGTTATGTCACCTAAGTTATCAATAAGTTGGGTATTTGTTTTTTGTTTTGTGTGGGATTTATATTTGCTCCCAATCATTATCATTATTCAGACTACTAGTAAGTGTATGTCAACGCTAGATTAGAATAACCCGAATAATGCGAATTCCCTCTTCTTTTCTGGCGTGCAACGCGTCAGTCATGATACTTTTGTTTGTGATACTGGATGCCCGTGGTCGACGGTAACCTTTTAGCATTAGGTGGATCGCTTGCTCGTTTGTCCATTATTTAGGTTATTTATTAATTTATTTATTTAACTCTTTATTGTACACCAATAAAATAATACAACAACAAGTAAATAAGTAAAGCAGACATAATATGAGGTACAAAAAGCGGTCTTATCGCTACACAGCGATCTCTTCCAGACAACCTAAAGATGTGGAGAGCTGATTAGAGTAAGATTAAATGAGGTAAGGTGCACGAATAATATGGAGGAAATTACAAATATTACTTAAAATAATAATATCATAAATATGAATGACAAGAATAAGAAGAAGAGAGAAGGGAGTAAGGAGAGAAACTGATTAGTTAGAGAGATAATGGGCTTTTACCTGGTTTTTAAAAGAATTTAAAGTACTTGCGTTACGAATACAATTAGGAAGGGCGTTTCAGAGACGGACAGCGGTAATTTATATTATCAGAAGTTCCAACATGTGTATCACCGTAGTTATGTGCCAAGTTAAAGTATTTTCTCCAAACCCGGTTAAGAAGACACCGTGTATCACGAATAAAGTATCTATAATAAAGTATTTTCCGTTACGTTCCAGCATGTATCACCACAGTCGTGTGCCAGCAGCAGAACAGCAGACGACCGGAGCCCCACGACAATGGGCACGGCTGGGACATCAGGCTGGCGGTGCCGGGCGAGCCTGGTGGGGACTACCCCACGCTCAACGCCATTCCGAGAACATCTTTCTCTTGTTCCAGAAAAAGTCCTGGTAAAGTTCTACTTCTTTTGAGAATTAAAAACTATTTTTCAAAATAGAGAAATTGTATCAATTGTGTTCTTAACTTATATCGATGAATATAATGATATTAAGCAAAATCCGTATTTTATCGCTAACATTCAATTAAGTATATATTTTTTTGGTTAAGTAGTATAATAATAAACTAAAATATTTGGCTTTGATGTCCAGCCCGGCCTAACTCAATAGGTGCTACATGGAACATTATTAATAAGAAAACGGTAGTCGGTAAAGAAAATGATCATACAAGATTGCTTTTAGCTGGCTATACAAATGAACTAATATGGCTATACACAATCAAGTGTACTTATCAAGTTTGCAGTTTGACTTGATGCGGCATCCAGTGTGCATGAGATAGCTATATGGTCAGATAGCCATACCGTGGCCATCACAGTCAAGTTTACTGGATGCCGAGTCAAGTCCGCTGCAAACTTACAAGTATACTTGAGAGTGTATGGCCAACATTAAATGTCAACAAGAGTGTGACTACCGATTGCACAGTTTTTGGTGCACCGCATTTGAATTTTTGAACAGTGTTAAATTGACATTAGTATTGTAGAGGTTAGTAATAATATTGCGATTCTGTCAACTCGAAACTTTGAACAGATAAGTACATAGTGTAACAGTACGAAACTCCTTAATTTCAGGATACTATGCTGACGTGGAGACTGGCTGTCAAGTTTTCCGAGTCTGCACTCTGGGATCAACATACGGATTTCAATCATTCCTCTGTCCCAATGGAACTTTATTCAATCAAGAGGTCTTTGTTTGTGATTGGTGGATGAACGTGAAATGTGATAGATCACAACAATTATTTAACGACAATAGAGAAAAATTTGGAAATCTCAAATTGGGGCCGCAACTAATGAAAGATATAAAAAAAATGTTAACACATCCTATGCGAAATCCGTACGACAAAAGTATAATGAAGAGCAACCTCATTGTTATGCAAGAGTACAAACCACCTTCAGGCCAACTATTTCCCAACGGTGCATTAATCGCAGGACCAGAAAGACCCCCAAGTAATATTTATATTCCCGCTAAACTGAGACAAGGAAATTTCGCTCAAAATTCATTTATCTCTGAGGACCTCTCCTTTGCAGCATCAACACCTAGTTCACAGTATATACCGTCATCTTTTGATTTGTTTGGGAACCCAAACGATATAGACGTCACACAACAACGGCTGTCCATACAAAATTCTAACAGCCACACAGGAATGATTCGAGCCCAAAATTCTGAGTTTAATAACAACAATAGGATATCACAATCATCTTTTACTCAGAATCAAAATCAAAATCGGAACTTTCAGTCAACGTCACAAAACATGCCAAATGGTCAATTTCAGCGTCAAATTACACAATACAACCCTAACACTAATTCACAAAATTCACAAATAAGGCAGCCAGGCCCACCGCTAAACAATGTTCAGTCACAGCAATTTACTTACAATTCAAAGCCAAATGGGCAACTCATTCAGAAGAATAATATTCCTCGATTGAATGTAGCGAAACAAAACTTGGCAAGTTCTAACGGTGTTCAACCAACAGGTAAAACATTAAAATTTAGTAGAATAGTACAAAAATCTACTTCTGGCAACCCTAAATCCCGTATAACCTTTAAGACATGGATTGTAAGGCCATCTAAAGCTGCTCGACTTGCAGTTGAGCCTACTCCATATACTTACAATAAACCAACAAATTCTCCTTCCGAAAACCGACTAGTCGACACAACTATATATGAAGAAAGTTCAACAACCGAAAAACAACATCCCGATTCCGAAAATATACCTTACGTTTACAATAAGCCTACACCATCTAGTAAGCAAATAATTTCAGTCGATGAAACACCATTTATATACTTACCGCCTACAGTTCCTACGTTATCTAACCAAGTATACTCCACGTCAACTAAACCACAGGCCTTTAAACAATCTAATTTGGATCTTCCACCCACTACATATAAACCAGCATCTCGCTTTTATGTACCCCCTTCTGAAAATTCTTTAGACCTATCACGACAATATTTAAGTCCCGATGTAGAATCACCGGAAACAAATAATTATCAAAGCGCTAGATTAGTAGTAACTCCAACTCCAACTTTTTCTAAGAATGAAAAATCCCCATCATTTTCTCTAATTAAACAATCTTACATAAACACTAATCACAATAACTTAACTTTTGCTGATATTTTAACAAAAGAGAAACTTGATATAACCGTAAATGATATAGTTAAGAATACAAACGAAATTCTCAAAACTGCTTCTCCCGATGAATTAAACCAATATCGTCAAAATAACGAAGATGCAGAAAATTTAGAGAATAATCATTTAGCATCAGATTTCGATAACAATATTGATGAAAAACTTCGATTACAACCACCTCAAACTCGTAGTAAAAGTGAAAAACTTATTGCGACTCCATCAACGGAGTTAGAGCCTCCTGAAGTTACGCCAGAGAATAATTATCAAAATTCAAATAGACTATTAAATTTACCCTTTTACAAAGAGCCATCAGTACCTACAAATACCATTGAAAGAACTGTTTCCCTAAAAATAACAATTCCAGAAACAGTTGCAGATTATTTATTTAAAAACCACTCTGAAAATAATCCTGATAACTTAGAAATTCTGAATACTGGAAGCAGTAACTATTTAGTGCTTACTAATAATCATTTAAATGAAAATAATGGTGGTCTTATTCCCATCGGTAAGTTAATTTGGGATAAAAATATCAATGTTTCCAATTCGCAGGCATTGGTATTTTCTTTTTTGGCAGATTCCTTAAATGCAGTAAAAGAATACAACAATATAGCAAAACAAAATGTTGTCCTATCTACGGCAACGCAACTTCCAACTACAAACATAAATAACGAAGATATCGGAGAAATCACGAATAAAATTGCACGTCTCACATCCTCGCAATTTGCAAATGACAATCCAAATAACTTTATTCTTTCATCGACCAATAATGGACTGCACAGAGGAAATAATAATCAAGTAACACAACTTTATGATCTTAACCATCAACCTAAGTCCCAGAATGTGGAACAAAATCCACTGGACCCGCTATATTCCTCACGTTTACAAAGATTGAGTAGTAGTAATAGTCATAATTTAGTAAACCTACAGAAAAACACTGAACAAATATATAGTGGACAATTGTACCAGCTTTCAGTTCCAGAAGTGACAAGCAAAATATATAATTTACCTAATCTCGCTCAATCATCTAAGATTAGGCAGACAGGCGAATTTTTAAGAGACAGACAAGGTAATATAAATATGCCTGAGAATAACGTTAACAAACGACCCAATATGGACGTGGAAGTTCTTCCGTCTGAATCCTCACTTTATCCACCAGTAAGACAAGAATTACCTCGTATAGGAGAATCAATAAAGTTTAATAATTTACGAGATAATTATGAAAATATATTCGCTGAAAACTATCTTAACACTGAGACTGCAATAACTGCACAGGTAGAAGATAAAATAAAAGGCTCATTACCTCATCCTTTAGAGGAAAATAAACTGGTAACATATGAGAAAAACAAATCTTATTACTTGTACACTAAACTAGATAACGATAATGATAATAATAATATACAAGCAACTAATTCGATTACTCAAACAAATGAACGTAGTAATTTACAAAACGAAAAATTGATACGCAGTAATAATTTAGGAAATCGTGTCACATACGAATTGTTCCCAGCAATCGGCTATGAATTAGCAGACGAGCAAAAGAAGCAACCATTTTTTAATGAATTTAATATTAACCAAGGTAATACCGGTAGAAGTGAAAATATTAACCGAAGACAAGATAACTTGGTTACTGGTGTTGACTTTACAATTCTGCATCCTTCCTCCAAAAAACAAGTCGAACGACGTAACAATGCGAATACCATACTATACAGAGGTCCATCTTCGTACTTGGCACCTCAATCATCTGTTGGAAGCTTAGGACACACACAGCAAACCAAAAGCAATGCCAGAATAGAAAAATTCGAAGATAATAATGGTTATTCTAAAACTATTCCAGCCAGGCAATTTTCATTTTAATTTTACGTGCTTACTTGTTAGGAGTAACAGTTATTAATTAATGTTAATCAGTTAAAAATAATGTAAATAATTTAATGGCAACTACTTAGATGTTTATACATACCTGACTAATTTAAATAAAATTAATAAATTTAATTCTAAAATTTGTTTCATTGTGTATTATTATTATTCTTATATCCTCCAATCATGCAATATTAGACTTCATAATAGGATTTCATATTTGATACTTTAGTTTAACAGGCAAAATAATGTCTGAGTGTGAGTGGTTAGAAGTTCACGCACGTCAAAGTATCAATAATAATAGTAAGGTATAGATATACTATTTTTGTGTGACTTAGTTAATTCGGAGATAGGTAATAAAACTAATAACTTGAAGGCCACGAGTTCCACGATGGAGCTTTGTGATTGTAAAATAAGTATAATGTGTAATTAAATGGAACCTAAAAGTACACTACAGCTATCTCTTTCTAACGTTTGTATTTAATGATATTTATAATTATATAGCACTAGCTGACATCAATCAATGAAAGTAGTGATACGTGATTAACAAGAGTTTTTGTTGGTTTAACAAATCAGAGATCATTAAAATCGATACAGCCGTTCTTAGCCGCCCGTAATGAATGGCGCTAGTATTGTTATGAGTACGTCACTAGTGTAATAGATCATCACTATTCACTATAAGAGGCGGCGGCCAAGATGGCGTCTTCCTGAGTCCTAGTAATAAATGTGTTCTTTTGTTCAAAGCCTTAAATGTAACAAACATAATAAAACAAGTTTAATTCCAGTCATAACATTTATATAGCTGACTCGCATTTACGTTAGCGAGCCCGTTATGTCATGTAAAACTCGCAGTAAGCCCAAGACCGCACCGCAGCGCCACCTGTAATTGGATGCGTTTTTACGGACACTTCATATACAGAGATGGCCTTCCTACATTCCATACACCATGCTCAATACAAAAGGTAACACGAAACGAATTCAGTCGAAGAATAAATTTGTGCTGCATACGTGATTTCGTGATTTAGAAACCCTCATTTTGAGCACGTTTTTATAAACACTCATTTCAATGCTGTCAACATTATAGTGAACTGCAGACTTACTTGAAACGCACTCTAGTGACCATAGAGCAATACGAACTTGTATTTTATTGTACAAATTCTGTGATTTGGAATTGAGTATGTGTATCCGAAATCTCCATCAAAAGTAAACACCGCGAAATTTGAATTCCTTACAAAAGTATCTGTCAATTTAGTTCGTCGCTATGACAACCAAAGTCGAAGTATAACTATTTAAAACATGTAAACATGGAAACGAATTTTGTACTTTCTTTGAATATTCTACGTATTGATTGATGATATTGGTTATAAAAACTGCATTGAATATTGTTTAACTGTGGTAAGTTTTAACATCTTTTACTATTTTGGATAATCACGCTTGTAGAATTAAACTTGTGGATGGTACTAGATTTCAAATCGTTACAAACTTTTAATTTGCTCTATTAGCTATAATTGGAATAATATAATAGGATGTAATAATACGTATCGGTGATGATGTGAACACTTTCGATCAAGTGGCTTGTTTGTTTTTTCACACACACATCGTGATTATATGCCAATAATAACTGGATATTGTAGAAATAATAACTTTTTTTGTACCTTCTTATTATTACAGCCTCCACAATGATTAACCAATCAATAGACAGCTCAGAGAATGTGTCAATTGCCGAGGACCCTGAACCAGAATTGGATTTCCACTCGGATCCTAGGGTACTATGGTTCAAGGACCGTATCTTGTCATTCATAGGGATGGATGATGAAGAACTTTTTTATGGGATGTTAGATGAAGGAGATACTAAGCAAAAGTTGAATACATTCATCACAGCACCGTTGAAACCAAATGAATTGTCATTGGACAAAAGAACCTTCTATGTCTCAAAGATTATTGTAGACAAACTTATTCATGAAGATAAAGAGTTTACTGAGTGGAGTAAGTTGATGAAAATGTTTCAAGACTTTTTACCAAAAGTTATTAAGTAGTAATTTTTCATATTAATTTTATATTTTGATCGTATATTTCACTTGTGTTCAAGTTTCCTCTAAGTTTTTCTTTTTTGAGTTATTATTGATAAGTCTCTTAAATGAACATAATATATTTTATGCATGTCTTGAGATATTGGCCAATAGAATATAATACACTTATCTATTATAGAACAATAACTACTTGCTCGGTATAATTATACTATCGTGATAATATATTATATGATAAATATACACTTTGTGTAGGAGTTATACCACCCCCTCCTCCCCCACCGCCTCCTGTAAAGAAGAAGAAGGGTAAGAAGGGCAAAGCGGAACCAGAGCCAGAACCTGAAGCAGTTGTTGAAGAAGAGAAGAGAGCAAAAAGCATGAAAAGTATGAAGAGCATGAAAAGCATGAAAAGTATGAAGAGCATGAAAAGTATGAAAAGTGCTAAAAGTATCAAAGGTGAAATGGTTACAATGATATTTTTACTCTAATTTCAAATCTGTGAGTTGTTGGAACCAGTAGGTATAAGAATAAGGAAATATTTGTTTGTAAACCTCAATTATATTTAGATAACTATTATGGTTTCTTAGACACAGCATATTAATGATAATAAGTAATAATTGGCATTAACAAGTTAAGCTCATACATATATTTAGTGCCACATCTTTTTTCATAACTATAAAATATTTAGGAAAATGACACTACTATCTGCTATTGGAGTAACTGAACCTTAGAAAGGAATTTAAATAGCATAAATTGTGGTGACATTAGTTTGTTACAGTTACAGCAATTTTTGTATTAAGGTGTAATAAATAGTGCATACCTATTTTAATTTACTATATTTCACTAAACTTAATGAATAAAATTTTATTTTCCTTACAGATATTGAACCAAGTGAAGAAGGTAACTCAAATTTTTTTTGCACGATATAGAATCTTTAAAAAAAAATTTGGCCGTATCGAAGCAGCCTAGAATACTGACCCCAGTCCCATCTCGGTAGAGCAGGGTTTCGTAAGAGGCGTCAGAAGCCGGCCTCCCTGCTTGGTGCACCCTGCACCCTACACCTTCAGCTGCCAAACGACTCTTCGTGATAAGACTTGGGAGTCAGTTCTTTCTTTTATTCTTCTTTTCTCTTTCTTGGCCGGCAACGCATCGGTGATCAGTGATCAGGTAGATCGTCAGCTCGTTTTTCGGCTATATCTTAGTACCTAATTCAATTCAGTTTGTATCTGAAGACTTACATTATAGAAGATACATATTTAGTTACGTTTAACCGTTCCAGATGCAACGGAAATAGAGACGGTAGCAGCGGAAGTGACTGACTTTCCCGATGTCGACTTGGAGGCCAAGACATCGATCAACCTACACGTAGAGGAGGAAGAGTACCCGCTCGTCGCCGAAGACTTGTACTCTTTTCCACCACGTAAGCGATATCTATAGTGTTATCCCCTTAGTCATAAAAACAAGCAAAGTTATTGAAGGCGTGTGTTTTGTTACATTTAACTTCACTGTCGTATTATAACTTAGTACGCTAGAGAAGTAAAATCCTTGTGAAACGCACTGTTTAGACCAGCGAATGTATTAAATGGTTATAAATACATAGTTATTCTAATGCAACTTAAAAAATATATTAATACGCTACTATGTTATCTATACTAATATTATAAAGAGGAAAGATTTGATTGTTTGTTTGCATTGAATAGGATCCGAAACTACCGAACCGATTTGAAAAATTCTTTTACTGTTGGGAAGCTATACTATCCCCGGGTGACATAAGCTATGTTATATTTTTTTTATTATTTTTTTACTATTTTTCCGGAAGCGAAGCGAGGGCGATTTCCCAGTCTAAAAAGAAATGTATTACAGCTCCTGAAGATTTGGATCCGGAGGTGGATGGTACACTGGAGTTTTATACCATAATTGTAAGTTTATTTACATTACCTTTGAAAAATTACACTTTCAAAAAATAAGTAGAAAATGTGTATTAATATTGGCTCTGACACTGGCCGAATCTCATATATTAAATCATTTTGCGGTCGGTTTGAGGCGGGTGTTGGCTGGCCAGGTATAAAACCCTAACACCATGCTTCAGTACCATCGGGTTAAATTAGTTTCCTTAAACGAGCTGACGATCCACCTAATGCTAAGTGGCTATCGTCGCCTATGGACATCAACACCATAGGTTCCATTGATGCGTTGCCGACCAAGAAACAGAGAAGAAAAAGAAAGATAAAAAGAAAGAAAGAAGCCCGCAGCCGGAACACGACGAGTCGTTTGGCGGCTGACTCATGCTCAAGGGTGGCAGCTATCCAGACGAACCCCATGGAGAATTAAAATCAATATTACCAATATAATCCCTCCGAGAGGCCCAACTATCAGCGGGCCGAATTTAGTCACCTCTTACGACACTCATCCGACGTGAGATTGGGGTTGGTATTCTAACCCCCCCAATACGGCAACATTGATAGTAAAAGGCCTATGGTCGCCCCGAACTATATAGTATCATACACTTTATCAACCACCTGTGCACCTATGAGGAGTTCCCGTAACGCTATGACATTGGGGTTCTTCAAAAAGATGTAAAAAGAGTTCTCCTTCAAGGCCGGCGTTGCATTGGCGATTCCTCTGATATTACTGTATGAGTAATATATAGTTATAGTTATAAAAAAATTACAATAAAATTATATACTTTAGACCAACAAATAAATTATTATTCATTTTCACAGAGACCGGTACCGCGAATCATTCAGTATCCAAAATTACTGTCATACTTTGGCGCGTTGACTCCTAACTTGGTGAATCGTAACCGTCGCTATATTTACTTCGTGCGGCAGCCGCCAGATGGCATACCGCTCGACGACACCTCTGAATTGACTCTGTTCAAAATGCCTGAGTACGTTCTTACTGGAATCAACTCTGGGAGGATGCTTGTGAGTCTGGGATTGCAGCTAAAAGAGGTGTGTATGGAGTCACGGTAGATGAATAAATAAATAAAATTATAATGTGGCACTCGGGGACTGCCGCGGTAAAGCTATTGCATAGCATTTTTTATCAACTTATGCAATTATAATTATTTATTTATTTTTTATTTATGCAGTATTTTTTTCTTTGATATTAATTCAAGTTTTTTCTTTGATATTAATTCAAGTTTCACTTTTTGAGCGTGGTGACCGATAAGAAAACAATTTTTTTCTTTTATTGAATAAATGAGAAGTTAATATCGTTTAAAATATTTTTATTATCTTACAATACATGTAGGTTATTCAGGAAGTCTCGATCCGTGCGAGCTTCGTACAGTCGTACCATATACATACACGTTAAGCGAACGCTCGGCCGAGCTACATGGTAGTCGGAGTGGGGGGTGTTAGGTTTTATTTTCGTTACGAAATTTCTTGATTCGGTCACCTCGCAGCTCGCGATAAAAGCTATGCAATAGCTTAATAAATAGATTTGCAGATTAACGTGAAAGCCGATGTGGAACTTTATAGCAAATGGTTACGCCTCTAAACGAGAGTAGTCTCGACAAAACTAGCATTAAGTAATCTAAGAAGACAGAGTAGTAACCAATATTACCAGCCTCAATCGCGCCAAACAAAGAGTTATACCACGTTCTATATTCAGTTTTCTGTCTAAATAAATAAAAAACCGTATCGGCATCATCGCATAAGATTTAATAGAATCAGTACTGAGCGGATCACTAATATTTTTTGTGTGATATTATGATATATTCATGAAGAATGTAATGGGACTTCTGCATAAGACTTCTGGCACTAAAATATTGGTCTGACTTGTTCCCTGGGACTACTTACACTACTGGTAATGAATAGCCTTCGGGACCACAATGTTGAATTTGCAAAATTTTGAATTACTAATAAGTTGAATTTTTGGGACTCAAAATGTTGAAGCGAGGGGTCCCGGCTTCGATTCCCGGCTGGGCAGATATTTATGTGACAGATAAATATTTGTACTCGGGTCTTGGGTGTTATTGTGATGTGTAATGTGTCATTGACGCCACCCGCGACACAGGTAAAAACCTACTGTGGGGGTATGAGTGTGTAAGCGTAGTCCATCCATCCATCCATCAGCCCTTGGAAGTCCACAGCTGGACATAGGCCTCCCCTAACTTGCGCCACACTGACCGGTCCTGAGCCTTCTGAATCCAGCGGATGCCCGCTGTCTTCTTCAGGTCGTCAGTCCACCTGGTCGGGGGGCGTCCTGTGCTCCTTTTTCCGAGACTATTTCTAGTTACGGTGTGAGCGTAGTATAGAGTAATAATGAGTGGTATTTCATTATGGTCATTGCAGACATGTATCCCGCTGTTCGAGCGCCAGTTCCGCGAGCTGGTGACGGTGAGCGACGAGTCCTCCTGCACCGACATCCCGCGGCAGGTGTCGTACGCCGGCGACCACCACAGCATGGAGGAGACTGGCTCACAGGTCGCATTACATCATTACATAGATTGAGTATAGGCACCTTATTGTGTAGTAGCAACTGGTCGCGCTACGCTTGCGTTGATTTAGATCGAGTTTTTATGGGTGAAAAATCTCATATATACTTCATAAATGTTATCGAATTTTTTATACACTATGGTTTGGTTGTTCGTACATTTTAACAGCAGTTAACTTTAACGTTAGCTATTACCGACCGAATGTCAAAATGCGCGAGCCAATAGGGCTGCCATAACAATTATGACTCCCTTTCCTAAAATGTGTACTGACTGTTGTAAGTATTTTGTCGTAGGTCAATTACTTGCGGCCGTCCGACTATCGCAGAATGTCTAACATAGCGAGAGGAGAGAACGCGGAGCAAAGGTAAATTTTCAGTATTGACATTTAAACAGCCTTTGATAGCCTTTACACCCTCAGCTTCCATTACGCCCGGTTCGCAGCCACGGCGACTGTATGTAGTGCTACAGTGGCGATACACTAGCGCGACAGCAGTGCGATACTGTATCTCGAAACATTCAATCATTAGTGATGCTGTAGCGACCAAATGCGACCGTTTGCGAAAAGAAACGATACTCTCGCGCATTCACGCGTCGCGCTCTCTCTACAAAAAGTGGCCAAGGATGACCTCCTTTTGTGGAAAATTTGGTACAAACTAGGAATGGGTTAAGATTATATGTTTTTTCAATCATCCTGTACTAAAGGTGTATTTTTTGTGTTTTAGGATGAAAAGCATGCGGTCGGAATCGTATGCTCCAAAACGGCCCGATGTGACGCGCCCTACTTCGTCGATCATGGCGCCTGTGGTTCGTGTTAAACACACCTACAGTTTTATGAAAAATACCGTTGTATTGTTCATTCATTGCAGAAATAAAGTTCATGTTCAGTGAAGCAACAAAAAAGTTTCATATTTGCACAACAGAGGGCGTTAAATTTTTAAATTTCATGATTTCAAATATGAATTAAAAATCAACAGGATTCTTTCATCACAACGCCGATAGTGAAGAGTAGCTCTAAGGTACAAGACAAGCAGAAGACCACGTCGGAGGAAGTTATTGAAGACATACAAAACCTCGTCGGTATCGTGGACTGGTTAGTGTTCTTAGTAATAAAATTATTATTGGAAAAGTGCGAATTAAAATTAAAAACATTTAATTATGTCTGACCATGGGGCTCGGACTGACGTTATAGATTTTTAAGGAAAACTAGGAAACACCCTTTATTCCCGCAAATCTATTCCATATTAGTTTGTAATAAATTTGCAATCAGCCTTATTGTAATTGAACTTGGTTTGACACGCTACCGTGTGTCATAATTAACACTAAATGTTATCCACACCTACTACAATTATACACCAGTAAAAGCTACGTCAAACTCGATTCACCTATTCCATTAGCCGTACCTAGCAAACATTGATCAGATAAGTAAGTAGATGAGTAGGTCTTGTAAGATAAAATTTGAAATGAAGCCCTCTTGCTTGAGTCAGATGCCAAAGGACTCGTCGTATTCCGGCTGGGGGTTAGAAAGCCAGTTCTTTCACTTTTTCTTCTCTCTTTCTTAGCCGGCAATGCCTTTGGTGTCGCTGATGTCCATGGGCAACGATAGCCACTTACCATCAGGTGAAGCAGTTCGTTTGCCGGCTAATTCCATAAAAAAGAAATGTTATTCAAAGTATTATATACCCTATTCCAAGGACAATAGAGCACATCGAAGGCGAGATCCAGTTGCCGATGCCGACGATCCCGGCGCTGACCGAGGAGCAGCCGGCCGGCCGCGTGGACTTCAAGGATCCCGAGTTGATAGCGCAGCTCGAGGAGGCAGTCACCATGTGGCAGAACCATATTGATGCCACTATCGCTGCGTGTGTGGGGAAGGTGAGTGGTAAATTATTATAATAAAAAAATAACTGTCTGTCTATTATGCTTCAAGAGATAGTCTGTGATAGTTAGACGGATAGACAGACGGACGAACAGACAGCGAAGTTTTATAAACAGGGTCCCTGTTGGCCCATTTGGGTACGGAACCCTAAAAAAACAAGGATAATAATGTACAGTAAATCTGTAATTGGCCCTAAGATTCATTACTAAAATTAGTATGTATACATTAATAGCAAACCCGCCGTCACTTCACTTTAGGAAAAATTGTCCCTATTTACTTAGGTAGTAAAAGCAATGTCATTGCCCTAGACTCGAACAACCTTTTTGATAAACACTATCATTCGTTGACTTTGAAATTCCGATTCCCTGGAATGAATAATTCCAGACCCGAGAAGGGGAGGGTCCGGTGGCCGAGTACAAGTACTGGCGCGAGCGAGACGCCGAGATATCGTTGTTGGTGGAGCAGCTGAAGCAGCCCATGGTCGTCAAGATACTGGGGATGTTGAAGAAGTATGAGTCCAGCTCGTTGGAGGTATCAATGACCTTTATAATATTTTTATCCTTTATCCTATTATAATAAAATGTGACCTTTATCCTATTATAATAAATGTGTGTAAAGAAAGAATATGACTCCATGCAATGGACTGTTTCGCGTGTGTGAGTGTGCGCGCGTGAGTTTTTGTGAGATAGAGATAGTGTGTGTATGAATGTGAGTGATTGGGTTCTGTTCTAAATGTATCTCCTTGACTCCAATTGGTTGGGTTCCATGGGTCGTCCGTACCACAACACAACCTAATGCCAGCTGAGCTATTGACTTGTTCAAGGACTACCGACAACCTATTGACACCCTTTTGTCGCAAAAAAGCCTAATACAGTACTTTAGACAGTATACTTATATTTCAGACTTTTAGTCTTTATAAAGAACGATTAATGGAGGAGTACAACCTGGCCGGAGATAATCTGAAATTTCTATCGACGTTGATGAGATTTTTTACGGTAAGTGTTACATACGAGTAATAATAGTAACTGTAGAAAAAATAAATGTACTGATATGTAGATTTCCAAACCATATTTCATCCCATACTAATATAATCATCCACTACAAGGATGGAATGTGAAACAATCCTTCCTTAGCGATTGCCTACGTCGTAAAATAACCCAATATTCAAAGTTCCTAGCCTCAGCAGTTCAAGCTATGCAACGATGAATTAGTCTGTCACTCATTCAGGATATGTACCTATTGATAGTTCTCAACTTAACATTACATCTCGGTACTTGATATAGTGCAGTTATTACTTTCTTGGATTGCTCTACTTACTTGGGTTTACTTGGGTTTACTTACTTTACTTGGGTTGCTCTAATAAATATTAAATAGTATCTATTGACAGAGAAGTCACTCCGCAAAATCATTTAAATAAATAGCGACTCTTGCTCTGACACAATAAAGTGTAATTCAGGTCACACAGCGCTAATCGTCAACAGACGTTGACATCTAGACGTTGCCTCTCTTTCTAATCATAACTTATCCTTTCTCACAATATCAGGGTTGTTTTTTTGTGTTTGCATGTGTGATAGTTTACGAATGTATGACACGACGTGGCAGCCCTTCTGAAATTGGCCCGACACGTCGAACGCGGCACAGTACTTGTAACATCATACCAAAAGTGCGGAGTACGCCAAGCCTGGTAGTAGATCAGAGTAGAATTTCTCACTCAGAAAATACCTCATTTCATATACTTATTCTGAATAAATAATCGTAACAGTATCGTTACAGTTAAATTAATCTGAGCTATAAAATATTCAGGTAATAGAAGACGATTCGCCGCTCCAGCAAGTGATAGATCTTCTACCGGAACTGGTAGAGAGTATATACATGATGTGGGTTCTGTCCAAAGGATATCGCACTGACGAAACTATGGTGCCGCTATTGTCACGGATCTCTTGGGCGTTGAGCGATAAACTGGAAAGATTCTTGAACGTTCACAAGCTATTCGAGTGAGTGTTTAAAATCGATATTGTAATCAATTATTTATGTACGTACTTGTTTGGGAAGGTGTGAAGTTAAAAAACTAAATATTTTTTGTCATATCATTTAAAATTAGGTATGCATTCAAATGGAAAAAACTTCAATGATCAATGGAAAATTGAACGCTTATTCTATAGGAAAATTTAAAGATTTTTGGAAATACCTGTTAGTACGAAATAGCTTAAACGGTTTTAGCAAACCAAACGACGAGATATATAAGCTGGCACGTGCCGGCCAGAAGATAATGGAGACATGGCATTCGCTGTACAAGGAGCGACGGCGGGAGATCGAAGTGAGCGGCAAGGGCGCGCGCTGGGAGTTCGACCAGCCGCTGCTCTTCACCAGGACCGACTACATCGGGGAGGTGGCGAGAGACCTCGCTGAAGTCGTCCAGGTATGTTGTAACCGGCTTTTAGGGCAATACGATATCTACTATATGACGATATCTCAAGTTAAAAGTCCGGGTATAACGCTATGATATGGCATCGACTTGAAACAACAATATATTAAAACAGAATGTAACTTGAAACAGGAATATATTTCAGATACTTATCTCTTGCGACTCTGTTATTTGAATCTTATAAAAAAAACGGTAAAAGGATATTGTAATATGTGAGCTACCTTGACAACTTTAGACAAACATATTACATACTAAACATAATACAGCGGGAATTCATATCAAATATAATTTGTACAAAATATATCCCCGTTTTGGAGGCGCCGGGTATCGATCCCGGTACCTCTCGCATGCTAAGCGAGCGCTCTACCATCTGAGCTACGCCCCCGTTGAGTAATTCTGGCAAACATACTAAACATAATACAGCGGGAATTCATATCAAATATAATTTGTACAAAATATATCCCCGTTTTGGAGGCGCCGGGTATCGATCCCGGTACCTCTCGCATGCTTAGCGGCGCTCTACCATCTGAGCTACGCCCCCGTTGAGTACTTCTGGCTAACATACTAAACGTAATACAGCGGGAATTCATATCAAATATAATTTGTACAAAATATATCCCAGTTTTGGAGGCGCCGGGTATCGATCCCGGTACCTCTCGCATGCTAAGCGAGCGCTCTACCATCTGAGCTACGCCCCCGTTGAGTACTTCTGGCTAACATACTAAACATAATACAGCGGTAATTCATATCAAATATAATTTGTACAAAATATATCCCCGTTTTGGAGGCGCCGGGTATCGATCCCGGTACCTCTCGCATGCTAAGCGAGCGCTCTACCATCTGAGCTACGCCCCCGTTGAGTACTTCTGGCTAACATACTAAACATAATACAGCGGGAATTCATATCAAATATAATTTGTACAAAATATATCCCCGTTTTGGAGGCGCCGGGTATCGATCCCGGTACCTCTCGCATGCTAAGCGAGCGCTCTACCATCTGAGCTACGCCCCCGTTGAGTACTTCTGGCTAACATACTAAACATAATACAGCGGGAATTCATATCAAATATAATTTGTACAAAATATATCCCCGTTTTGGAGGCGCCGGGTATCGATCCCGGTACCTCTCGCATGCTAAGCGAGCGCTCTACCATCTGAGCTACGCCCCCGATACTTAGTACGAAGCAAATAAAGGTTTTAATTAATAACGACAAAATGCATACCACGCATACACACCGTACGTGACTTTCACTACATTATTTGCTTATTACATAGTATGAAGACATCAGTTTAGTTTTTTATGATATCATATTAAAAATAATGTTATTTTTTAGTTGCTATAATCTATACTTGGAAACTTAATTGTCCAATTTTCTATAATTGCTTATAATTATATAATATTAAAATAGTTTTGTAAAATATGCGGTTTGTAGCATAATACTCAACACAAGAAATGTGTAATGTATTAAAGTATGTACCCGATTAATTTCTAATTTCAAGATAACTGAATCCCGTTGGGCGGGGTTTATAATTGCCTTATATTTTTATCTAACGCAACTCAACTTATCTAAGAATTAAAGTATATTTTTAAATCAAATATGTATTACATTTCGCAACCAACCACCAAATAAAGTATTATGATTAAAGTAAATTTTAAAGCCACTCAAGTCGATGACGTATATAAATTTAAGTCGATAACGTATTTTTATTAATATACTAGGAAATCGCCCTCGCTTCGCTTCGTGAAAAATAGTAAAAAATATAATATATTTAATATAGCCTATGTCACCCGGGGATAGTGTAGCTTCCCAACAGTGAAAGAATTTTTCAAATCGGTTCGGTAGTTTCGGAGCCTATTCAATGCAAACAATCAAATCTTTCCTCTTTATAATATTAGTACAGATAATTAATATTGCATTATATAATATTATATTCTACCATTATCATCCAGGTCCTAATAGACTTCGAACGAATATTCGGGTTGGAGTTGAAATCGATAATCTCGGACCCGACGCAAATAGACGATGTTCGCAAACGAGTGAAGAACCTGGTATACCCGATACGAACGATCGACTTCAGCGTGTTCGTGTTTGATAATAAGGAGAACTGGGATGTCATCATGGGGGACTTCTGGAAGGAGGTTAGATATTTAGAAGAGGAAGCGAAGAACTATATCAACCAGAGCTTTGGAAATCTAAGGTAAATTGAGCTTAAGCGTGCTTATTGGATTGTTATGAGGGTTTTGATAACATTTATTGCGACTATATTATGTGTGCCCAAATCTATGGCCCAGTATCATCGTAATCCATACAACGGTTAGCGGGGAATGAAAAGTCAAATATCGCAAAATTTAAGCATCTTAACAAATTATCCATCCATCATCCATCAGCCTTTGGAGCTCCACTGTTGGACATAGGCCTCCCCTAATAAACTATCATATTATCTATACTACTACTCGTATTATAAAGAGGAAAGATTTGATTGTTTGTTTGCATTGAATAGGCTCCGAAACTACCGAACCGATTTGAAACATTCTTTCACTGTTGGGAAGCTACAATATCCCCGGGTGACATAGGCTATATTATATATATTACAATTTTTCCCGAAGCAAAGCGAGGACGATTTCCTAGTTTATAATATTTGTTATATCTAACACGCTAATAATACATTATCATGCCCTTTTATCGTTATAGATCATCGGAAGAAGCATTGGATGTGTTGCTAAAATTTCTCGAGTTCGATACTAGGGAGTCAATTCGACGCCAACTTTCGACAAAATTTGACCTTGTAATGCGGCAATTCATCAAAGAGCTTACCGCTTTGGAGGACAAATTTACGGTAACATAGTTTACTGTGCAGTTATATGCGGCTATAGGTTAATGGTCATTAGTGGCAACCTGATTCTGAGGGCAATTCTAATATCTCTTAATTTTTTTTTCATTTGATCCATTACCTAAAAAGCCCTATATAACGCTACACACTCATAACTCTTCACATTCATAGCCTCACATTAGGATTTCTTAAGTCGTAGATGCCATGAACAACACGCAAAGACATCTTATTAACATCTTGGCCTCTGAACTGCGCCGAACTAACTAATGCATGATATACTATGCCGTCTCACTGCACTCTTCAGTTATAGTGACTAACGCCCCAACTCAGAGTCACTAATGGTTACTTAAATCGCACCTTAGTACAGAATTTATATGGTGATTCTTTACTAAGAAGCGATTAAAGTAACTGTTAGTGACTCTGAATTGGGACGTTATAGTATTTGCAGTGATGCCCTTAATGTTGATGATATGTAGTTAACGTTGATGATAACGGCTGCCTCGGAATGCACCTTACTAAAGCTGGCCATTCATGATCAAGTGTACTTGTCGAGTTTGCAATTTGACTTGATGCGGCATCCAGTTTGCATGAGATAGCTATATGGCCAGATAGCCATACCATGGCCATACACCGCCAAGTTTACTGGATGTCGCGTCAATTTCGCTGCAAACTTGACAAGTATGCTTGATCGTGTATGGCCAGCATTAGAGCGTTGGGTCGCAGATGCAGCCAACAGAATTAAAATACTTTATGTGTCGAAAAAACCTCCACCCGAGTTATCGCTCAAAATGTATTGGCATTAAAACGGCCATGCGCCATTTAGCGAGCTCACTGTTGACTACACCTGCAGAAAGTCATTCTTAACGTGTTAATAAACGGGTTTGGCAGGGACATAATAATAAATAATAATATTTTTATAGCGCTTCCGGAAAAACCCGCCACTGCTTCGCAACCACCCCCCTGTCGCTGGATCTATTTACTGGGCCCGTGCGTTGTTCAACAAAATGAAGCAGCCCATTATGAAGTTTCAAAAGGTGAGTATTAATATAGAAGGCAACCCAATTTCAAATTATCTAGATAGTGCTACGCCCCCGTTGAGTACTTCTGGCAAACATACTAAACATAACATAACAGGGTTTCATATCAAATATAATTTGGACAAAATATATCCCCGTTTTGGAGGCGCCGGGTATCGATCCCGGTACCTCTCGCATGCTAAGCGAGCGCTCTACCATCTGAGCTACGCCCCCGTTGAGTACTTCTGGCAAACATACTAAACATGACATAATAGGGTTTCATATCAAATATAATTTGAACAAAATATATCCCCGTTTTGGAGGTGCCGGGTATCGATCCCGGTACCTCTCGCATGCTAAGCGAGCGCTCTACCATCTGAGCTACGCCCCCGTTGAGTACTTCTGGCAAACATACTAGACATAACACAACAGGGTTTCATATCAAATATAATTTGGACAAAATATATCCCCGTTTTGGAGGCGCCGGGTATCGATCCCGGTACCTCTCGCATGCTAAGCGAGCGCTCTACCATCTGAGCTACGCCCCCGTTGAGTACTTCTGGCAAACATACTAGACATAACACAACAGGGTTTCATATCAAATATAATTTGGACAAAATATATCCCCGTTTTGGAGGCGCCGGGTATCGATCCCGGTACCTCTCGCATGCTAAGCGAGCGCTCTACCATCTGAGCTACGCCCCCGTTGAGTACTTCTGGCAAACATACTAGACATAACACAACAGGGTTTCATATCAAATATAATTTGGACAAAATATATCCCCGTTTTGGAGGCGCCGGGTATCGATCCCGGTACCTCTCGCATGCTAAGCGAGCGCTCTACCATCTGAGCTACGCCCCCGTTGAGTACTTCTGGCAAACATACTAGACATAACACAACAGGGTTTCATATCAAATATAATTTGGACAAAATATATCCCCGTTTTGGAGGCGCCGGGTATCGATCCCGGTACCTCTCGCATGCTAAGCGAGCGCTCTACCATCTGAGCTACGCCCCCGTTGAGTACTTCTGGCAAACATACTAGACATAACACAACAGGGTTTCATATCAAATATAATTTGGACAAAATATATCCCCGTTTTGGAGGCGCCGGGTATCGATCCCGGTACCTCTCGCATGCTAAGCGAGCGCTCTACCATCTGAGCTACGCCCCCGATACTTGTACAGTCTAAAAAAACGTAATATACAACAGTAAATGCATTCACTTACTTTCACCGTACGTGACATTGGACGCATAATTTGGTTTGTTTCGTACCAACCGGTTATTAATCACGTAATCTATACCTCATTTCATAATACAAGTAGCTTGAAGGTTATTCTGCCTGAGGCAAACTTGATTGCTCTCTCCTTTTATTTTTTTTTACTCTAGAAGTAGTTTAATAGCTTAGAAACGTAAGAATGGGTAAACTTTGAATTCATCGGTGTTCCCCAGATTTATTGCAAGATCCTTTAAGAAACAGACGTATCTTTTTGTGTTTGTATCTTTTTGTCTCCTGAGAACCAACTGTATACCTGACGCAAAGTTAAATAGAAGCAAGAACACCACCTAGAATCCTATAAAAATTGTCTCATAGATAGATATAATGCACAAATCACAGAAATAGGAAATGCGCACTATTTATCACAGTAGGAATTTAGGAAATTGTGCATTAGGTACTTTATGCACATGGAAGTCAATATTCATATTCTTAAATTACATAATTGCCATTTTGGTTCGTTATAATCTGCGTCAGTCAGGCCTCAGTGGAGAATACAAGAAGAAGAAGTTGTTTTATAATAGCTGTAGTATAGTATCTACAATAGTAGTACTTATAGTAACTAATAAAACCTGTTAGGTTCCCGAATTGAACGACTGCGAACAGAAGAAGGAGGCCTTCCTACAATACAAGGCGTTTTCTAAAGTCATAAAGGAGTACGAGGATACTAAGTATAAGGACTGGGTGCAAGGCGCCTCGGAGTTCGTCGATAACATGATGAAGAAAAATATACTACACGTGGTCTTTAAAAAGGAGGAAGGTATTTGTGATATTGCTTAACTTCTACAATCCTCTTAGTAACGTAAATACACAATCGTACCCAGCAACTAACATTCATCTGTCACACATCTGCTCCATTTGAGGTTTGAATCCTATGCCAAGGCATGATAATTGTTCGATTGACGATAACTTACACTGGTGTGAGCATTGCCAGTAGCCATTAGCATGTCGGTAATCGTGATGCAGAAGACCCGCATTATTACAGGCTTGACGCTGCGACCGAAACATGATTGAAACATTTAATCGCCTATTTTAGAAGAAGCTAAATAGTCTGTAAGTATACCTCTAGTACGTAGTGTATGTATGCATATATCCATGCATACACACCGTAATTAAACGGGTGGAACAGACCCAATTGACTTCCAACAAGATTGACCTGGCATCATGGGCTCGTCCCTTGATCAGCTGAGTTGGTTTGGGCTCAAGAGTGGATGGAGTCTCTTACACCCCATGCTACTCCGATTTCAATAAAAATTCCATCATTGTGTGTACATCGCTTTATATAACATGTGGTATCTACGTGGAATGCAGACGCAGCGCCCCCTCCCAGCCGCGGGATGCAGCTGACGGCGGCGGGGAAGGCTCACGCGGCGAAGAAGAAAGGCTCTGAGCTCTCTCTCCGACCGGCCGACATTGTCAACAAGGAAATCGCACAAAAACGACGTCGGGATAAAGCTTGTATGTTGATCATAATTATCATAAATGTCTTCTACCCTTTAGCTGCAACGAAACACATTCATGTGTAGATGAAATGTCTCACTCCTAGTGTTTTATGCCCAGATACCTAGCTGTGATGTACAAACATCTCATTGTTCCATAGACTATTACATTGTTTTAATATGGTCAAAATAAAACTCAAAGTGTCTGTCTGTCTATTTGTCTGTTCGGGCATCATATAAAACCCTTGAACGGATTTCGATGAAAATTGGTAAAGTTGTTGTGTTACTGATACCTTGGGTCATATTTTAGACAATTTTTCAACCCGGAAAATTAAAAGGTTTCCCGGGAAAACAGGATAAAATTTTGAATAAGTAAAAACTTAATTTCCGTATGCAAAGAAAGAAAGAAAAACATACATACTAAACATAACAAAGCTGCGGGCAACAGCTAGTTAATAAATAAATAATACTTCACCAATTTCAGAAACCAATGCCAGGTTTTAGTGCTTATGTATTTAAGGTGTTACACTGAATTGTTAAATTCAAATTGCAGTAATGTTGATGAGAATCCCGGGACAACATTACGAGAACGTGAGGTCACCCAGCTCCGTATCGTTACTGGCGAAAGAAGGATTGGTGAGATTTTATTATTTTCATAGAGACTCCAGTCGTTTCTATTGTCATTAGGGAAACGCTGATATCCATGAGCCGCCCGTCGCATAGTAAATCCACACTCTGAAGTGAACGCATATATGCCGGTAACTCTTGTGCTCAATGTCCTATCGTATTATAAAGTAAAAAGTATAATAAGATACTATCAACTTCTCAAATTAGGCAAAAATCGTAGTTTAAAAAGTTAATGGAACGGTCACGTGGACTGCGACTCGCTCGGGATTAACGACTATATCAAAGATATACTAAAGGTAATCTGGATATGTCCAACGTGGCTTCCTTAACTTATCTCACTACTCCAATAGTGAAAGAAAACCAGAAGAATTTTGATTAAACTATGGTGGGTATGGATGTCGATTAAAGTATGGATGTATCAAATAAATGGTCCACGGTGAATATTAATATGTTATTCCAGACTGATGTCACGTGGCGAGACTTGACAGTGCACAAGCTTATGCAGGAGTACGAATTGGAGTTCCATCCGAACTTCGACAAACACATCTTTCTTGTCATTCACGAAGCGGAACTTATGGAACAATTAGGTAATAGCTATGCGAATATAATTAACCGAAAAAGGTAGGTTTTTAATGTTTTCTTTTGAAAAAATGGCTGACTCTTATCTGCCATCTCAACTATCGCAATACGTAGTAGGTACAGACTCTGGACGCAATGATGATCGCTACTCCCAGAGATAATAATAATTATGACATGAAAGCAAACATTTGATTTCAAAAAATAATTTTTCATTACATGTCATTAACATTTAATATTATTTTCCAACTCGATATACTTCCAGAGATAATAATATTCACATGAAAGCAAATAAACATTCGATTTCAAAAAAATCATTTTTCATTACATATCATTACCGTTTTACATTATTGTACAACTCGACATCATTTTATATTAATCAACTCCATTATAATAATACTAACAATAAATCCTACTATCGGCCCCAAGGTTTTGAGTTGCCATCGAACATCCGTGACGTGGCAATGCAGAAGGCCCGTTTGTACTACGAGCTGGAAGCTCTAGAGGACGTGATTGCGAAGTACAACGTGAGCACCCAGTCCCTCAGTCCGTCGGAGACTCACCTCATGAAGCGCCACCTCCTGGACATGGAGAGACACATCCTTCCCGGCCTGACCAGAATCACGTGGACTGCGCTCGGGATTAACGACTATATTAAGGATATTACTAAAGGTAATGTGTCCATTAGTGGCGGTACAGCCATACAAGCCGAAAAGCCTAACATACTATCATTGCTTTACTATCATAACTCTGCAGCTGTTAACACTCATATTATTTGTTGGTAAATATTATACGTATGGAATGGAGTGTTCTGTTTTGACGGGCCAAAGATCCCGAGATCCTGGGTTGTACGACACAATTGGGCTTGCTTTGTTTTGACGGCCTAAGCACGCCACTGGCTGTCCAACTGTCCATGTGTTCAACTTTCGGCGATCCGCATTGGAGCAGCTTGGTGGCAACGAGACCCGTGCTCAGTAGTGGACCATTAATGGATTGACGCAGATAAAATGTCTCAGTCCTCCTTCTATGAACTAATTTAATTATCACTTAGTTTGGTGCGAGAAAACTTTAGTGGTCTCTCTATAATTTCGCACACGTGAGTCAAGTTTGCAAATTGGCACTTAGCCAGTGGTATTAATACACTCATAGTGGTCTACCACTCTCATATTTAAGACAAGACTTGAACCTAGCAGAGAAACTGAGTTATTGAAAAATAATATTTAGAAGCATCAAATCGTATGTATTTATTTTATGGATTAAATAACTAAGTATACGTTTTAGGAGAGAATTCATTGCAAGCTGTTTACCAGCAACTTAAGATGGTGGAAAAAGAGATTCAGTTCCTGATAGATCAACTGCAAGAATTCGACCTGTTCCCTGTCGTGAGGCCCAAGGACTACGTGGATCCCGCTACTGGTGAACCTGATGACACGTGGTTATATCCTTGTAAGGTAAAGAAACTTCTTTTTCTTCTTCTTTTTTCTTTTTTGACTGGCAATGCAATGGTGGTGCCCTTGGTATTGCTTATGTCCATGGGCCACGGTGACCACATACCGTCAGCTTGTCAATGGAGATATTACAATAGTTTACTGAGAATTAAACCCTCAAAAAACCCAATTTGCAGACCTATTTCGTGGAAGTAGAAAACGAACGGCTGGAACGCATGGCAACGCTCTCCCGCATATACGATCGTATTGGACCGATACTGATGAAACTGGAGTATCTTATCCTCGGCTCCAGTACGGGTAACTCGGCCGTTATGACTGCATACTACACGTACTGGGAGAAGAAGATATTCAAGTGTCTTGTAGCGTGAGTATGGTTAAGTGAATTAAATGAAAACCGATGGTGAAGTAGTAACCTATTGTAGAGCTTACGTACAAGTACGAAAGGTTGAATCCTGCCTGGACCACATAATATGGTGACAGCTCTTTGTTTTTCGAGTCATGCATGTTAGTTTGTTCATTGTGTCTCATTTATCCCCATGCTATTTGCTGTTCTTAAAATGGGAAACCTAGTGCTGGGCTACATGTAGGTACATATATGTTCGTCTATTTCTTTTACGATCAATGGTTAGCTAGAATAGTAGTAGAATATATTGAGCACTATGCTCGCCATTTGTACCTTTTTATTGTGGTCAATAAAGTTTAAAAAAATAAATAAAATATTACATCATGAATTTTCCACAGTCTAACACTAGAGAACCTGGAGTACTTCCAGCGTATGTTGAGCGAGCAGACACCGCTGTTCCAAGTGGACGCGGTGCTGGTGACCCCAGATATCACGATGCGGCCCACGCCGCCGGAGGTCTGCAACATCCTCGGGTACAACTTGAAGCACTTCCTCAACAGGTCAGTGTGTGATGGTAATTCAGTAGCTTGAGGCGCCGTCGTTCTTGATCGTTGATATTAACCATTACTTCTTAGCTCTTTTTATTCTATGTTCTAAATATTACATCTATCAATCAGTCCTCAAGTTTGTCTGTTAAAAATCATAATGAAAGTGTTCGTTGTTATTACTTTACCTCCTGTCTTATTCAGATTATCATTATAGACAGACAGGTTATTGAAAACGGCCATTAGAGCATAAAGATCCTGATATAATTAAGTACCTTCGAAGTACGAAGACGCTCAAGAATATTTTACCCTTAGCGGTCATTCATCCAACAAACGAACGCACCCGAAGTAAATCGACATAAATATTCGTAACACGTAATGTAAATTTTTTCTTTGACGTAAGAAAATGTGTCCAGTTTTACCATTATTATAACAGGTTAACAGCTTTCCCTCGTTGGATGAAGAAGACCTGCCTACCGTGTCCCCCGCAACGGATCGCAGAAGCCACCGGGAACGAGTTCTACGTGTTCTCGTACTTCGAGGACGTCCTCCGCGTCGTGGCGATCAACGATGTCACCCTACTCATCCAGGACACTATATACAGACTGACGCAGGACATCAATACGTATATACAGAAGTAAGGGAAATTTTCGTCTTTCAATAAATATGACGTTGTATACAAACGCATTATTACACGCATACACAACTTTTTTACAATATAATAAACCTTCTATCTCTAAACACTGCACGATATACACAGGTGGCAAAAATACCAGCACCTGTGGGCGTTCGACAAGAACCTCTCCTGCGAGAAGTACATCCAGAAGCACGAGCAGATCCAGAAGTACGACGAGAAGTTTTTCTTCTTCGAGGACATCATAGCGGACCTGGATGCTCACGTGAAGTTCGTGGACGTGGGCGCAATCAGGGTCAACTTGCGCCCCATCATACGACAGGTGCAAGACCATGCGCAAGAGTGGAAGAATATACTAGGAAACTGTATCGCGTCCAAAACTAGGATGAACATGTACGATTTGAAGAATCAGATTGAGGTAAGTGCGTAGAGTAGAGTTAGTAACTTAGGGAATTTGTTATGGACAATCTAGTGTATTTATATTAAATAGCTGACGACGAAATGAGCAGACGTGCCGTCTATAAGTAGTCTCTGATACGGATATTGGTAAGGCTAAAGGCAAAGGCATTACCGATGTGTCGCCGGCCATAATGGAGCCGGAGACAAACAAAGGCAAACCATCCACGTTCCTTTCTAAAATCGACCGTGATAATAATGCAATGGAGATGTGTTGTGAAGGTGACCACTTATGACACTTACCACTTATCATAAAAAATTATAAAAACGGTATACATTGCAGTCTCTCCGCATGACGATGAACATGAACATCAAGGGTCTGGAGGACTTCAAGCTGGTGATGGCCACCATCGGGCTGGTGCAGCAGATGACCATCACGGCCGAAGTCAAGTACAGGGGCATGCAGGAGATATTCCACATGCTCAAACAACATAACATTGATGTGAGTGTTTTCATGGAATTTTTGTTTTCGAAAAAAGATCTGTCTTATTATTTACATCTTATTTCTTTTAAACTAATAAGGTATATAATATTTTGATTAAATAAATAAAGTTGGTATGTGCATTAATTTACTATAGTTATAGAGGGGTTGCTTTCGCTGTTTCTTCTAATCAATGTTAGAACATATTTCTGAAACAGTAAGTAAAATGGTAAAAGCAAAAGGTGACATTAATTTTATAAAACACCCACGTAGTTTAGCGATTTTAACGTTTGTTTCAGTTTTGAATTTGAACATGAATTTGAACCATCTATTATTGAAGGTAACAGACGAAGACCTGCAATTCAGCAAGAACCTGGAAGCGTCATGGGGCAGTCTGTACCAGACGGCGCTGTTCCGCGGCAACACCCTGGAGCAGACCAAGGAGAAGTTCTCCAAGCTCAACGTGGTCGAGATCTCCAACTTTCTCCGGGAACTGGATGAGTTTGTGGAGAAGTTTGACAACGAGGGACCTGCTACTGTTGGCGATGATATGGATAGGGGACTGTTGTTGATGGAGGTAAAACTTACAAAGTGGTTCTGACCATGTTTTCTGTTTTTTATTTTTATTTTAAAGAACTAGTGATAATTGTTAGTAACTTAAATATCGTCAGTATCTCCACTATCTATCAGATTTCAGTGTAGGGTTGAACCAAGGGCTCAACCTAACATGGATTTTATGATGACCGCTTTCGTCACACGGTTGCTATATTTTTTTTAATTCGTGCGTCATGCATACACATTATTTTGTTTAAAAACCTTTTGTTAAGATTTTAAAGATTTCTGTAATACTTCGGTAGTAATGTCTATTTTTTTTCATAAAGGAATACACAAAATATTTCGACGAGTTAGAATCTCGCAAGAAGGGTCTTCAAGCAGCAGAGCAACTGTTCGACAATCCGCTGGCTGACTTCTCCAACTTCAACCGAGCCAAGACAGACTTCCAGGCCATGGACCAGATATACAAGATCTATAAGGCACAGAAGAACGCGCGGGAGATATGGGCCAAGACGCTGTGGGTGAACCTCAACCCGCAGGCCTTGGTTGATGGAATCGAACAATTCTTCAAGGAATATAGGTGTGTCCGTGTGTGGTTTGGAAATGTTTTATTTTTAGGAATTAGGATATCACATTAGATAAAGAGAGATATATAATAAATAAGTTAGAATATTGTGATTATCGCCGTCCAGAGCAATAGTTCGATATGTCACGTTTAATTTGTTTTTTTTTCTGCTATTACTACTGCTACTCAAGAAATCATATTGTAGCAGTCAAAGTTAAAATAACTGTTCGTTAATAAATAAATGGAATAGAATTAATTAATTAGTACGCGTAAGGAACGGTGCTTTAAAGTTTTAGATAGTTGATTTTTTTTATTTAATTAAAAATTTATAAATTCAACAGGAAATTACCCAAAGCAGTCCGCTTAACAAGCACTGGCCTGATGTTAGACCTGAAGATGAAGCAGTTCAAAGGCGTGGTTCCCCTCATGGTGTCGCTGAAGAACGAGGCCATGCGCGAGCGGCACTGGAAGGAGCTGATGGCGAAAACTGGTCTGTACATTGAGTGGGCTGCACCATGTCTGGTTTCATTCATTATTATCTCGTCAAACCTGACTAGGTTTCAAGACTCAAAATTATCATAGTAACGGAAATAGCAACGGGGACTTTGTTGAAAAAAGAATATAAAATACACAATAAAAAACTCTTCTTTTCATATACTTTTCGTTACCTACTATATATAACTGAATTGAACTGTTACAAATTACATATCCTGAGACTCCTGAGTATCCGTATTAAAGTAAGTAGTAAGCAACTTTCGCATTGAATTTTTCTGAATTTTGATTTTATTGTTCATTCCAATTTAATAAAATAATAAAGTTAATAATAATAAAGACAACTGTAGTGTACTACAACTGTACAGCCAACTGTGTGTTGTAGTTTTATAATAATAAAAAGTTTTGATAACCAGTAAATAATTTAAATTCAATAATTTAAACATTTTGAATGGTTGTTTATATTTCCAGGTCAGGATTTCGACATGTCGCCGGAGCGCTTCACGCTGGAGAACATGTTCGCTATGGAGCTGCACAAGTACCAAGACGTCGCTGAGGAGATTGTCAACCACGCCATCAAAGTTAGTTTATACAATTTTAACCAACTTCATAATTATATTATCGAAAATATCAGTGTCTCACAAGTCAGTGCAGTTAATAATGATTATTTTTCTATTTATGTAAAAATAAAGCTTACATATTCATAGCGCCTTACCAGAAATTCCTGCCATGCCGTATCCATTGCCATGGACGTAAATAAATGAGACGTCCCGACATAACCAAAACCCAGGTAAAGTATAATTTTGTGTATCTTTTCAGGAATAACAAATCTATTATGGTTATTATGTACGATAATAGAAATTTTACCTCAAGAATATAACAACAGTGAATTACTAAAACTTCATTAAATTCACAGGAGCTAGCAATAGAACGAGGCGTGAGAGACGTGCAAGAGACGTGGGCGAACATAGCGTTCACGGTGACGCGCCACTTCAACCGCGGCGAGGACCGCGGCTACACGCTCAACCCGTGCGACGAGATCGTCGTCAAGCTGGACGATGACGCTATGGCGCTGCAAAGCATGGCCGCCTCACAGTGAGTGATTATGGCTCTTCACTTTGATGTATTCGGATGTTGGAATATGGCTCTTCACCTAATGTCACTGTGTGTGTGTGTGTGTGTGTGTGTGTGTGTGTGTTAAATTAAGATTTATGTAAGGTTTTATTTATTATTTCAAAGTATGTACAAGTAAAAAAACCTGCTGTCCGTGCTGTGTGTGTGTTGTCTTGTATTAATGAAATATCTACGATACTGTTTACTGTTATTTCAAAATTTCTCCAGACAAATATTTTAAATTCCCATGCTAGTTAAAAGCAATGTCATGAATCAGTGCTCAAATTGTTCATACTATCCTCATACGTGATTTCTTTGCTTGATACGTAAAAACTCTTATCTTTGTGTATTGTCCATGGCACCCACGATACAGGGATTCCTAGTATGGGGTTATGACTTTGCATCGTTATTTATTAATTTATTTCGTATCCTCACAGATTTATAGGTCCGTTCCTCACCGTGGTTCAGACATGGGAGCGTCGCCTGTCCCTCATCTCGGAGGTGATCGAGGAGTGGATGGCCACGCAGCGCAAGTGGCTCTACCTGGAGGGCATCTTCGTCGGCGGCGACATCCGGCAACAGCTGCCTGAGGAGGCCAAGAAGTTTGACGATATCGATAAGGCTTTTAGGAAGGTTAGTAGCATAACCACATTACCATTTATTAATGTCTATGGGATGGCTAGAATACTAGCACCAATTCCATGTCGGCAGATCAGGGTGTCATAAGAAAAGACTGACCGGCTCTTCTACTTGGTGGTGCTTTGCGTTAGGATTTTATTATCAATATTATTTTATTATTATTAAGTAATTAATATTATTACTGTTATTATTATCTGCATGTGAAATTGTGAAGCTTGTCTTACCAATTACCATTGGGTGGATATCTGTCATTAGTCAACGGGCTTGGAAAATTATTTTTCAACTGAAAGATAATTTCTTCTACGAGATTGGTCCCTTAAAGGCGTTTTTTTTATATAATTTAGTTGCGTATGTATGCGATCATTGCAGATAATGTTGGACACGGCCAAGCGGCTGAACGTAGTGGACTGCTGCACCATATCGGGCCGACTGGAGGAGTTCGTTAACCTGGGACTGGGATTGCAAAAGTTAGGATTTGTTTGTTTGTACGGTAATACAAACTTAGCTATGATTGCTTAGTGGTTTGAAGCATTTTCTACCATAAGGGAAGGTTGGGTTTTTGCACGATCTTTTAATTTTTTGTTTTATGTTTAATTTATTAGATCTTAACTATCGCTAAGGACAATATAGTATACAAAAATGTGTGATAAACGGATATATTAGTTTCCATATATAGTCCCTCTACTACAAACTACTAGAACAGTAATATGTTTAAAATTTAAATAGTATTTCATGTTGTTCAAAGGTATAATTTTATTTTTTTTGCTAATTTTATTGTAATATTTTAACTTTTTATTGTGTGACAGGTGTCAAAAGTCTCTAAATGATTATTTGGATTCCAAGAGGCGTATTTTCCCGAGATTTTTCTTCATATCCACGGACGAACTTTTGTCGATCCTCGGAAGCAGCGAGTGTAGTTGTGTGCAAGAGCACATGATAAAGGTAAATGAAACAAATGCATGATAATTTTATACCACTTTATCTATGTATTTAACCTAAAATTGAATCAAATATTTACTAATGCTCAAATCAGAATAAAATTTACAAATGATAAACGCACATGTTTATACAAGACGAGTAACCACCCTCGCTTTGCTTCGGTTTTCTTATTATTTTACACCTTAGGTTACATTATTAGAGTTTTATTAAGGATCCCTAATTCAAAAAAATATAATATAGCCTATGTCACACGGGGATAGTGTAGCTTTCCAACAGTGAAAGAATTTTTCAAATCGGTTCAGTAGTTTCGGAGCCTATTCAATGCAAACAATCAAATCTTTCCTCTTTATAATATTAGTATGGATAAACTATAGATTATTAATTTGTCATCAATAAATTTATGTTTTTAAAGATTACTTAGTAAATGTTATATTTATAGTTTAGACGCTCCATGTCACAAACGCAATCGGTCACTTATGGACTCACATTTCTTCCAGATGTTCGACAATATTAAAGCCTTAGATTTATACGTGGACCACACCAATCGTCCAGTTGCGGCCAAAATGATATCTGCTGAAGGGGAGGTAACACATTTAACTTAATCTACTTGTATGTAAACATCCCTTCGAAACTGGAGCAGTGTGGTGGAGTATGCTCTAGGCCTCCTCAAGAGGACCTTTACGTAGTAGCGGGCTAATAATGGGTTGGAGCCATATAAACATCGATATGCGTATTTATTCTATGAAACGGCTGGACGAGTATGATGAAATTTTCAGCTAATCTTCAAATTAGCTCAGATGAGTGATCCTGAGAAGTAGGATAGCGGTGTAATCAACAGATTTATTAATGTGTATACTTTTTTTTGGCATTTCAACATTTCATGCGTATAAAGCCACTAGCTAGTTGTATACAATTGATTAACATTAGTATTCGTGGTATGTCACAGATAATGGATTTCCGCTACGTAGTATACACAGAAGGTAGAGTGGAAGACTGGATGAACCTCGTTCTCAACGAGATGCGCAGAACGAACAAATTCATCACTAAGAAAGCTATCTTCTACTATGGAAGAAATTGGAGAGTGCCGAGGTAAAAATAATGTGTAAAAGAATAAGGAAAAAGATGTGTACTCAGTATATACATAAGAGTTCTCTTTCCTTTTTTAATTTTTTGTTTGCCTCGCTTCCATTATAAAAACTGTTACTGTAGTATAAGAACTTAGGAAGATTTTTATTTTAATTTAAATAATTAATGAATCAGCTTTTACAAGAGTTGAAACATAGCCATCAACGAAGACTAGCTAAACAAAAACGTTCAAAAAAACATTACGTATGCACCGCGCCGTTATGCGTGCGCTTGCAAACTGCGATGTGGATGCCTACGTCATAAGAGGAATACGTGTGCGAAATTTCAAGTTTCTACCCCTAAGGGATTGGCCTGTACGTTGATACATCAGTCAATCACTTTTGCCTTTTATATTATAAGATAGATTTATCCGTTAACCTAACCATCACTTGTCCCGTAGAACGGACTGGATCCTAGAGTACATCGGCATGGTGTGCCTGGCGGCGAACGGCGTGTGGTGGACGGCGGAGACGGAGGAGACGTTCGTGCGCATCCGCAAGGGGAACAAGCGCGCCATGAAAGAGCACTTGCAGCAGCAGAACGAGCAGCTGGACGGGCTCGTTGTTAAAGTCAGACAAGGTAATTATTTATTTATTTTTGAACCCCCGACGACTAAAGAGGGGTGTTAAGTTTGAAGTGTCTGTGTATCTGTAAGTCTGTGGCATCGAAACTCCCTAACGAGTAAACAGATTTTGATCTAGTTTTTTTTTTGTTTGAAAGGTGACTTAATGGAGAGTGTTCTTAGCTATGTTTTTAGTGTCAATAAAACTATAGAGGGTTTATAAATTTTAATTTAAGATTATTAACCGATTAATTTAATGTAAATAATCGATAAACGATTAGGCATACAGGTTGGAAAGTGGTCACTGTTGAGTACTTATAAAATCTGTCTCCGATATTATAAGTACTCATTGAAGTATTATTATTGCGTATAGAGCCGACACCGCGATTGGCGCCAATGGGCTTCAATATTCAATGGATTCGTTCGATTTTGAAAGGAGAACGGGGGCTCAGTTTTGAAAATAGAACCTCCCGGCGACGTGGCAGGACCAATGAACTAATATACTAACGTACAGGCGGGACACATTCTGTTCGAGATGTCTGTTCTGTGATATTACTTCAAATAAGTACTCGGTTTTATCATAACGCAACAGACCTGACACCGAACGATCGTCTCAAGTTCCGCACGATCACGACGATTGACGTGCACGCGCGCGACATCATCGAGGGGTTCGTGCGCGACAACGTGACCGAGGCCGCAGAGTTCGAGTGGGAGAGCCAGCTGCGGTTCTATTGGCTCAAAAAGGACGATAATCTGTGGATACGGCAGTGCACGGGTGAGATGACGTCACTGATACTGTTTTGTTTTTTTTTAGTTATAATCTGAGAGCCTGCCAATAATACAGGTACTTGATATAGGTCTCCCTTATCTATGAAAACAAGAAATATCAGAGGAGTCTCTAAAGTCTTCTATCCGCTGACCCTAAAATAGAATTATTTTACAATTTTTTTTAAGAATGTTATATATAGACTCCAGAAGTAGAGGGAAGCTCTTGGTACTGTTTGCGACATTTTTTTTAACTTACAATTATTGTTAAACAAGATAAAGTCTTATCCATTGTTATAATGATACTGTATGCGATATCGCTTATATAAGCCTGTAAATTCCTGTTTATTCATTTTTTTTGCAGTTTTTATTGAAGACTTTCACAAAGTAATATGTGGTTACAGGTGTATTTGAATACGGTTACGAATACATGGGGCTGAACGGCCGTCTCGTCATCACCCCATTAACTGATCGAATCTACCTCACGATCACACAGGCCCTCACCATGCAACTGGGTGGCGCGCCGGCTGGTGAGTTATGGAAACTAAATTAATTACAATACTATTACAGATAATAGCTGACAACTTTTTGGCAAAGAGGGTATTAGAGTGACGGGATAGTATTTATCTTATTACAAAAATTAAAGTATGGCAATCAAACCTCAGAGCACGAATTTGTAAGAAGTATAAATACAAAAAAAATCTAGTACTTACTCAGTGTTCTTACGATGCATATTGTGTACGCGTTTGCGCGTGTGTGTATGTCTGTGGTTGAGTGTGGAGAAAGTTCGATTGTGATATCATAATATTGTACTACGGAAAATGATCTCTCAATCTTCATAATATAATGTCTTTAGCCAATCTACGTGTTAGATATACTACAAACAATCGTCAGGTCCCGCCGGCACGGGTAAGACGGAAACAACGAAGGACCTAGCCAAGGCGCTGGGGCTGCTGTGCGTGGTGACGAACTGCGGCGAGGGTATGGACTTCCGCGCGGTGGGTCAGATCCTGGCGGGGCTGTGCCAGTGCGGCGCGTGGGGCTGCTTCGACGAGTTCAACAGGATCGATATATCCGTGCTGTCTGTTATATCTACACAGCTGCAGTGCATACGCAGCGCGTTGCTCATGAAGCTGAAGAGATTTACTGTGGGTATACGTTTTGTTATTACTCCGTGATGATTTTTTTTTTAATTCGGTATTTTGAATTTGTGTGCGCTGACTGATATTGTTGGTTGCAGTTTCAAACGAACGTATCACGGAACACAGAGACAAGAGGTGGAAATGGTATAAGTGTTGATTAGTATGGGAACCGTTCTAGCCAAAAAAACACAAGTAAATGGATAATCGTATTACTTACAACTCAGAAACTTACATTTTGATTGGTTGTTAGTTGTCAACTACGAATAGTCCGAGAAACCTGCTATTTATGTTTGAAAATTCACTTTAATAATTGATGTTAATTCTTATTTTTCAATGTCATATTCAGTGAACTTAGTACCTTTATCAATTAAGATCATAATACTTTTCAAGTTCTGCTATACCACAGCTATACACCGCTAGATGGCAATTTTCTACGTAATAAATAATTCTATACTTAATAAATAGTAATAAGGTTGACATTGAATTGCAGTTGGTTGTATTACAATGTCAATCTTATTGGAAAATGATTAAATAATACCGTCTTCTGAACGCTAGATGTCGTGACTGGAATCTAATATCAACCTTAAATGTATAGCGGTAAGATATATTTTTGGTTAATTAGGCCTAGGGATGTGCGTGGTGCTTTTACCGCGTTATCGACAATTATCGATATTTATCGAAACTGGTATACTATAAGGTAATGCTGGTACTTGTTCTTGTACAACTTGTGTGTGTGTATGTGAAAACGTGCTCAAAATTTTGAAAGCTTATATCTATTACAAGGCGTAGACGTGGCCGTAGCTTTTTTATATTAACGTTAGCTAACTAAACAGTATGTCGATAAGTGAAATTTCAATGTAGCTCAACGTAGCTTAGCTATAAAAACAATGATGTGAATTAGGATGAATTTCAACCTTAACGTTATACAAAAAAGGTAAAAAAGAATGCCCATAGCCAGTACTCTCAAAAAAATTATTGTGTCACAATGATTTTTGGACAAAAAATTAAATTAAAATATTTCAAGTATATAACGTAAACGCGCCCAATAACGCCACCCCAAAATCTGCATCCAACACCGACAGTTTTTTTAATTACTATTTTAAGGCATACTATAGATTTCATGAAAGTTGTAGCCTAAAAACATTTTAGGTATGTATATTGAGAAACAAAATTAATAAAGTTTGTGCGTGTAAATAATCAGCAAACAGAATAATTAGATAATAACTGCGACGCGCCCGCAACGGACGCCCGTTTCATAGTGTTGCGCTCCCGGCTACGTAAGTAAACATAATTATTACTTAAGAGAAATTAACTTAAATAAAATGTGTATACCTGCATGCAAATGTGTAAATATAATAAATAATATATTGGTTTTCTAGATTCACATCTAATATTACCGTTCTGACTATTTTTTGTGGTTTAATTCGAATTTTACCTTAAAGCGGTAATAGAAACATAATTTTCATAAGTTGCTTCTAATACCGCCTCATGGCGTTGTTAGATGTTTTACAATAGTTAGTATTTTAGATTTTATATCTTTTAATACGTAATTTTCGATTTTTCTTTTAAGTTGTTTGATTCTTAAGAGTATATTACATAATTTGATCAATTAACGCCATACATTTTGTCTCATAGATTTTCTTTTATACAAGATTCGACGTAAGCAATAATTTTTAGTAATGTATGGCAATGTATTTTAAATAATATCTCATATCAAAATTAAGAAACTTTTTGATAAAAAAAAATAATCATAGCAATAACATCCATCTAAACACGTTTGCATTAAAGCAGAAATTTTAGCCAGTTATTGTTTATTTTTACTGTCGCTAATAGAATAATGTAATCTTCATACTTAATTCTATTACCGACCCATATGGTCTTATTTATAAAAATATATTGTAGGTTTGTTTAAAATTCTGATAAGCCTACTATAATTTTCTGTATTCATATACGTTATATAGACGCACTTGAGTAAATAAAAAAAATATACCAGTGTGACATCATACATTTACAATGATTGATGTTTTACGTATTGATTTTATTATTTACACAAACCTTAACAGATGTTCAAAATGTTCACCTACTCGAGTGATGCAGAGTTCAGCACGTTTGCACAAATTGTCCTTTACGTGGTTTAGCACAAGAACACTTCACTTCGAACTTTATCAAAAGCAGTCAATATTCTTAATTTTAATTCGTCTCTGTTCGAATACTCCGTAGCATACACAACACTTTTAATTTCCCTCCCAAATAGAAATCCATCGGTGTGAGGTCCGGGGAGCGCGCCGGCCACGGCACAGGTCCTCCTCGCCCTATCCACCGATCACCGAAGTGATCATCTAAGTACTCGCGTACTTGTCGCTGATAGTGCGAGGGCGCTTCATCGTGTTGGTAAAATAAAATACGGTAGTAAATTAACGGTACATCGTCCGATGCAATATGGGTATCAAATTAAGCATAAGGATTTTAAAAAGGTATATCATGATAGCTTTATGATAGCAGAAAGTTTTTTTTAATTTTTAAATTTATACTAGTTTAGTGGTCGGTAATAGAAACATAAAAAACGGTATTAGAAACAAACATCATGCACCGGTCGGTAATAGAAGCAATCGCTATTTCAGATTCAATTATTATTTATTAAATATTGTGTGATTTAATACTGAATTTACGTACTGGATATTATAGGATATTTAATCATGCTAATGAATAGATTGAAACACCTTTTCTAGCATAACGGCGTATATCTAATTTTCTGAAGTTCATCCAAAGTCAGCTTAAACTGGCGGTAATAGGCGCGTTTACCTTACCGTATTTTCTAAAAAAATCCTCTTTGAGAATAATTTTCTAAAATTAATAAGTAACTTTACTTCCGTTTTACAAAAGAAAACCATTGGGCCATTTATGTTTGGATAAGGGCCAATCAGAAATATTTTAAGATCCTTCGGGTCAATAGGTTGCATTGATTCCATTATGATTATGATACAACAATAGATGACTTAAGGGGACTGTCAAATGAATTAGAAAATTATTATAATCAGCCAGGAGTAATAGTGTTCTGTGATTATAATACATTATAAACTACATGGCGTTTTGGGACTGTCAAATGAATTTGAAACTTAAAAGAACGACGACATACGCAATCGACTTTAATACGCCGGCATAGGCTCCATATTACTGTGAGTTTACTATAACCTAAATTCAAACTAATTTTGTTGAAAATCTCGTATTTCCTACAATAGTAGGTTAATAAACACTGACTAAAGTTAGTATGTGCAATTTACAAGACACAAAAATGTTAAAGTCAGTACAGTCATTTCTCCATACTAAATGGGCATTCTCCTTTTGTTCGACCTACAACGTTTAGTAGTAGAACCAATTGCGCCATCTAGTGTCGCCAAGGAATAGTTTAAACATCTTTATTTTAGTGGAATTATATTTCCTAGCTTTGAAGCTCTCATAGCCCGGCGGATTGCGTCGATCCTAAGCGATCGAAGAAGTTAAGCAACAGCGGGCGCGGTCGGTAGTTGGATGGGTGACCGCTAGTCCAAAAAATTTTTGAGCGCCTTTGCAACATCCAAACTTACAACCTTTTTGCTTCTGCCCAGCAATGAGTAAGATATACTAAAAGATCACCAGCTGATCTGCCGTGGCGGAAACCGTATTGACGGTCACTGAAACTATGAATTCTTCTTGTAAAAAATGCTCTGAGCATGGTACTAGATTTTACTGGGAACCAATTGATCCGCCCAGTAGTTTTAAGCCAGTCTTCTTTTCTCTATGCGTCTTAAGGAAATCTAAGAAGTAACTATAGAAACCAAAATAAGCATAATATTCAAATAATTATTATAATTATTCATAATAATATTATAATATTGACCAAGTTCACTGTTAGAGATTGCCAACTGGCATTAACTATTTATATGTATTAACTATAGGTTACGAACATATTTTCTCTATAAATAGCCATTTAAACCCTAATCAGTCGGGTCTTGGTCGTATAATATTACATCGTAAATAAAATTACACCACACCGATATCGATAAATTTATCCCATCCCTTCCCGAGTAGCAAAGAATGTTTTCAAAGAATGTTCTGGAAAACAATAGTCGAGTAGCAGTACCATTTAAAACATAAAAATAACCTTATTGCCGTGTAAATAGAGTAGCTTTTTGATCATAAAAATGTATTATTTCCTTTAATTTTATGTTTTGAATTTGAATTAATACAAAATAAATATAAAACTAGGCTTAGCTGTGGGTGGCTGTGGTATGAAACACTGCCATTAAATAAATTCTTAGCTCTGCTATCATTTTTGCACCCAAAATTGCACAATAAGTAATATTATTATAATTTAAGTCAAATTTTAATTTATGTAATGCACAACCGACGCAGCTCAGTGACAGATATGTTATGCGGGCAAGTAAGCGGAGCTACGCTTACTGTTAGTCGCTGTGCCCCGCCTACTTCGCACTTCCACCTCTTGTCTCTGTGTTCCGTGGAACGTATAGATAAAGTTAGATGCGTTAGTGACGCATCTGATACACTTTTAGTAAATTTTAAGTAACAAGACAGTTTTCGTGCAATTTAAATTGTTCTTTGATCACTATGCTCATAAAGACTTTCCTAATGTAATATTAATCTTTTTCCAGTTCGAAGGTCAAGAAATCTCGATGGACAGCAAAGTCGGGATCTTTATAACGATGAATCCAGGGTACGCGGGACGCACTGAACTGCCCGAGTCGGTGAAGGCGCTCTTCAGGCCCGTTGTGTGTATCCTGCCTGACTTGGAAATGATCTGTCAAATATCGCTGTTTTCTGATGGATTTCTTACAGCTAAGGTAACTTGTTGAAACTATTTACTTATTTATTACTTTGTATTTTTTGTGAAAAGTGCGTTCAAAACTTATGCGTTGAAAAACTTATGCCTTTTTGCGGAAAAATTGTGATATCAAAGCGCTTGCTAACGCTTTCAGCACATAACGCATCTTCAACCCGAGGACAATTCACTCTGCGCTGCGAGTATCAGCGTCAAACGTTAAAGCAAATGTATGTGTTTTTTGTATGATATTTGACAATGACAATGGCAATTTGCTTGTTGTGAATAAAAGGCTCTGGCGTGTGTTTCGTGATCAATCCACAAGCTAGCGTCTACAGCTCGTGGCTCATTAATGCTAATACAACTAGCACTCGCAGGTGTTGGCAAAGAAGATGACGGTGTTATACAAGGTGGCGCGCGAACAGCTGTCTAAGCAGTCGCACTACGACTGGGGGCTGCGCGCGCTCACCGCCGTGCTGCGCATGGCCGGCAAGCTGAGGAGAGACTCGCCCGGCCTCAGCGAGATTATGGTGCTGATGAGAGCGCTCAGGTGAGACTGGGATCAGGACTGCTTCAGGGTTTGAATGCATAAACCCTACAGAGCACGAGAAGTTACGGGCGTGGACGCTAATTAGATGGGTGATGGGTGAAAAATTTCTTTAGCGTTTCCGAGCTTCAGAGGGCACGTAAAGCTGCCCCGGTTGTTATCGTAAGATAAATCGTTAAGCCATGTCAGAGCTATGCAAGGATGTGTTGAGGTCGTGGAGTTAACTTTTCATTTTATTGTAATATTTTTTGATAAATTTCAAGTTTTGCAAAAAATTATAATTTCGAAAATAGAAATAGTAGACTTGAAAATGTAATTTACAATATTTTTATATATTATTTATCATTCAGGGACATGAACCACCCGAAGTTTGTTTTCGAAGACGTACCATTGTTCCTGGGCCTCATCAAGGACTTGTTCCCCGGCCTGGAGTGTCCGCGCGTTGGCTACCCGGAGTTCAACGCCGCCGTCATTGATGTGTTGGAGAAGGACGGCTATATCGTACTCGCTCATCAAGTATGTTTGTTATTTTAATGTCCCTGCTATACTTATTTTCTAACGAGTTAATTATCTCGTTAACAATGACATTAGCAAGTAATGGCCAACTGTCAGCACGCTGAAATGGACGTGAACTTGTTAATACTTTACACGTTAAGCAATAAATCGGGTGGCGATTGTTTGCAGCCGTTAATATTAACCTTAACGCAGATGTAGCAGGGGCATAACAAGTACATAATATATCGGTCGCAGGTGGACAAAGTGGTTCAGATGTACGAGACGATGATGACGCGACACTGCACGATGCTCGTGGGGCCCACGGGCGGGGGCAAGTCCGTCATCCTGCACACCCTGGTGAAGGCTCAGACTAACCTGGGCCTGCCCACCAAACTCACCGTCGTCAATCCTAAGGTGATCCATCTATCTATCTAAGTAAGGTGATACTCGTAGTATCTTATATTTATTACAAAAAAATAAAATAATAGTGCGTAGTTGTTTTTTTGTTTCAATATAAGCAATCGGTATTAAGCGACCAGTGTAGCACACACATTTATATGCATATAGTAACGCACCATTTAATTTTATGCAATTAAATAGAATTATGGATGTTATGAAATGATAGATGGAATACTATTGGATACCGTGAGGTATCCACATCAAATTATTAAAAATTACACCAAGGATAGTTGAGATATAATATACTTCAGGATTAAAATTGTAGCACATTGTTGTTTTTGCATAACTAGTATATAATGAGTATATTATCTACATATCCGTATTATATAATGAGATTTAGAATGAGACTAGAACACCGTTACAATCTTAACATAATAACGTCTTTTTATCAGGCGTGTTCAGTGATAGAACTATACGGAATACTGGATCCGGTTACTAGGGACTGGACGGACGGATTGTACTCTAAGATATTTCGTGAAATGAACAGGTAAACTTGAAAAATATATGTTTACGATTTAATTTAAGTATATAATTTTTGTAAATAGGATAAAAATATCGATGGAAAGTGTTTACTATATTTACTAAGTACCGAAAAGCTGTTATACAGGTTTAGTAATACATATCTAGTAATATAATAACCAGGATTGAGAGGTCTCATGACCGAATTCCGGCTAAAGGTCGATCCATACGTAACGTATTTTTACCCCAGACGGGACGGGACTTGAAATTTTAGAAATATCGTTTCATAGAAAATGTAAATAAGATAGCGCATACACCACGGTAGAACGGACGTGACGGGAACGGGCACGCACGTATATTTATGCCCCGTTCCCGTCCCGTCCACGTTACGTATGCAGCGACCTTTAGTTGAATCGTACGTGTTCGTAGATTAGTATTAGTGTGTCGATAGCATAGGGATGTGAATGTGCGAGCGTAATTTTAACTCAACAATCCAACACCAGACCAGCGGAGAAGGACGAGCGTCGCTACTCCCTCTTCGACGGCGACGTGGACGCCCTCTGGATCGAGAACATGAACTCGGTGATGGACGACAACAAGCTCCTCACGCTTGCCAACGGCGAGCGCATCCGACTGGCGCCGTACTGTGCGCTGCTCTTCGAGGTCGGTGACCTCAACTACGCCTCGCCCGCTACCGTGTCGCGAGCGGGCATGGTGTTCGTTGATCCCAAGAATTTGGGATATCAGCCTTATTGGGACCGGTGAGTCGATACTTGGCATAGTATTCGGGTTACAATACAATACGTGTGGAGGACTCGAAATATGCTTACAATTCAAGAGTTTAAGGTCGTGCTGGCCAACTGCGGATTAATTTATAGCAGTGGATTTTAAGGTACCTAATAAAATCTTTTGAAATATTAACTAACTTTTTATTATTAATCTATTTTGAATTAACCGTTTTTACGCTTTTAAGAATCGATTTACACTATAGTGCTACTCGTAATCAAGTAGTTTGTAAAAAAACAGCTTACGTTAGTTTTGCTTCTATTAAACATATAAACATTCCACAGGACCTATCCTTCCTTTTACAATCATTGGTGTAAAGCGTAAAACACATATAGGATAAGTCGGGTCGGGCGCAGTTCTATTCAGTTTGATTTAATATATGGAGCCCCAACCATTGAAGTATTATTACTAGCGTATAGAACAGACACCGCGAACACGATGTATGTCCCAATGCATTGGCGCCACGTGGCTTCAATCTTCAATGGATTTGTTCGATTTTGAAAGGAGAACCGGGGCTCAATTTTGAAAATGGAACCTCCCGGGCCGGACACGCATTTTGTTCGAGATGTCTGTTCTATTATTATACTTCAATGGCCGCAACCGATCCGCGCACGCGTTCCGTGTATTGTCGTCCAAATAAACCCGTGCCTTCGTGCGCCCGTCCCATATCCTCTGTGTGTTTTATGTTTAATCGTTGCCATAATCCCCACCAGATGGCTCCGCGGTCGCAACAACGAGGAGGAACGCGAACAGCTGGCGGGGCTGTTCGAGCACTACGTAGCGGGCGCCATCAACTACATCGTGTTCGGGCTGTTCGGGTTGCAGCAGCAGACGCCGCTCAAGACCGTCGTGCCACAGACGCCGTTGAATCTGGTCGATATTACGTTTTTTCCAACAGCTGCACAGAAGCAATAATCTTAAATTTAAATTTAAAAAACCCTGACAGTTTTCTTAACACTAAACATAGTTAAGAACACTCGATTAAGTCACCTTTCAAACAAAAAAAAATTTAGATCAAAATTGGTTCATGACACACATACAGATACATAGTTATACAGACACACAGATACACAAACCAGACACGTCAAACTTATAACACCCCTCTTTTTCGACGGGACTATTTACACATATCAGGCCTTGATAACCAATACAACCCGACTATATACATTTTTGCAATACGGAATTTTTGATTTAAGACCAAAAGTGATTCTAAGATTATTCACGTTAATTTTATTGTTCTACCTAAATCTCGTCATTGTAAATAATAATAAAAGATATTTTAATCGCCTCCGGTCTGTTAGGACTGATTCCTATATTGTACTGATTTCATAATGAACAAATATCAAAATCACCTTTTCCCAAAATGACTGATTTTCTAAATGTCTTTGTTTTAGAATGCCGGAAACTTTTATTGTCTGACAGAAAAGGTACAGTCACGAGCATAAATATATTACTATGGACACGTCAGCAATAATATCTACCCAAGAATGCGTTCAATAATATCTATCTGCACGGACGCAACAAAAATATGTGATATTCATAGACAGCATATTAAAGTGACGACAAAATTATCTGATAAAAAGTACATCAAATAATTGTGACAACCACCCAAAGCAAAAATATGTGACGACATTAGTAACAAAATAATGTGATCACCCTCGGAGTGCAAATATATGTTTGCCGTCTAACTCTACGTTTCTGTAAGCATTTACATTGATTCCTCAATCATAATTTTGCATAAATATATGACGTTCAATAGTTGGCAAAAATATCTGACGTGAATCCTTTATTTTTATGCTTTTTACCCGACTGCGCGACGCAAAGCAGGGTAATGTGTTTATCAGTCTATGTATGTTCCTATGTGGCGACGCGTTGTAGAGAAACGGGTTGAACCGATTTTGATGATTCTTTTTTAATCGAAATCTTGTGCTTGTAGTGTGGTCCCACTTAAAGAGCGAGATCTGACAATGGCATCTATGTCAAAACCATTTAAGTCTTAAATTTGCATTAAGTGTGTGGTGGTGGTGATTGTGGTCAAGCATTTACTTATTTGTGTAAAAAAAAGTATATGCGCGATAAATGGACGAATAACTCAATATACGCCAACCGATTTTGATGATTTTTTTTTATTGGATACCTACTTCATTTGAAGTCGGTTATTTTTTTTGTTAAAATTTTAGATTATTATAGATAAATAAGATTGACGTTGTTTAAGAATAATATTGTTTTGTTTCATACAGAGAGAAGAATTTTTGTTGTTTAAATATAAGATGTTACTGACTGTACATGAATTTGACAGTTTTATTTCCGGCATTCTCAAACAAAGACATTTAGAAAATCAGTCATTTTGGGAAAAGGTGATTTTGATATTTGTTCATTATGAAATCAGTACAATATAGGAATCAGTCCTAACAGACCGGAGGCTTTTAATCTACTGTCTGGTAATGCATATTATTATATTATATCTATCGTACATACTTACATAAGGAGTTTTATTATGTTGTGTCGTTATCGACCATACTATATAGAAAATGAATTCATACAATAAGTTTTGTATGAATTTACTTCAGTCACATTACATGAGTGATAACACTACAGGTTGTCCAGCTGTGCTACATGATCAGCGGGCTGCTGCCGAACCGAGAGGACAGCGAGGAGGAGATTGACAGGACGGTGGTCGAGTGCGTGTTTATGGTGGTAAGAACCTACCATTTAGTTTGGCAAAAAAAAACAAAAAACGCTTACACACTCATACCCCCTCAGTAGGTTTTATACCTGTGTCGCGGGCTGCATGGATGACACATATAACACATCACAATCACACCAATGACTCCATTACAAATATTTATCTGTCACATAAATATCTGCCTTGGCCGGGAATTGAACCAGGGACCCCTCGCTTCAGGCAGGGTCGCTACCAATTATTTGTTACGTACAGTTTTTGAACAACGCATATAGTGAAAATTTACTGGGAAATAAAAATATATAAAAAAATTTGTAATATGTCTATAAACACACATAATACTAGACCTACCAAAATCCTTTTTAGGGTTCCGTAGCCGAATGGAAAAAAGGGAACCCTTGTATCTTAATAATATCTAGATTCGTTGTCTGTCTGTCTGTCTGTCTGTCTGTCCGTCCGTCCGTATATCACAGCCGCTTTACTCCGAAACAGGACTACACAGTTGAAACTTTGTAGGTAGATAATATGTATTCTGTGAACCGCTTTACGATTTTATTCAAAAATAAATAAACTTGACAAGTGCGACTTAAACTCGCTTGTACTTTTTTCCGTCCATCCATCCATCCATCCATCAGCCCTTGGAGGTCTACAGCTGGACATAGGCCTCCCCTAACTTGTTTACATTGTAACTGTCTTGTTTACATTAGACTAAAATCAACGGTAAATACGTTGTTTCGATAAATAATTACACAATAAAGCAATTTGCATGAATGCATTATACTCATCATTGGTATACAAGTATGTATGCATGTGTTGCAACGTAATTAAGGAATTTCATATTTTCTTTTGAAACTATTTCAAATAGACATCTTGGTTGTTGATAAAAAATTTAAATGTATTTTGCGAACACATCATAATAAATTACAAACTTTAACACGTGTTTCACTTCTGAAACGAAACAATATTGTGATCAATTGGGTCATCATACAGGTGGAAATGGAGTAGGGTAAACAGTAGTAATGTTGGCCCCTTTATTAAAAGTAGTGTTGGCTTACGAGGCATGAAAAGATATTCCTATTTTTTTGTATTAATAATACTCTCAAACGTAAATGACAGTTTTTAAAATTATCAGCTAGTAAAATTTATAAAAAATACTTTTGCGGCGACTGCAATGAAAGAAGTTTTGTTACGAAATTCCTAAGAATGAAGTATTTTCTAAGGATATTTACTACTTTTTTATTATTTAAATTGTGTGAGTTCTATTCTAAGGTGTTCATAAACATTGTCTTTTGGTTAATATGTCATAATTGGTGAGAAAACATTCAACATTACATGAAATTCTCAATCTTTATACACCAAGGGCCAATAATTGTACTTTTGATCCCTTCTTTATGTTTATTGCATTAAAGTTGTATATGAAATAAAATATAATTGTAGTAATAATCAATTTAAATTACCAGCTTCCCAAGAAACAACTTAACACAAAAATTTTCACCTTATTTTGTAACAAGAAATTGTCAAAGTCCATGATCACCTTAAAGGACCAATCATTGTACTGCTTACCCTATTATTTTTCATAATAGTATTAAAAAAATATTACAAAATATTATTACTCGTAAAAAAATCTAAAATCACGATAACAAAATGTTACAAATCCATTACGTTTAAGCATGCTGCTCGTAAGTCCAATGTCACGTACGGAGGAGAAAGGTAATACGTTGAATACATTTCAGGGTTCGTAGGAAACGTATTTTAGTCTATTCTAAGTATCGGGGGCGTAGCTCAGATGGTAGAGCGCTCGCTTAGCATGCGAGAGGTACCGGGATCGATACCCGGCGCCTCCATAAAGTGGACAATTCCGTCCTATTTTTTTCAATGTCTCTAATACCTACTTTGAAGTTTATTTGATTTGTTTTTAATTATATTATAGCCAGAAAATGTCCTATAAAAAATGTCATACGAAAATAAACCTACTCAAATAGATGTATCGACGGTATTCTTTAAACTGAAATTTTCGTTTGTGAACCGATTGAAATGATCCGAACATTAAATATAAACCCAAGCTCACTATAATGCATCAGTGAAAACCGCATCTGAATCTTAAAGAGATTCAGATGCCATTATTTACATGGATTAAGCAGAACAAACGCAGACAAACAGACAAAAATTCTAAAAAAATATTTTTATTGTTCTGTTATTGATCTGTTGCGGTAATAAATACCCCTAGTAAAAGTGTTTTCCTTAAATATCTTCCATGTACAGTGGTCAAAGACAAAGTAGCATATCGTACGCAAAATCGATGATGTTTGGGTTGTAATTTCGGAGATTAAGAGTTTATCCTTTAGTCATTTAGATGTAAAACAATATTAAGTATTATAATAAAAAAACAATCATACTTATAAGTGTGAAAGTTTGTATGGATGTTTGTTATTATTTCACTCACAAAAACTACTGAACGGATTTTCGTGAAATTTAACACACAGGTACATTAGACACGGTACTTATAATCCCGGTAAATGCGGGCAAAGTCGCGGGCAGAAAGCTATAATATTCTGTTTGCACGCAGTCGATGTACAACAGTCTGGGCGCGGCGATCGTGGACGACGGGCGGTTCGACTTCGACAACTACATCAAGAAGGCATGCCCCATGATGCTCGTAGAGGACAATCCGGAGAAGAAGGCCACTACCAGTTAGTTTGTAGAAATTGTTTAACGATAGCTCAGTAAAGATCATTTTTTGTCGAAATGTGCTTCAAGTGTCGTCTCAAATTTATAGGATATCGCTCACAATGTATTATACATGTTATGTACCCGTAGCTTTGAAAGAAGGCAAAAACAAAACAAACATACAAAAACCCTAAATCAATTACACTAATTGGATTCATTGATATTAAACTCAATGGTTTTGAAAATTTTAATTTATGGGTTCATTTTCAGAACTTTTCAGTTTCATACATTTGTAAAAAAGATGGTTAGTGCCATCTGATGGTCCATGTTAAAGTTAGGTTCCAAACAGTTTAAGAGAAGGTTGGTGAAATTGACAACAGGTAGCGCTTTCCTACATCCCTTGTCCATGTAAAAAGTACCAATCGTAATAAAATGAGCCCCATCTATAAGCTCTGTTGTGTACTGAATTTGTACGTGGTGAATTACTCGACACTTATTTGAGTAACGTCTTAAAGTACCTATAATGGTTTAAAGTGTCGGGCTTAGTAGCCTTAAGAATTTAAGTAAATTTTATTGTCACTTAATATTATTAGTTTTTTAAATTTATTTATCATTTAACAAAAGTTACTAAATAGCATTATAAAAACCACTGAGGTTTATGCGATAATTATATCATGATAATGAAATATTATTAGGTTATCCAAATCAGTTCAATCAAATAGTTGGGTTCTATACTATGGTTCTATATTACAGTTAGGATGTTATATCTACCTATGTATGTTTAAATCTTTGTTCATAGAACATTTCCCCATGGGCTTCCCTTCCCTGTACGACTACTGCCTCCAGCTGACGACCAAGACCTGGGAGGCGTGGGAATGGCTGGTGCCGGAGTACGTGCACGACCGGGACATGAAGTTCCCATCCATCCTGGTGCCGACGGTAGACACTCTGAGACTAACGTGGCTCATCAAAATTATGGAAAGTGTAAGTAGTGCGAATATAATTCCATCTTGCGAAAGCAAGTAAATGGTGTTTAGATTTATAAGAATGTGTTTGTAAGTAATTAAGTATCACTGTATGCTTTCCAAATACAATGATATAAATAAATAAATAAAATCTTGTGTCCTTTTTTGTCTTGTGAAAAATGCATTAAGCATTAAGCTCGCCAATTGTACAGGAATTTAATATTGGAGTCAATAAAGTATAAATAAAAAAATATACCTAATATTTTCAAACATTCTCATTATTTCTCATTCTATTAACTTTTCCCAATCAACAAGCCGATTTAGGTGTACTGAAATGCTATCACTTTGCCAAACTTTTTCTTCCCCAAACGCGGTTGACTGTTTTCGATGGTCTCTTTCATATTGTGTTAAGTTTTCTTATTGATTAAAAGATGCAAGACTTTAAAAATGATCACTAAGGGGATAAGACTTTTTACAAATAATAATAATATGATAACTTAAATTACATAATTATTTAGTGACATCTCTTGTAAAATAATGTATTTGTAATAACTTAGGTGGAGAGACCGGTTCTTCTAGTGGGCGACACGGGCACATCAAAAACTGCTATTATAACCAATTACTTGCATGGTCTACCTTCAGATAAATATGTGAGTATTTTGATTGGTGCGATACGATAGCTTATGCGAAGTATTTATTGACTTTTGGTAGGCGATGTTTTTGTGTTGTAATCTCACCATTGAATATAACCTACCTTTGGATATTGGTTCTACTCATTATGTTTTTAGAAAGAAAGAAAGAATGAAAGAAAAAAACGTTTATTTCGTCATGAAATATAACATGGTATAAGGTTATACATATAAAAGAAGTACTAACAATATACAGTAATCTTACTAAATTATTCCGTGACATAAAACATAAAATATTTGTGGGTACCAATGATATTATAAGGTGGGTACCATGTAACCTGACGAAAAAGGACTACCCTCAGCCTGTGGCATGGAGCGGCTAGGAACCTCGGCTGCTGGTTTACAGTGTAGTCCTCTTTTTCGTGTAGTTCCACATGTCTTCCAGAGCCTACAAATTGTGATTGTACGTAACATTAAGTGTTATGAAGTACTTTTGTGGCATTAGTATTAAACAAGAATTGACAAGCAACGGTTGTTTCTTTTCCCGAACTCCTCGCCTTACGAAATTCTCGGCCTAAAAGAGTTTTATTTGACTGTTTATAAATTATACATAATGGGTTATTACTTTCCACCCAAGACACAAAAATTCCTAGTGCGGGGGCATAAACAAACAATTATACTCAAATATTCAACATACATATTTTTTTATATCTGTCCAGTTAATCCAACAAATGAACTTCTCGTCGCGCACGTCGTCGATGGACGTGCAGCGCAACCTGGAGTCGGTGGTGGAGAAGCGCACCAAGGACACATTCGGCCCGCCCGTCGGCAAGAAGATGCTCGTCTTTATCGATGACATGAACATGCCCATTGTGAGTAAGGCCTACCACCAGAGATGTGCTATGTAGTTATGCTGCGAAGATGTGAAATCCAATAAGTATGATTGGTTCAATAAATTGATTGATTTCCACCAATGAATAATGATTGGTGGATGTCAAACGCATCCATAGCAACGGAACATAGCACATCTCTGGTGGAAAAGCAGCCTAACTATAGCGCGTCATTTGAAGAATGCATGCAAGTGGCATAATGAAACAAAGGTAATAGGCAAACGCGACGATCTGTGGATTAATGTATAGCGTGCGTATGATTTGCTGTGTTCGTGGACAGTAGGATTTTTTCCCTATATCACATTGGTTAATCATACAATTTTGATATTGACTCCGAGAAGTTCTAGATTTCATATGAATGGTACTTCCTAACGTTTCCCTATACGAATAAGCTAATAATGCGATCCACAATATTCACTCAAAAGTTGGTATACTAACTTGCATAACACTTAGTATTAATTGTAAAACTGTTTAGAAAATTATTGTAGCCTTCTAATGTATCCTTTATAGCACGATGCACTGTCTGACATCTCATTACATATTATATTATGTATGTTGAACTCCCATACAATGTATGTTTAGCAGAAGGAGGTATTCTGTGGTGTTGGTTATGAAATGATATTCCTTTTACTTTGCACCATGATATATTTCCAGTTCTCTTAACGTTCACATCACTATTCCAAAGTACTTCAACACTACGCCATCAATATTAATCTGTCCTACATTATTGACAATTCCCTAATCTAAATATGACATGACATTTCTTATATGCCAGCCTCTGCATCAGACAAGCGCTGTAGAATAAAGAGGTCCGTCCCTGGACCTTCACTGGAGATTCATGGCCTCACCGATATATGCATTCTTTAATCTCAGGTGGATACCTACGGTACGCAACAGCCGATAGCGCTGCTGAAACTTCTGTTTGAGAAAAAAGGATTCTATGACAGAGGGAAAGATCTCAACTGGAAGAATTTGAAAGACATCGGTTTTCTCGCTGCCATGGGTAAAGCCGGTGGAGGCCGTAACGATGTACGCAAATTGAATTTAAATAATTTAATTAAAATAAATTATTTAACTGGCAGCTTACATATTTGTAAAGTATACTGTGTAAGTAAGTCTGTGCAATGATACCTCGTCTAGTTGAGTTTGAAAGAATTTACCACAATATTCTTTACTTTGACTGCTTAAACTACTTGCACCTTGCACTCTACTGCTTTATACTGCTGGTTTTACTAATAGTGACAACAATAAATTTAATATTTATGCCATCTACATAATTTTATTTTCCACTTCCCCTCATTCAGGTGGACCCTCGTTTTATCTCAATGTTCTCGGTGTACAACCTCCAATTCCCGTCGGAGGCGACGCTCAGGCACATCTATACGTCCATACTGAGAGGACATTTCTCAATATTCCCCGACGAGATACAGGGAATCGTCGACAAAATTGTTCAGATGACCCTGGATTTGTATAAGGTAATAATTACAACATAGTATAGTAAAATCATTATCCTACTTTAATTCAAGTTACTTCCAAACTAGCATGCGGAAATCGGACCTATATAAATAGTTTTTTAAATTCGTATAAAACGTAAAATTACGCCTTATTTTACTTCTTATTCATATGTTATTGTGCTATGTTATTTCGTTACACTTAAAGTAGTTTTAAGTCAGTTTTTTAATAAGTTGTGCATGTTTATTTGCGTGGTTGTTAACACTATGTGATAATTATGTGTAGGTATGTGTCCCAACTACCCAAACTGCACAATAACCTTCGCACAGATTAAACCTGCCTTAGTTTGCAAAAAATATTGGAGGTTGTACTATGTCGTTTCACAGATAATAATAGTGGAGTTGCCCCCGACGCCGGCCAAGTTCCACTATATCTTCAACCTGCGCGACCTGTCCCGCATCGCGGCCGGCATGTGCCTCACGCACCCCAACTACTTTAGCGAGAAGCGCGCCGTGGTGCGCTGCTGGCGGAACGAGTTCACACGGGTCATCTGCGACCGGCTCATCAACCAACAGGTCGGTCACTCGGGTCTTTAATGAACTACCTATCTATATTTAAACAAAATGAACGATAAATCGGCCGTGGCTATGAGTGCGCGTGGGCATCTGCGACCGGCTCATCAACCAACAGGTTGATTACTCGGGTCTTTAACGAACGATCTAAGATACATTAGGACGAATTGAAACAAATCGGTTGTGACTGTGAGTGCGCGTTATTTATTATACAATACCTCCAAACGTTGCACTTGGAACACGCTTTGATTCGTGCTACGCACCTGCGAAATTGGACCGTGGTGGATCGTCTGATGTGAACTATGTGCGTGCGCACGCACGCAACGGACGCACGCATACACGCACTCACAAACGTGCGAACGTAATACAGCAGCTAAATAATTATTATTATCTTTTTTGGTCAGTGTAACAGTGATATACAAAACTAACTGTAAACTTAATACTTACATTTCATGTAAAATTACGGGAATAAATTACATTGTTAATGTAATTTTAAAGGATAACGAGTTGATGCGGCATCATATCCAGGAGCACATAGTGAAGTACTTTCCCGAAGAAGAGCCGGTTGTTCTGGAGGAAATCGTTGTTCCCGAGGAGGATGAAAAGGCCGGTGATGAGGAAGAGGATGGTGAGTGAACGAGATAATCATCTTCTTCATCCTCAACGGGAGTTTACAGTGATTGTAATGAGAATATCTGTAGACTATATACACTTCTTTGACAATAATTTGAAGAAATGAACCTAGACACTTGACGTTTTCCATCTTCTATCACTTCCATCAAACGTCTACGCCGTAGAAACGTTAGTGTGAAAATATTCTTCCACATAATTGTATTAATCAAATAGGCCTCATAACAGTCTTATTTTATTAGTAAAGATTATATAAATTCAAATAGTACGCAACCTGTCACGTGTAGCGCAATGATTTCTAAAGAAAGGCGTAATAATACTTACCACAGCCTCGTGGTAAATAAAAAATAAATCGGGTATTTTTACTCATAGAATTTGCAGAACCAAAAGCAAAATCAGTTGTAGCGACCGAAGAACCTGAGATGGTAGAAGAAGAAATGGAAGCCGAAGTGGAACGAGAACTTACAGTATGTATGAAATATTTATTTCATGAATTTATCAATATCAAATCAAAATTTATGCACACATACAGGTGAAATATTATAAAAAGCAATCATCATTATTGAATAGTATTGCTCTTCAAGCCTTGTCATTATTCCGTTTATTATAGTTTCAAAATATAATTTTTATGTATATTTTGCGTAAAAGAGAGCTTGCTTGCTTGAGATAAAATACAGATTTTCATTTATTGATATGAAACATCTGAATATTTAACCGATTTAAGTTTTACTGATACTGATATTTATACCTTATACCAATTTGTAACACAGATAATGAAATAACTAAAATTCTAGTTAGAAGAATACGTCCTGCGAGATCCTCTGTTGTTTGGTGACTACCGCAACGCATTGGACGAGGAAGAGATTCGATACTACGAAGACTTGTTGGACTACGAAGCAGTTTATTTCCTATTTCAAGAGGTCAGTTTGAGAAGAAGCCAGAATTTTCTTCTTTCTTTGTGTTTCCAAGTTACAGATAATTTGAATTAAAAAGAAAAGTTTTTTGTTGTGATTTTAAACTCAACGGAACCCTGACTGTGTGAGTCCAATTCGCACTTGGCCGGTTTTTTTATAAGTCACCCTTATCTGACTTCTTCGACACAGACCTACCGCAGGCAGAGGCTAGTAGTATAATATAGCTATTTATAGCGTCTGTTGTCTATCATGTATGTGTGTGTGCGTGTAGATCCAGGTATATATGTGTGTGTGCGTGTAGATCCTGGACGAGTTCAACGAGCGCATCGGCAAGATGTCGGTGGTGCTGTTCGAGGACTGCCTGGAGCACCTGACGCGCGTGCACCGCATCCTGCGCACGGCGCGCGGGAACGCCATGATCATCGGCGTCGGCGGCTCCGGGAAGAAGTCTATATGTCGCCTCGCTGCGTTCGCCGCCGGTGAACAATTACACTTTTTATTATGTCTTTAGGTTAAATGAAGACTAAATCTGGGGACACGGTAAAGGTGAAAGATACATTTCTTAATAAATAATCTAAAATTTTAACAAAAAAAATCGACTTGAAATGAAGTACATCCTTTCCAATAAAAAAAAGAATCAACGAAATCGATTCGTGTGATTTTGTTATTCGTCCATACTTAATGCAAAAAGACTAATATGGTTTTCTTATGGATGCCATTATAAAATCTCGCTAAAATTTTAGTGGGACCACATGACAAGCACCAACTTTCGTTTATAAAAGAATCATCCAAATCCATCCAGTCCAAAGTTCTGATACAAAAAAAATACAGTCGAATTGAGAACCTCCTCCTTTTTTTGAAGTCGGTTAATAAAAGCGCCCGAATGTCGTCCTCGAGCGCTGTCGATGTCGTTGTCGTTTCCGCCAATGAAGTAGTGGCCTGTGTTAAGTGATCAGTGTTACGTACGTGAGTAAAACTTACTAATGTAAACATGGCACATTTGGCGATTAATGCAGAACTTTTAAACTACCGTTCTGCCTGTCTGCAAAGCTGCAAAGTCCTGACGAATCATTAACGTACTCATTTTTTTATAATTCATGAAGATGATTGTGACAGGTTGCAACATGTTCGAGATCACGGTGACGCGCAACTACAACGAGAACACATTCAAGGACGATATGAAGCGGTTGTACAACCAGCTCGGCGTCGACGGGAAGCCCTCCGTCTTCCTCTTCACTGCGGCACAGGTTCGCATGCAGTACTAGGTATTTCTACAGTCGAAAGTCAACCGTCATTTAATGTGCCAAAGGATCATTTCAGTTTAAAGGATTAATCTTCAGTTTCTTTTTTACTTGTATACCTAATTAGCTTTCTGCTTCTCTTATATTGATTCATTATTACTATTATTATTTGTTGCTTGAATCATCCGCCAAACGACGATCATCGTGTTCGGGCTGGGGAATTGAGAATCAGTTCTTTATTTTTTTTCTCTTTCTTTGCATGGTGTCGCTGTTTTTCATGGGCGACGAAAGCCACATACCATCAGGTGGATCGTCAGCTCGTTCATTGACTATTTCTATAAAAACTCTACTAAAATCTGTCATGGTGAGTCAGATCCTGGAGGAGGGTTTCCTGGAGCTGATAAACAACATCCTGATGATCGGCATGATCCCCGCGCTGTTCGGCGATGACGAGAAGGACGCCATCATCAACGCGCTGCGCAACGAGAGCAACGAGGCCGGCTATGGAGTCGCCAAGTTAGTATGAACTATGATTATACTTACTAACACTCTGCCCGCGGATTTTCCTGCGTTTTCGGGAATAATAAGTACCCTATGTCTTAATCCAGACCATGGTCTACTTGTGTACTAAATTTCATCAAAATCCCTTCAGTAATTTTTCGTGAAAGACCGTGGAACTTTTGTGAATGGGACATTATCGATTTGCGTTAACTCTCATTTTCTGTGACGATACTGTCTTACCCTAATAATATGCAGGGACGCGGTATGGAACTTCTTCTGTAACAAATGCGCCGACAATCTACACGTCGTGCTGTCAATGTCGCCCAGCGGAGATATTTTACGAAACAGGTATGTGTGGGAGAGCCCTCAATGTGGGGAAAATAAAGTAGGTAATAGCACATATAACTACAAAATTTTGCACAGTTAGCACACCCTTGGTCACGGGTTCAGTTCCCGGCTTGGACAAACAGTGACACATAAATGCTATTAGGCATTAAGTCCGCCTTTTGTAATTACCTAGGTTTAGATTTATACAATTATAATAAGTTAAATAAATGGTCCATTTTAACTATACCACATGTCCCACTCCTACGTATGTGCATTCTTCAAAGGTTTTCCTTCACGAATTAATATAAAGAGAGCATGACTTAGCCGCCAAACAACTCGTCGTGTTCCGGCTGGGGGCTTGAGAGCCAGTTCTTACTTTCATTTTGTTCTCTCTTTATTGGCCGGGAACGCATCAGTGATGCTTTTGGTGTTGCTGATGTCCATGGGCGACGATAGCCACTCAACTTACCAGCTCGTTTGCCGGCTATTTTCCATAAAAAATATAAAGATTATTCGTTGTAAACACAATGTGGTTTTCCAGGTGTCGCAGTTTCCCCGGGCTGGTGAACAACACGACCATCGACTGGCAGTTCCCGTGGCCGAAGCAGGCACTGCTTGCCGTCGCCAACGTGTTCCTCGCTGACGTGAGTGTCGGTTACACATTGAAGTGTTCAAGACAATCGTTAAAATACTACTTTCACGCCCCAACTCAGAGTCACTAACGGTTACTTTAATCGCTCCTTAGTAAAGAATCACCATACAAATTCTGTACTAAGGAGCGATTTAAGTAACCGTTAGTGACTTCGAGTTGGGGCGTTACTATGTCAGACTATTGACTATCAAGTATCTAAACTTGTAACGAGGTGTATTACCTCGTTTGATATTTCTCAGCCGGACCTTACACCTTCAATCTTTATGTCAGAATAAAAATTACTTTCAGGACCACAATGTTGAATTTACAAAATGTTCAAATCTTATCATGTTGACTTTACGAAATGTTAAATCCCAAAATGTTGAATTCGTACAAAAGTTCAATTTTGTAGACCCTTAACGTTGAATTCTAAAATAGTTTCGTAATCAACTTAGCTGTTGAGCAATAATCCAGACACAAAAAGACATAAGCCACTTATTTTTTCATTCGGTTCAAACCCGGTTCTCAACACTCCAGGTCCAAAAGATCCCGGAGGAGTTCCGCTCTATTATCGTAGAGCACGTGGTCCACGTGCACATGTCGGTGGCGCGCTACTCGGTGGAGTTCCTACAACGGCTGCGGCGCAACAACTACGTCACGCCCAAACACTACATGGACTACCTCACTAACTACCTGGCGCTGTTGAACGAGAAGGACGCGTTTATTGTCGCTCAGGTATCGAGTTGGTGATATCGAGTCATCGATATCATTACGTCGATTAATCGATTCAAATACATCGATTTACCGATTTCCCTACATCGATTTATCGATTTCCTAACAAAGATTCAACGTTTTCGATTGGAGATCTTTAGCAGTTGTAACCTAAAGTCTTCTGTGTTGTAACTGCATCGTGATTCAATAAAGGATAAGTACCTTTTTATCAATGATATAAATTGATCTGTAGCCGTAGGTACTATCATTTATCAAAGATAGATTAATAGTTAGGTTAATAAGAAGAAAGTGCATACAAAAAAAACAGTAGATCATGCCCAAACACAACATGAATCACCTACCTTACGCTGTTGAACGAGAATGACGCTTTCATCGTCGCTCAGGTATCGAGTTAACTAACATCGATTAATTCGTTTTGATTAACGATTAGCAATCTTCAGCAGCTATAATGATTGCCACATCGTTTTTTGATAGACAAGCATTATATTTCAGGAATATGCTTCAAAATAAACAGGAATAAACAAGTTTATACAAAAAGCATCTTTATCCTTAGTTAAGGCCTCGATAGTTTATAATTGGAGAAGTAAAACATTTTAATGTGACGATTATCAATTTTATTCAGTGCGAGCGTCTCATAGGCGGCCTGGCTAAGATTGAAGAGGCGAATGTGCAACTGGAAGACTTGAACGCCAAGTTAGCTGTACAGAAAGTCATTGTGGCTGAGCAGACTAAAGAATGCGAAATATTGCTCAAGGAAATCTCTACGGGTATGATTTTTGTCTTTCATGTAATTAATATTTAATAATTCAATGACTTACTCTCTCTCTCTAACTCTCTGTGTATTCTACCGTCTGTACAATGGGGAATGTTCTGAAGAACTGTTTGGCTTAATACCTGCAGTTGATTTTCGTCACCGCGCATCACGTACCAGGTTTCACCAACACTACCTGGATACCTGGCGTTCGTCCACAGTCCGGTTCTCACGTCATTTTCTACCTCGCACGTGTAAACTGTGGAACAAGCTACCTGCATCGGTGTTCCCTCCAGGCTATGACATGGGGTCCTTCAAGAAGCGGGTCTATCGTCATCTTCTTGGCCGGCAACGCGTTGATGACGCCCCTGGTGTCGCTAATGTCCATGGGCGGCGGTGATCACTTACCATCAGGTGACCCGTCTGCTCGTTTGCCTGCTCAAAGCATAAAAAAAAAAACCAAAAACTACCAGGTCAACTACCAGGTCTGCTGGAAGAAATTTCATTTTGAAATAAGCAGTGCCTATGTACTATGGATTTATATGACGTGTTAATTTAAGTTTATTCGTGTACATAAAATTTTTAAATAAATAAATAAAAAAAACTTACTCTAAAAAATGTAAAATTTCCATATTATAATATTGATGAAAATTGAAAACACTTAATTTGCTTGTTTCGAGCATTTTTTCTTCTTTTATACATTCTTTAATCGAATATCTGTCACCAAACACCCTTCTTTTTTATGGAAATAACCGGCAAACGAGCTAACGATCCACCTGATGGTAAGTGGCTATCGTCGCCCATAGACATCAATAACACAAAAGGCATCACTGATGCGTTGCCGGCCAAGAAAGACAGAAAAGAAAGAAAGAACTGGCTCTCAAGCCCCCAGCCGGAACACGACGCGTCGTTTGGCGGCTGACTCACGCTTAATGGTGGTAGCTATCCAGGCGAACCCCATGGAGAAATAATGATAGTAATAATTAACAATTAAAATCAATTTTGCCAATATAATCCCTCCGAGGGGCCCTACCTCCAGCGGGCTGGATTTAATCGGCTCTTACGACACCCGTCTGGCGTGGGATTGGGGTTAGTATTCTAATCCGCCCCAATACGGAAAGAACGCTTCTGTATACTCACCTAACAAAAGTGTTTAGTACAATTACAAAAAAAATACTAAAGCAAAAATATAATTAAACACACCCACGCTAATACTTCCTGAATCATGGGTGCTGAGAACTGACACATTAAGACAACAACACACATCCACCAAGAACAATTCCTCAACCCCCAACTCACACCACAGCGACGGAAGCAGCAGTAGCGAAGCAGCAAACAGCGGCAGTAAAATCCCAAGAGATAACGGAGCAGAGCGTGGTGATAGCGGCGGAGAAGTCGGAGGCGGAGGAGGCGCTGTCTGCGGCACTGCCCGCACTTGAGGCCGCGCGCCTCGCGCTCGCAGACCTCGACAAGAACGACATCACTGAGATCCGGTCGTTTGCGACTCCACCGGAGGCTGTACAGGTGTGTGTACATGATATTGTGTAAGCTAGCTCTGAATGGGAGTGGCTTTACGCCGTATTGTGACGTCACAGCCGCTGTCCGTCACCGGTTAGGTAGTGTTAACTAAGTTAGAATACGTTATGTATCTAACGGTCTTATAAGCGTAATTTTTAAAATCCAGATTTGAATTCGATGTCATTGACTTTCAGAGTTTGGCATTGAGTATTGAAACTGAACTATGTCACAAAGAAATCCCAGTTGTTGTTGATTATGCCCTGATGGCTGGATAGGAAACACACGCTCCGCTAGAGGCTTCTTTCGCTACAAACTTCATTCCTAAGTGTCACTCAAGTTCCAAATAAAATCCCCTACATTTTGTAGTGGCTCTAATATAAAAATCAAATTATAAATAAATTAAACTCTTACACACTCGTATCGTAATATGTTTTTACCTGTGTTGCGGGTGGCATGGACGACACATATAACACATCACAATATCTGTCACATAAATATCTGCCCCAGCCGGAAAACGAACCCAAGACCCCTCGATTCACAGGCAGGGTTGCTACCAACTGGGCACAAATTCCACGTAAAGTGCACCGTTTACCAACACATCATTATCCCCAGGTGGTATGCGAGTGCGTGGTGATCATCCGCGGGATCAAGGACGTGAGCTGGAAGGGCGCGAAGGGCATGATGGCCGACCCAAACTTCCTGCGCAACCTGCAGGAGATGAACTGCGACCTCATCACGCAGGCGCAGGTCAAGGCGGTGAAGGCGCACATGAAGAAGAGCAAGAAGTTAGACACCATGCAACAGATCAGTAAGGCCGGGTGAGTGAAAAGGAACACACGTCTTTCTATCGCCATCTCGCTCTCGCGGTTTGACTGAGACAGGATATCTCTAGGTACCCGTATGAGCATTATGTTTTCCTGGCATTAGTATCAGTTTAGGTTATAATATATTTAATAATGATGACAATAAATATCGTTGTGTATACGTTACGTCTTCGATCTTTTGTTAAAGTCCTTCTGTTGTTTATAGACAGATTTTTGTACTGTTCAAACATTGATTGTTATAAATAATTTCAACTGGTTACAGATACGGCTTACTAAAATTCGTCACCGCCGTCCTCGGCTACTGCGCGGTCTATAAAGAGGTGAAGCCGAAGAAGGACAAAGTGGAGGCGCTAGAGAAGGAGTACACCGACGCGGTGAACTTCCTCGCCTCGCTGAACCGAGAGATCGATCGATTGCAGCGAACTCTCGACGGACTGAACAACAGATACGAAACTGCGATGTTGAGACGACAGGAGTTGCAGGAGGAGACGGATATAATGATGAGGAGATTGGTGGCAGCTGATAAGCTTATGTCTGGGTTATCAAGTGAACAGAAACGTTGGACTGAAGACTTGGCGGCTCTATACGTGGAACAGTCGCGATTGATCGGGAACTGTTTATTGGCTGCGTCGTTCTTGAGCTACGCGGGACCGTTTTCGTTCTCATTCCGCCAGACAATGATATACGAGGACTGGCTCGGTGACGTCATAGAGAAGGGGATACCATTGACTATGCCGTTTACGATTGAAAGGAATCTTACCAACGAGGTGGAAATTAGCGGGTATGTATGTTTGAGTAAAATTTTAGTAGTGGAGTTTTAATTCGGATTACTTAGCTGTTGCGTAGTGTGTTATATTATAAGATACTTATTACCTTTAAAAAATGCGCGTCAATGCTCAGTTTACTTTGTTTGTCTTACCACATAGAGGTACTTTTAAATACTTTATCTATCTTAGTTTCCATTGTATGAACAAATTGCTTGTATTATTTTATGAGAAACAGAGGTGTATAATAAATTATGTATACAGCTTGCATACTCCTTGAGAAATATCAGCACGTTATTTTACATTCACAAATTCGTAAAATTACTCAGGTGGAACTCTGAAGGGTTGCCGCCGGACGAACTGTCGGTACAGAACGGTATTCTAACAACGAGAGCCTCTCGGTTCCCGCTTTGCATCGACCCACAGACTCAGGCCCTCAACTGGATCAAGAAAAAGGAGGCCAAAAATAATCTCAAGGTAGTTTTTTCAATAACTCATATATGAAGCTTGACAATTGTGCCATTTTGATGAAAAGTAAAGTTGTAAATCCTGAGAAGGTTTTTGCGGGTTTGATACCCAGGAAAATATTTACATGACGAGAAATTGTCTGTGTTATGTTGTCTCTGCCCATGCAACCACTGACCGAGTCTGACACAAGGAATCTTGCGGGGACATGAATGTGTAAATGTATAATTTATTACTATTATTTACTTTCCTCATCGTCTTACTCTACAGGCACTTAAAAACAAACAATTTTACCACAGATCCTGTCATTCAACGACCCCCAATTCCTGCGGCACCTGGAGATGGCCATCAAGTACGGGATGCCAGTTCTCTTCCAGGACGTCAACGAGTACATCGATCCCGTCGTTGATAATGTTCTCGAGAAGAATATCAAAGGTAATATAGATGTAGTTTAATGCTTCTATAGTTTCTGTTTGCCATATATAACTTAAACAGATTTTTAAACTTACTGTACAAAAAAAAATTTATGAACTGTATGTCTCTAGTAATCGCCACATTCTATACGAATACGAGTGGATCAAAATATCGACATGTAAAGTGGAAAAAAGAAGAGTATCATCGTATCATATCGTGTCATATCGTATTAACGTTCATATTCAGCTGTATGGGTCTGCGCATATCTCTGTTGTGTTTCTTTCAAAATTTGAGCATTCCACACTGCCGCGAACAGTTGCACCTTGGGAATAACAAAGCCACATCATGAGATTCAGTTAAAGGAAATTACAGACAGATAGAGCGAGATGCAACATTGTTTGTCTATGATAGTTTCGTATCGCCAAGATATCGTCGCAACTGAGACGTAATTTGCTCGCAGTGGAGAGCGGTCGCACGTTCGTGATGCTGGGCAGCTCGGAGGTGGACTACGAGCCCAACTTCCGCATGTACCTGACCACCAAACTCGCCAACCCGCAGTTCAATCCCGCTGCGTATGCCAAGGCGGTGGTCATCAACTACACCGTCACCGTACAGGTGCGTGCGTGTGTGTGTGTGTATGTGTTTGTGTGTCGGAGGTGGAATAAGTGTGTGTGCGTGTGAGTGTTCTGGTCAACCGTATCATATTTTAGTGACGACGGAAACAAATGTAATCTAAACCACTAAATTCAATCACATTAAGAGTTCAAAAAATTACCCTTGGAAAATAATAATTTAATATTATTCATGATCATACGAGTAGGTATACTATTTTTGGTTTGCTTCGTACACGCCACTTACCAAAATTATCATTGCTTTTCTTGATTTACGTTCATGTAAACGACATCATTGATCTAACGTGGGTTCTCCAACTCAGGGTCTAGAGGACCAGCTCCTGAGCGTAGTAGTGCGCGCGGAGCGAGCTGATCTGGAGGAGCAGCGAGAGAGCTTGATCCTGGAGACCAGCGCCAACAAGAGTCTCCTGTCCGGGCTGGAGGACTCTCTGCTACGGGAGCTGGCCACGTCGACTGGCAATATGCTGGATAACGTCGAGCTTGTCAATACCTTGGAGAACACCAAGTCCAAAGCAGCTGAGGTAATTGGATTGGTGTTTGTGTGTGTGCTTGCGTATATATGTCAATTTCTTTCAAGTGAAACGCATACAAAGTAAAGTATAAGTCAAAGGCGAAAATTATAAAAAAGAACTAGTTGTGCCCGCGTCTTCGTTTGCGTGGGAGCATTTCCCGCGTCAATCCCAAGTCCTTGGGAACCCTAATCACCTAGCGGTATGAAATATATTTTACGACCTATTCTCTTATTATCGAACAAATATACACAAATAATTTCATTAAAATCAGCCGAACCGTTTCGGAGGAGTGCGACCACAAACACAGTGACAAACACAGTCACAAACACACGAGAATTTTATATATTAGATTAAAAACTAAGAAAAATCTCTTTAATCAATTACGGAAACAAACGATACACCATAAAGAAATTTCGTTTCCTTCGTCTGTAACCTTTAACATAATCCAATATTACAAGTAGATTACCGTACTGAACCTTGTCCTCAACAAACTTAACCATGTCCAGGTGATGGAGAAGCTGGAGCTAGCAGAAGCGACGACGAAGGACATTGAGAAGCTGCGCGACGGTTACCGGCCCGTGGCCAAGCGCGGCTCCATCCTGTTTTTCGTGCTGTCCGACATGGCCGCTGTCAATACCATGTACCAGTACTCGCTGTCATCGTATCTTGACGTGAGGATATAATACAATACAAGTATTATTTATGGCACACCACGTAAAGTATTACCACAGAATACTTAATAGTATTTATTGGTACAGAAGAGTCCGCAGAATCATTTATAATAAATAAATAATGGCTCTTGCTCCGACACAATACAGTGTGATTCAGGCCGCACAGCTCTAATTATATCAACAGACGTTGGCATCTAGACGTTGCCTCTCTTTCTAATCATAGCTGTTATCCTATCTGACAACTTCAAGGTTGTCTTCTTTTTTTGTGATGACATGCGTGATAGATTACGAATGTATGACACGGCGTGGCAGCCCTTCTGAAATTGGCCAGACACGTCGAACGCGGCACGTAACATCATACTTAAAGTACGGAGTGCGCCAGGCCTGGTATTACATAAATTAGAAAGCATATAGCATAAGTGATAATAAAAGGCGGTCTTATAGCTCAGGTAGAAATCTCTTCCAGACAACCTTTCGGTAGACGACGTTACTTAGTAAGAGGAAGTGAGTGAGGGTGAAAATGCTGTTTGTGTTTATCATCGTCTTAATGCTCGTGGACTGTGACTCTGTGACTCGTCGTGTTTGGGCTTGCGGATTATAAAATTGTTATATAGGGGGAACTTAGGACAGTTGTGACATGGGGAAAAGTTAGATTTATTCGATTTACTCCTGTTCCCTGATTATTTTAGTATATTTTTAATTTATTTCTTACAGTGTAAAGAAATAGCTATTTACTGATGTAAGTTTCGTGGATGTAGGTCTATTTATTGCTGAGATATGTCAGGTAACGTAAAAATAGTTAGAACCCTCCTAGGTCTCCCCTAAGAGTAAATGCCATGAATTAAATTTTGCAGTGCTAAAGTTCCAATGTCTCAAATTGACAATAAATTACTAATTCGTCTTTTATTATATTATTTATAAACAATAGTATATTGAACGTAATATTGTTTTTTACAGGTATTCTCTTATTCTTTGCGTAAAGCGATGCCCAATGTGATACTCGCGAAACGTCTCAAGAATATTATCGATATGCTCACAAAAAATGTGTACGATTACGGATGCACAGGTAATGTTGTCTTCACGTATAGCACGCCTTAATTGTATATTCATTTTGTGGTAGTTGCAAATAAAAGTATCAAAAATTTTAACAATACAGAGAGAGAGAGAGATATTGCAAGACAATGTATCTAATAACTCTGGATAAGTTAGGAGGTAAAATAATAACCAGTTATGAATTTTTGACAGTTGCTAGGAAATTTATTTCACTAAAATGGATAGTGAAAATATTAAGAATAACCCTAACCGATTCAGAGATCACTGACAAACAAAACAGCCGATAACGGTTTCTAAAAAGGTCTCATTGCCAGTTATCGATCTCATTGTAGGTATATTCGAACGGCACAAGCTGCTGTTCTCGTTCCAAATGTGCATCAAGCTAGAACAGAGCGAGGGTGCGGTCTCGCAGCCGGAGCTCGACTTCTTCATCAAGGGAAACGTCTCCCTGGAGAAGTCCCCCACCGCCTGCCCCGCCGCCTGGATACCGGCGCAGGTACACCAAAACTGATGATGATGATATTTTGTAATGATACTAGGATTTATACTTTAATTCATATTAATATTATAATGTTGTTTGAATTGTGAAATACACTAACGCATTAGGACATGCCTGTAATGTTAGTGGTAATATTATGGAATGAATAAATAAATAAATAACTCTCTGTAAGAATTCACCCTAAACGGTGCCTTTAAAATGTACGGAAATGATAAAGTGCGGAAAAATGAGCACGTGAATTTTCAGAACCTAATGTCATGCCTGTTAGAGATAGAGGTTCATATCAAAATAATATACCTCTTTACTTTATATTATATCTCAGAGTTGTATTTATTGAGGCAAGGCGATAATAGCCATAAATTTACCTTTCAGGGATGGCAAGATATAATGAAACTGAGTGTTGATTTCCCCGAGTCATTTTCCGAGCTGCCGAACCACATCGCTAAAGGTCTCGACGTGTGGCAAGAGGTACAAACGAAACTCTATTCTAAACTCAGCAAATATCATACTAAGTATAAAGCACGATTAGGATTTGTATATTCGCTGAAAACAGGTCATAGTTATTACTATTAACTAACTATTGTTAGTGTCTTGGTTTATGAGCGTTAGTGTTATAACTTATAACAGTAATGTTCATCTTAGTTCAACTTCTCATTACTCGCCCGTTTCGCTGAACGCGGACTGTATAGAATGGAGATTTTCTGCAACCAAGTTCTTAAGAAAAAAATTGTGACAATCTATCACAAGCCTGAACGACAATGTACTAAACTCTTTTTTTACATGGAAAAGATAAGTGCTTGACTACAATTCGACTTGAGAGTAAGTGGTTATGAAGTCCAAGAAGGACAACGCACTAACTTCGTAAAAGCATTTTCACTCTTCTCTTGAAGACACATTCATTATAAAACTTATTTGCTAAACAATTTTTAGTGCATATAAGATTAATAAATAAGATAACTTGAAGTTAAACCCTGTTCACCTTGAACTCCCCACCAGTGGTTCGACAGCGACACGCCGGAGGTGAACGAGATCCCGAACGGGTACCGCGAGCGGGTGAACCCGTTCGAGTTGCTGATGATCCTGCGCTGCTTCCGCGTGGACCGCATCTACCGCGCGCTCACCGACTACATCACCGTCACCATGGGAGAGGAGTACATCACGCCGCCGGTCATCAGGTGATGTGATACCAGTGACACTTGCTACTGTAGGAATACAGCGCCATCTAGCGGATTTTATCAAACCTATTGTATTAGATGACCATAATGAAAAATGAGGCTGCAAAGCCTGAATTTCATAGAACACAACCTGTGTTTCTATTAAACACAACTTTCTATTAAACCTATCAAACATCCATCTTCTGAAGGTAAATTTAAAAATTGAATTATTGAAATTTCAAAATACATATAAAAATGTAATCGAGTTTTTGACGTTATTGTCACGTTCATTCTCAAGGATAAAGCCATCATATTTTAAAGGCCTTTCACAATTACCTTTTACCCAGCTTGGACATGATAGTGGAGCAAACGACGCCGTACACTCCGGTGGTGTTCATCCTGAGCCCCGGCTCCGACCCCACCGCGGACCTCATGAAGCTGGCTGACAAGTGCGGCTTCGGCGGCGGCAAGTTCAAGTACCTGTCGCTGGGACAGGGGCAGGAGGGGGTGAGGGCTTGTTACTTGCTATAGTGTTAGGGTGCTTGATGTGAAATCTAATAAATATTATTGGTTCAATAAATTGATTGATTTCCACCAATGAATATGATTGGTGGGTATCAAACGTATCCATAGAAACGTAACATAGCACATCTCTGGTGGAAAAGCACCCTTAAAGTGAAACGTTTGTATGGACGTAGTGTACGAGGTTGACAAAAGTGTAACGTTATCTTGTTACGTTTGACCGTCACAGCTGTATGAGTATGACACAACAATAAAGTTAAACAAAGTAATGTACATAGGATGTGGTACGGTAATATATGGTTAACGGTGTTAAGTGGTACGTTACAGTACTATACCATACAGTACGGTACAGTACGATACAATGCAGTAAGGTACGATGCTGTATGGTAGGATACAGTACGATAAGGTACGGAAAAATGAAATAAATACAAGAAAGAAAACTATTTTGTACACCACTGCATTTCGCATTAAAAAAAACTTAGCAAAAGCTTTGGGTTAGATTTAAGTCAGTAGGTTTGTTAAGTTTAGTAACAAATATAAATATAAAAAATGGTACCAGGCGGCCATAGCTCTCCTGGAGGGTGCCATCTCGCACGGGCAGTGGCTGATCCTGCAAAACTGCCACCTGCTGGTATCGTTCCTGCGTGAGCTGGAGAAGCAGCTGGAGATGATGGAGAAGCCGCACCCCGAGTACAGGCTGTGGCTTACCACCGACCCCACACCCACTTTCCCCATTGGGATACTGCAGAGGTCGCTCAAAGGTCTGGGAACTTGCTAAGTCAAAGTCATAATATTCATTTTGTATTAGGAACTAACGGCTGGCTTGTATTTTTTTATACTGTACAAATGTTATTTGGCGTAATTTTCTAATTATGAATTATTTTTCATTAATTGAGTAAGTGAACGAAAGTATCATGGGCTGGTAGTAGTTTCAGCGTCCCATACTACTTTTTATAATAAAAATATTTCGGTCAGTAGAAGTTAGATCGAAAAACAAGTGTTGCCGGCTTTTTGAAGATAATGACGTGCATAAGTGTATCAGTGATACCTATATGAATAAAATATTTTGACTTTAATATCTAGATCATTTCAAGTGATTTTCTTTTAATAACAAAGTCGACAAAGTATTCGACAGATGGAGGCTAAAAAATGCAGCACCTAGTGATTATTGGCAGCCAAACCTGCATTAATTTATTTTAAATTAAACCATAAACCATTTCCTTATATAATTTATATCTTACTAATAAAATATCCGAAATTAATTATAACTGCTACCAAATGTTAATGGTCAGTGGTGACGGAGCCGCCCAACGGGCTGAAGCTGAATCTGCGCAACACGTACTTCAAGATGCGGCCGCACGCGCTGGACGAGTGCCCGCACCCGCACTTCAAGAAGCTCGTGTACGTGCTCGCGTTCTTCCACGCCGTGGTGCAGGTGAGATGGTTCTTACGTAATCAAGGTTACCTTGATTGAAGGCTTGGAATCAAGAACTTTATACTACAACTGGACCCCAAGCTTCGAAATCGACATCGACAATGGATGAACATTTTCGACCAATCGTAGGTCTTAATACTCTTAATGCCTTTCAGAATCGTAAGGCAGTTGTACTATTAAATTCTTGCTTGGAATACATTTTACGTTTATTTTAGCTTGTAGCTTTGATTCTATCCGTACCATCTGTATGTTCTGTCTGTATCACGGAACACAACTGTTGTCTCTGTATTCCGTGGTCTGTACCATTGGATTTTCAGGTCAGTATTATAAACGCACACTCAACTGTGATTGATACTGATTAAATACTGATATTGTAGAAAAATCGATGAACTTTTTATTTACAATAAGGCGTCAGTTGTAATCTACACGTAATATAGGTAGGTGTCTGTAATGAAATAGTAATCTTCGATTAAAAGTAACAATAGAAAAAATATTAACCATGAAAAATATATTCAAGATCCTATTCAACAACATAACTCACGGTTACTTAAATCGCTCCTTAGTAAAGAATCAGTTAGTGACTCTGAGTTGAGGTGTTAGCCACTTATTACTACTGTTATAAAAGACGCATTCTGCAAATAAATACATCAAACGTCAATAATGTTGAGTGATGATGTCACAGGAGCGTCGCAAGTACGACAAGATCGGGTGGAACATAGCGTACGACTTCAGCGAGTCGGACTTCGTGGTGTGCATGCAGATCCTGCAGTGCTACCTGGAGCGCTGCGCCGCCGTCAGCGGACCCACGCCCTGGGCCACGCTCAAGTACCTGTTCGGGGAAGTGAGTCGTTTTTATTGAAATAGCATGCATCATCATTGATCATGGTGCATGATGGACCGTCATGCCAGGCTAGCATTATCCTTCTATGATGCCATGTTGCATAATCGTCTAGGGCCCGCGTTAAGCTGTATGTAGCTCTGGCAAAAGAGCGAAGTAATTGTAAGTGTTCACTCATGGATAGTAAAGTATAATCATGGATAGTAAGGGCCTGTGCCGACTGATGGCATGGCATCCTAATTGTTATCGTAAGATAAAACCACGTTGCAGGCCCTCGGGCGGTATAAAAACTTCCGAAACTTGCCACTAACCTCTCCACCAATGCCCACTGGATCAGCGTGTTGGAGTATGCTCTAGGCCTCCAGAAGAGTAGAGACCCGTGTTCAGCAATTGGTCACTAAAGTTGAATCAGATTTGAGTACAGTGCGAATTGCGAACAACGCGATGTGACCAGTTAAATAATGTTGTTGTAAGGTGATGTACGGCGGTCGTGTGATTGACGACTTCGACCGTCGCGTGGTGCGCACCTACATGGACGAGTACATGGGCGAGTTCCTGTTCGACCGCTTCCAGCCCTTCCACTTCTACCGCGACGCCACCTTCGACTACGTCATACCGCCTGATGGCGAGCGCGAGGAGTACATCGGTGAGATATGTTCTCATTACTTTTTACAACCTCAAGGCTTGATAAAAGAGAAAAAAGAAAGGATTTATTTTATTAGAAAGTTTCAACGCCTACAATAACTAATATCGACGATAAATGCATTTTGTACTCTGCATAAAGTACATGGTATTTGAAGGCCATATTTATGGACGTATTCTGACTATCTTTCTTCCAAGACTCGAGTAATTTGTAATATGCAAGATTTTTATATTATTCCTTAACTATTCTATACTCACTTTCTTGCATCACAAGCTAGATTGCTAATCATACGACTACTCTTTTAATTGTGTACTTAAGTCAATGTACACAAAGCAAAAGAGTGGTATGCAGGGCATGATATAAAATATATCATGTCTAATATTACATATTGTTTACGTTATTAGCAAAGTTAAACACATTATTCACAACCATTGAAGTATAATGTCATAGATCAGACATCTCGAACAAAATGTGTGTCCCGCCCGGGAGGTTCGATTTTCAAAATTGAGCCCCGGTTCTCCTTTCAAAATGGAACGAATCCATTGAAGATTGAAGCCACGTGGCGCCAATGCATGGGGACATACATGGTGTTCGCGGTGTCGGTTCTATACGCTAGTAATAATACTTTAATGTTCACAACAGACTTCATCGACACGCTGCCGCTGGCGAACACGCCCGAGGTGTTCGGGCTGCACCCCAACGCCGAGATCGGGTACTTCAGCCAGGCCGTGCGCGAGATGTGGGCGCACCTCATCGAGCTGCAGCCGCAGACCAGTGAGTCACAGAGCTTATCGATAACTGTTTGATAGAATAGTACGATTGTATGTGGGAAAATGAGAACTCCTATCAGTAATTTATCTTAATTTATGTAAAGTATTGGTAACAAAATATTTTTGGAAAATAGTCAAGCAATCTTTTTCAGCGTAAAGTTCTGCTTAAAGTATGTAGTGTAGGTATTTTAAAGATCTGCGCATTCGGCTTCGACGGGTCACAATAGGACGCTTCTTCATTGGACACATGGAGGATAAAGGTAGAAGAAGGAGAGCCCTCTCATATGAGGGGAAAGTTGAAAAGTGTCCAGCTGTTTACTGAAAATAGAGGTTCCAATAATGACCATTCGAATGGCGCTAGTGTCCTACAAATAGGAACATAGCTGTTGTAGACGGAGTGTAGTTTGCTGAGTTATGCCACCCGTAATGAATGGTGCTAGTGTCTGATTAATAGATATTCGAACATAGCTGTTGTAGACTGCACCGCAGCGCCAAACGTAATTGGACGCGTTTTCACTTTTCATACACAAAGATGACCCTCCTTCTATCTCTATACTCCTTGATTGGACACGTCAACGACACAGCTTTATAATTTAAGTACTTAGTGCTGCCACACTGCAGTTGCAAGTTGTTTTAAAGATTCATTAATATTTACTGGTGTGGCAGCTCTAAGCTCAACGCTACTCGCATGTACACTGCATTCATAATAATTCATACCCACTTAAGATGTCGTTGTCACCCTGGCCAATGAAAAAGCAGCCATTAGTTGAGCGTGCATCGGCTGAGAGCGTAACTCCAAGCGACATTGTATACCGTCCATGTGCGTCCATACTATAGAGGGTTCGCAATAACCTAATCGCTAATGTTTGATGTTGTAAGAGGCGTCTGGTGGGCGGTGTGATACCAGACAGATATCGTTGTAGATAGGGTTAGACTGTTGTAGGTGAGTGACGAGATAATTGAAAGATGGTATTACGTAACTTCACTTTATTAGCGCAAGTGACCGCGTCGTGTCACTGCGCGAGCGTCACTGGTCACATAAGTACATACATGAAAGAGACATTGAAATATCAAATGTGTGTAGCAAGCACAATTAACATGATACCCCACAATATTCCCCCCCTTTTTTTTAAAAAAAAATCTATATAAATAAAAAGGGTACAATACAATTTAAAAAAATCAGTATAAAAATACAAAGGGTAAAATTGCATAAAAAAAATGTAAATTAAAAATGTAAATTTAGACAAAAGTTAAAAAAAAAAAGTAAACAGAATTACAAGATATAAATTTGTAAAATATCTTAATTAATGCATGTTTGACACTCAGACACCATAATGATTGCTAATAGGTATTATACGTTATGTTTACATAGTTTGAAAACAGTAAAAAAATATTGCACTGAGAGAAAAAAAATATATGTAAAACGATTCACGTCACAATTACGTTAATAATGCCACTGCGTCACGTAAACACGAAAAAAATCACTATCACCGTAACTTGCTTGGGTCCCGTGCGCTGCAGGGCACGCAGGCGGAGGGATCGCCTTCTGCACCTGTCTGCGTAGCCATGCCCGGAACCGTTGATGGCAAAAGTACTTAGCTGCTATCAACAACCCGATGAAGATGAGTATGATTAGGGCCATAATCATATAGCCATGCGCGGTGATTTTATTTTCGACGTCACTCGCGTGGCCTGGAGAGACCACCGAGGCTACGGCGATGTTGTCGTTTTCTTGCACTTTAGTTTGGCCTGAACCCATATTGATTATCCAGAAAGTTAGCGTGAAAACTTGTCTATAAGACTTGACGCGCAAGTGAAAGAAATATAGGTACTGTTTAATTATTACCGAATATCTCGCTTTAAATACACCTCTCTAAGCAATAACTGTAAGCTAAAATTATAATTACACAATATCTGAGTGTCATCACAAATATGTTTTTACACAAAAATGTTTTTACATAAAAATAGTAAATATAGCAGTTATTTTACAATAACAATTTAATCATGCTTATGCTTAAACCTCATATTGTTAAAACAATAGGCTGCCTAATCAGCTACATTGAAACGTACTGGACGTTTAACAATGCGTCCTGACCGTGTGGTCTTGGTGTTAAGAGGAAGCGATTTTAAATCGCTATTACGAGTACAATTATTAGTGTTAGAATTATTACTATTTAAATTTTGATCTAGGTTTTCCTCTCTTAGTATGTATGCTGGCTTAAGCCTGTCCAAAGATATTTTTAATTTACGATTAGGAAGTTGAATTTCATAGACTTTTGTTCCTCTTTTTAATACGCGGAATGGTCCGTCGTAAGTAGGTTGCAAAGGTCTATGTACCGCGTTACGCACAAAAACAAAATCACAAACTTTTAAGTCTGGATGTACAAATATAGATTTGTTTGAATGAGACATAGGCGTTGGATGAAAGCTGTTCAAAATATGACGTAATTTTTGAACGTAAGTAAAATCGTCAGTACAAACATTAGATGATGCCTGATAAAAATCTACTGGTAGTCTTAAAGTCCTAGCGTATGTCATTTCGGCTGCGCTCACGCCGCTATCGCTGCGCGCGGCTGCTCTGAGACCATACAACACTGTAGAGAGTTCGTCTATCCATGATGATGACGTCGTGGATAACCGAGCCGTTAACGCTACTTTTAGTGATCTATGCCATCTCTCTACGGCGCCATTACTCTGTGGGTGATATGGAGTTGTTCGGATCTTATTTATTCCTAGCAACTTCATGAGCTTTGAGAACAGGTCGCTCTCGAACTGTCTACCTTGATCGCTGGTTAGTTTCAGGGGGCAACCGAAACGTGTTATCCACCCATCGTACACTAGGTTGGCTACCGTTTCCGCCGTGATGTCTTTAACGGGAAACGCCTCAGGCCAACGCGTACGCCTGTCGATCATGGTAAGGCAGTACCTGTATCCCTCAGATGTAATAGGTAGAGGACCTACAATATCAATATGAACGTGGTCGAACCTGTCACATGTTGGAAAAGATTCTAATGCAGAATTAGTGTGACGTATTACTTTCGAACGTTGACAACTAATACAAGTTTTCGCCCAACTCCCGATGTCTCGATTCATATTTGGCCAGAAATATCTATCTTGCACAAGTTTTTTTGTAGCACGAATACCGGGATGGCCCAAATTGTGAATTGAATCAAAAATAGTACGTCTAAACTGCTCTGGTAAATACGGTCTAACTCTACTAGTCGATATGTCACAAAAAATAGGTTTCCCATTAGATTGTGGTACAACTATTTTTTTAATTTTAATATTACTGTCAGTAGGTATCTGTGATATATAAGTATCGTTTTCCTGAGCTAAAGCTAATTCATGGAAATCTATAGGGTCGGGACAACAGACAGTCTCGATGCGCGATAAGGCGTCGGCTACTATATTATCGCTACCGCTTATGTGTTTTATATCGGTAGTAAACTCACTGATCAGACCGAGTTGCCGAATACGTCTAGGTGACTCTTTACCGTTGCTACTTTTAGTAAACGCGTAAGTTAACGGTTTGTGATCCGTAAATATAGTAAGTTGTCGTCCTTCGATCAAATTCTGAAAATATTTAACTGCCGAATAAACTGCTAAAAGTTCGCGATCATACGCGGAATATTTTTGCTCAGCCTTGGACATAGCTTTAGAATAATAACCAAGTGGCAACCATGAGTTATTTACGCGTTGTTGCAAAACTGCACCTACCGCGGTATTTGATGCGTCAGCCATGAGTGCAAGTGGCGCATCGGGTAGCGGGTGCGATAACGTGACAGCGTTTCTCAGGCTCGTTTTACATAATTGGAATGCTTCGTCTGCCTCAGGTGTCCACTGAATGATAGACTTATCTCTTTTTTTAGAACCACGTAAATAATCGTTTAAAATTGACTGACAAGTTACTGCTTTGGGAATATGAGGTCGATAAAAATTCAGCATTCCCAAGAATCTTCTCAACTGCTCGACTGTATTAGGCTTAGGAAAGTTTAAAATTGCTTCAACCCTATCATTCAGTGGGCGTATGCCTGAGCTGGAAACTTCGAAACCTAAAAAATCGATTTTTTTCTTGTCCAAAACAACATTTTGACACATTGATTGTTATTCCAAAGTCGTTAAAACGTTTAAACAATTGTTCCAAATGCATTCTATGTGAGTCCACCGAGTCGCTAGCGATAATGACGTCATCGATGTAACAAAAAACATTATCCAAACCTTTAAGAACTGAGTGATCCATGAAACGTTGAAACGTTTGAGCTGCGTTACGCAACCCGAACGTCATGCGTGGGAACTCGAATAAACCGAATGGCGTCGTTATCGCTGTCTTCTCGATGTCCTGCGGGTTTGTTGGAATACAATGATATGCGCGGTTTACATCACATCTAGAAAATATTGTTTTACCAGCTAATAGATAAGTAAAGTCATGTAAACGCGGGATGGGGTAGCGGTCCGGTTTAGTGATGGAATTCAATCTACGATAGTCACCGCACGGTCGTAAATCACCATTTTTCTTGGGGACTATATGCAAGGGACTGGCCCAAGCGCTCTTAGATGGCCTACAAATTCCCATCTCCTGCATGATTCGGAATTCTTCCTTGACTTTACTGTATCTATCAGGTGGCAAAGGTCTCGCTTTAGCGTGCACTGGGGGACCTGTTGTTTCAATAAAATGATAAACTGAATGACAAGGGGTCTCTTTAAAAGTAACTGGTTTAGTTATATCTGGGTACTTACTAAGAACATCACAATAGGGGTTATTTTTGTTTACAGTACATATAGAATAGTTACCATAATTAATAATAGTTGCTCTGGTATTAAGGTTAGTGAGCTGATCTATCAGTTTTCGGGCTTTTAAATCAACTAAAAGTCCGTAATAAGTGAGAAAATCAGCACCTATAATAGGCTGCTTTACGTCGGCTATAATAAAATTCCATTGATAGGAACGACGTAAATGTAAGTTTAGAATTAAGGACTTAGTACCGTAGGTTTTGATTTCGGTGCCATTGGCGGCATATAGCTTATAGTCAGAACATTTACGGAAGTTAAAACACTTTTTTGTTACTGGAATGACCGAAACATTAGCACCAGTGTCAATTAAAAATCGATAACCACTATTTAAATCACTAACACAAAGGCGGTGTGAGGGTGTTATCGTGCAGGAGTCCGCCGCTGCTACCTGCACTGCGCCTAGTTTTCCTTCTTACGGGAACTCCAGGCACAGGGCTGGGCGCACTTCTGGGCACGGTCCTTAAAGCGAAAATGATAAAAACATACCCAATCCGGTCTTGAGGATGGATGAGACCTGGTCTTACTCCTGGAACTCGAGCGATGACGATAACGGGGATTGCCTCGCCACGGTGACCTGCTCCTGAACCGCTCCAGCTTCTCGATTTTGGCACTTAGCTTCGCTATTTCCGCCAATATTGGGTTGCTGGTAGACTGGTCTGCATCACCACTGCTCCGAACTTCCGCCAGTTGTGGCTGCTGGGTGTTCTCTGTTATCTTGTCTGCGATCGTAGCCAGGTTGTCCATGTCCTTCACCTCCGTGACTGCCAGTACCGCTCGAACTGCTTGAGGCAAATGGCTCTGCCATAAAATACGGAGAGTGTCGTCCGGGATCTTCTCGCGTGCGAGGTCGCGCATGCGACGCAGAAGCTGAGACGGCTTCTGCTCGCCTAACTCCATCTCGCCGATTAACTTTTGTATTTGGCGGTTCTCGGACTCTTCGTAGATTGCCAACAACTTGTTCTTGAGGGTTCCGTATTTGTTGGTGTCGGGCGGCTTCAACAGAACGTCGGTGACCTGCTGGATTACGTCCTTCCCGAGCTTGGAGATGATGACGTTAAATTTTGATTCATCGTTGAGCTTTTGGGGAGCGAGAACGGATTCAGCTCTGACAAACCACACGCGCGGCTGGTCTGTCCAGAAGTCTGGGATGCGAGACGTCACAGAAATCACAGCAATGTCACTATCTTCCGTCTTGATGTCGGTAGGTCCAGATTTAGCGTGAGCCGGCGGCCCTTGCGGTATCACGGGTTGCGGATTCATCACCAAAAATCTTCGCGGCGAACAGGCACGTAACTACTAGTGTTCTTCTCAGTAGGGGTCACCAGTGTAAGAGGCGTCTGGTGGGCGGTGTGATACCAGACAGATATCGTTGTAGATAGGGTTAGACTGTTGTAGGTGAGTGACGAGATAATTGAAAGATGGTATTACGTAACTTCACTTTATTAGCGCAAGTGACCGCGTCGTGTCACTGCGCGAGCGTCACTGGTCACATAAGTACATACATGAAAGAGACATTGAAATATCAAATGTGTGTAGCAAGCACAATTAACATGATACCCCACAATGTTATCAATTAATATTAAAAGTATAGAGAATTGCATTGTACTAACTTGTATCATTGATATCTATCTTTCCATGTATTAATTTATACCGCATGCTTTGTCATTTCATGCTGCTAGTAAAAAAAATTGAAGGTAAGTTAAATGTAAATTATGTTTAGTTTTCTAAAATTATCAATAGTGTTATACTGGTATTTAAATAAATAATTATTTGTTTCTGAATGCTTTAACGAGGATAGTAATTGAAAATGGTAAGTCAATTATGTGTCTATTTTTATTTGTACTAATATATCTATATCTTACAACATACCCTATGTCGCTTTGATCTGACGTTGATCAGAGAATTATCATTAGAAAGAGAGGCAACGTCTAGATGTCAACGTCTGTGGACGATTAGCGCTGTGCGACCTGAATTACACTTTATTGTGTGGGAGCAAGAGTCGCTATTTATTTAAATGATTTTGCGGAGTGACTCTGTACCAAAAGGTACCTACTATTATGTATTCTGGGTTGTGTGCAGGCGAGGGCGGCGGCGCGATGTCGCGCGAGGAGTTCATCGACTGCATTGCGGTGGACATCCTGAGCAAGCTGCCGGCGCGCTACGACATATGGCGCGTACGCAAGCAGTTCGAGATGAACATCACGCCCACCGTCGTCGTGCTGCTGCAGGAGCTCGAGAGGTAGCCCTTCGAGAAGTTGTTAATAGCTTCTCTCCTTCTTGGCCGGCAGCGAATCAGTGATGCCTTTGTTGCTGCTGATGTTCATGGGTGATGATGACCACTTACGATCATACAATACAATACTCTTTATTGCACACCAGAATAAAATGTACATGTACATAAAAACTACAATGGATAGTATACAATAGGCGATCTTATCGCTAAAAAGCGATCTCTTCCAGATAACCCAAAGTGGAAAACTTATCTAAGTTGACAAATAATTTGCTGGTAGAGGTGTACAAGCACAACTAACACAAGTATGATGTTCATGAGGTCTGCGAAACTAACATAATGTGAAGAGAGGGAAGGATAGAGTAAGATTGCGATAGAATAGATTAGAAAGGATTATAATTTTTAGGAATGACGAGGAGAGGTAAAAGAGATCATCGGCTGGTTTGCCGGTTATTTCCATTAAAATGTTTTTCTATAATAGTATAAAGCAAAAAAATTGAGACTGTACTGTTTAACCATTGAAGAGTTCCCTCACCTGAAGCGAAATATGAGTGTATTAATTATTTTAAATTTTGGGTTTAGGACAGCTATCCCAAAGGCCACTGTTTTTTATACCAGATTTCATCTATTCTTTAGCAGAACTTGAGTGTAGCATCAGGTTCGTTTTCATTACGAAATCCTAAAAAGATGAGGATGGTCCGTGAACAGTATGCCTACATGTGTGCGTTGCTCGAGCGCGCTTATATGGAGTTATCCTTCTGTGTATATCGATGTTGTGCTTTAGAATCCAAAGAGCACAGACACAGAGTAGCCAGCCTCTCGGTTTTCTACAGGACACATTTCGGAGTGTGCACAAGAATTATTTGAGATAATTCCCCCATCTCCGTTTCTCCATCGAACGACACGAACGCACGGCGGGTATCCATTATTTTGTCGTGAACATCCCGCCGGTACGGACGACGCGGTTTGCCTCGTCATTTGTTATACGCACTTCTTACTAAGTTAATGTACTCACCAACTTCGACCACATTTCCACTTACCATCAAGTGGGATTGTGGTCAAGCATTAACTTATTTGTGTAAAAGAAACCTTCCTATTGTCCTGTGACAGGTTCAACCGTCTAATCGGCCGCATGTCAGTGACCCTCTCCCAGCTACGCAAGGCGCTGGCGGGCGAGATCGGCATGGATGCGGTGCTGGACAACGTGGCCGTGTCGCTGTACAACGGCCAGCTGCCGGCCGCGTGGCGCTCGCTCGCGCCCGCCACCTGCAAGTCGCTCGGCGGATGGATGGACCACTTCACTGGCAGGACCAAGCAGTATACTGATTGGGTGAGTGGGAGGGGAGGTAACTGAGAGTAGGGATGCTATAGAAAAGGCGGCAATAGGGATGTTGACACTAACTGTAAATTAATATAAATTTATATTTAAAGTATTGGGAAACATTCAAAAACCTATAATATTATTCTTTTGTCGTAATCAATCCCAATAAATTAAACACAATTAATTTAAACTGTTAAAAATAGTACTCACTGTCACGTGACCTCAAACGCCATTTTGAGAATATGACGTCATTGTACTTATTTTATATGGAAGTTCAACAAACTTCAGTAGACCGATAGTATTGAATATTAGTGACGTCACATGACGTTTTTGGTGAAAAGGAGAATGCCCATTTAGTATGGAGAAATGTACTGACTTTAACATTTTTGTGTCTTGATAAAAATACCTTTATTTGATTATGTTATCTTAATAAATTATACATACTAACTTTAGTCAATGATAATATTAGGAAATAAGAGATTTTAAACAAAACTAATTTGTATTTAGGTTATAGTAAACTCACAGTAATATGGACTCTATGTGGGCGTATTAAAGTCGATTGCGTATGTAATGTCGATCTTTTAAGTTTCAAATTCATTTGACAGTCCCCAAACACCATGAAGTTTGTAATGTATTTTCACAGAACACTATTACTCCTGGCTGATTATAATAATTTTCTATAAAAAAAAATCATTTGATAGTCCCCTTACGTCATCTAGTTTGTTGTCATGGATATATTATACTATAACTGTTGTATCATAATTATAATCGAATCAATGCAACCTATTGGCCCGAAGGATCGTAAAAGATTCCTGATTGGCTCTTATCCAAACATAAATGGCCCAATGGTTTTCTTTTGTAAAACGGAAGTAAAGTTACTTATTAATTTCAGAAAATTATTCCCAATAAGGATTTTTTAGGAAATAGGGTAAAATACTTGAAATATTTTAATTAAATTTATTGTCCAAAAATCATTGTGACACAATTATTTTTTTAAGAGTACTGGCTATGGGCATTCTCCTTTGATAATGATTTTTATTTATCAATTTTTGGTTTTAAATTGATTATTATTTTTATAATATTTTTTTCGTGAATATTAAGGTTCTATCTATGAAATATAATTGAATCCTAGAATAAGTCAACATCCCTATGGACGCCTATAGTATCGGCGTCGATAAAATGATACTTGGCCTCTTGTTGCCCGACAAAGTGTATAGATATTTACGAGCAACTTATAATTTCAAGAGAATTTAGAGACAAAAAAGCGTTTAGAAGCGTTAACAATAGTGGTATTTAAAGCGCCTGGCAATCTTTTGTTTAGTAAGTTCGACGTTTGAAATGAAGCGCAACATCGTTAACAAGGCACGCTGTTAATTCACGCACCTCAACATCGATCAAACTCGAAGCTTCAGGTCCGCGTGAAATTGTGAAAGCCGTTAAGAAACATACGAAGCTGCTTGTGTCACACTAAAACTGTATGTGTGTTTGTTTGCAGACACGATCAACTTCACACTCCGACTTCAAAAAAAGGAGGAGGTTCTCAAATCGACTGTATTTTTTTTATATGTTTGTTACCTCAGAACTTTGGACTGGGTGAACCGATTTTGATGATTCTTTTTTTAATCGAAAGCTGGTGCGTGTCGTGTGGTCCCACATAAATTTGAGCGAGATCTGACAATGGCATCCATGTCAAAAGCATATAAGTCTTAAATTTGCATTAAGTATGTGCGCGATAAATGAGCGAATAACTCAATATCACGCTAACCGATTTCGATGATTTTTTTATTGGATGTACTGCATTTGAAGTCGGTTATTTTTTGTAAAAATTTTAGATTATATAAAGAGCATCTGTCGAAATGCCAGTGACGTGACAAACGTTTCTCCTCCAGGCGACGATGGAGGAGCCGGTGGTGATGTGGCTGTCGGGGCTGCACGTGCCGGAGTCGTACCTGATCGCGCACGTGCAGATGGCGTGCCGCGTGCACACGTGGCCGCTCGACCGCTCCACGCAGTTCACGCGCGTCACCAGATACACCTCGCCCGATGATATAGAGGAGCGCGCGCCTACGGTACCACACATACACCACACCATCTATATTTTTTTTCTTATTAATGAATGTATGTATTTATGTATATATTTATTTATGTATATGTGTGTGTGTGTGTGTATGGTATATCTTTTTATTATTATTATTATTGGTTCCTAAGTATTTTTTTATAGTCTAGATGTAACGCCTTATCGTTTTGTTCTCTCTATCCGAAGGTTGCCTGGGAGAGAATGCTTTTAGCATTAAGTCCGCTTTTGCTATTGTACGTATGTATGGTGCAAAAAGTTAAATAAATAAATACACACGACCAAACCAACAAGTATAATGTAGTGAAACTTCGAATGACTGCGCCATATTGCGACGTCACAGCGGATGGCTGTCGCCGGTTAGTTAGGGTTAACAAATAACTATACCTTACTAGGCCTCGGACAACAAGGTTGAAAATATGTCTTTAATAGCAGCCGTATAGCAGCTATCCATTTCTTTCTTTCTTGGCCGACAATGCAAATAAACCATTTGGTGCTATTGATGTCTATGAGCGACGGTGATCACATGACATTTCCTGCTCATTTCTCGGCCTGAAACCTATTACCTAGAAAAATCTGTGCCTTTACAGAAATTAAATGTATTGGCGACAAACGTCAGTGACGATACTGCAATCTGGTGTTGGTGGATCACGGAAAGTTATCCTCAAGGAAATCTAAGGATAAGCAACCTCAAGGTTGAATCTGTTAATAAAACTAGTGTTCTCTGAGCAGGGTTGCTACATCCGAGGGCTGTACCTGGAGGGGGCGCGCTGGGACCTGGAGGACGGCTGCCTGCGCCGCTCGCACCCCAAGGTCCTCGTCACCGAGCTGCCCATCATGTACATCATCCCCATCGAGTTCCATAAGCTCAAGCTTCAGGTTCGTTCAACCTACTGATATCACCACTGTATCCACCCTACATTGGCCACATTTGTACACTGATGTAAATAAGCAACCCTATTTTTGTTCATGTAAGCATTACCCCTATAGGTATTATGTTAGCAATTATCACATCACTCTCATTTCATCTTTCTCACGCCTTGCATATTTTTGTTATCAAATATTTTCATCATATTTGTAAGTAGTTTGTATAAGTAGTTTGTTATTGACACGCATACCCACACCTCCACTGCTGTTCATTGGGATTAATTTACTTAAACTCCAGAGTTGTGGACAAGGGTGGATCCAGGGGGTGGTCATGGGGATCATAACCCCCCTGGGCTGGGTCCAGGACCTAGGTGGACCACTAATTAAAATTGTTAAACATAACATTTTTTGTTATTTAAATATAGGTAGATTTTTTTAAGTACACAGTACTTATACATTTATTAATGCTATCTATTTTAGCTATCTATTACCTATTATCAAAATTAAATTATAATTTCTTGTAATTTGACCACGACTATGTGACCCCCCTCCCCCCGCCTGGCGCCAAAGCTGGATCCGCCCTTGACTGTGGACAACTGAACATACAATCTGTTGCCCAACAGTTGCAGAAGCATTCATTGCGCGATACGCGACAGAGTCTGTACGTACTATCGTTTCATACAAAGTGCTGGCTCTACGGCCTACGCCATATAATAATATCAAGTGTCGTACGTCTAGGTTCATAGTAAAATCGCTGCACGCACAAGTAAATAATTATAAATAAATATTTGCACTCACAACAATAAAGTTTAGTGGAAGTAAATTTTTACCGATGATCTCTAGTCGGTACCTGTACGTTATCAAAACATATTAATATATCTACATTTTTATACATACAAAATAAATCGAACAATAAAATTCACAGAAACGCTGTTCGATAATAAAAATGATAACCTTAGTGCTACAATTAGATATCAGACATTTCTCAATCGTAAAATTACTAATAAATAATGTATTCGATGTTATCAAACACCCGGTATTTATAAAAACCAAAACATATCCACTGATCGTAAAGTAACTTTTTATTGTCATCATCAGTCACATCATAATTATGTCAGTATCAGTCACGCTCCCGATGATTCACATATCAATAGGAACACTTAAAATCAAGTGGCTTAGGCTTATCTATTTGATTACCCGCTTTAATAGTAATAGTAAAAATTGTCTCCAGACTACAAGTCACCAGAAAGACTACTATTAACTTACTAATTGTAGTTTTAGTTTATGTTTTATGAGTATGTGTTTGTTATGTTTCTTAGTTTACTTACTAATGGTACCTAAACAGGTTACCGTTAACGTGTGTTGCAGAACACTCTCCGCACGCCGGTGTACACGACGTCGCAGCGGCGAAACGCCATGGGCGTGGGGCTGGTGTTCGAGTCCGACCTGTGGACCGCCGAGCACTGCAGCCACTGGGTGCTGCAGGGCGTCTGCCTCATCATGAACACCGACTAGACCCGACTAGCTAACACACTCACACACACAGAAACACACACACACACACACACACACACGTACGTTGTGTTCGAAGCGAGCGCAGAAAGTGTCGGTTATAATAATAATAAATAGTATTAAATTGTGGTTATGTCCTTTGACATAACAATTTAATACTACATGGAGGTACAACATGGAGGCCTTGTTGTATGTCCTTGTCGGAAAGACTGGTATTTTTAAAACCAACACTTATTATTACATACACAGGTATGTATGTAAACATTACAAGGAGACAAATTGACAGATATGCCGTAAATATGTTTTTTGTTATCAATGTACTCCCTCCAATGTTATGTTTTATGGTATTTGATCAGTGCTTTGGAAGTTTGTGTGCAATGTATTTAGTTAATTGTAATTTGTTGATAAACACTGACTTGTCATTTACATAACTTGCTGATTGTGTACCGTTGAATAAACTTTTAAGCTGTATAGTATTAACATGTAATACAGTATATCTTTTTTGCACCATTGTTCTTTTATTTAGGTGTAATATTAAATAAAGACTGATATTATTTACAGCGCTTTTTATTTGCAAGTCTAAAATTATTGTTTTGTAATAAGTGGTTATTATTGTATTTTTACTTTTTAAACTAAATTACAATTTATAAATTATAAGTTATAAAACATTTCTATTATTTGAATTTGAATGAATATTTATTTATTCACTTTTACAAATTTATTTATTACTAGCTGACCCGGCGTACTTCGTATCGCCTTAGAATCTAACAAATCAGAGATCATTAAAATCGATACAGCCGTTCTTAGCCACTATAGTTTTTGTGTGCATATCTCCTCCCTCTCCCTATCCCGCTCCCTCTCCCTCTCCCACTCCTGATCCCTCTCCTCCCCGTGTTACAACTATAACAATTCATTTTTGTTTCTAACTATAAGCTTACATATAAATTTTCACATTTCTGAGATCAAAAATAAATATTAGTTTAATAAAACTAAAAAGAGGGCGTCCATAAATTACGTGGGAGCGGGATGGAGAGAGAGAGGGAGCGGGATGCAAAGAAAGAGGGAGCGGGATGGAGAGAGAGAGAGGGAATTTAATGGTCTCTGATTTGTTAAACCTACCAAAACTATAAAAGTTAAAAGTAACAACAAAATACATGAATCACTGATTATTAGGCGATACGAAGTTCGCCAAGACAGCTAGTGTTAAATATTTATTTAATGATGCCAAAGAAGTATTGCTTATCACTCGCGTACTACATGTAGGTTTTTCTTTCTTCCTTTCTTTCTTTTTTCTTTAAATATTGAATTGTCATCGGTCCTCGATAAGTTTACGAAGTTTGAAAGAAATCTGACCTTTTAAACCTAATTAAAGCGTATTAGCGTGTAGTTTACTGCGATACAATAAAGGTCGTACTGAAAATCAGAGGCCGTGGTTGTGGAGTGGAGTGCGTACCTTTTTTTGTTAAGCAGTGCTGCAGCAGGTTATGTGTTTGTAACAACTTATAGTAATTTTATGAATTTTTTATTAAGATTCAATTTGTAACTTGTTGCAGTGCTTAACAGAATAAATAATTTCTTTGTTACTTTCTTTCTAATTAGGTTTTTCTTTCTTTCTTTCTTTTTTTCTTTAAATATTGAATCGTTATGGGTCCTCGATAAGTCTACGAAGTTTGAAAGAAATCTGACCATTTAAAGCTAATTAAAGCGTGTAATTAGGTTTTTCTTTCTTTCTTTCTTTTTTTTCTTCTTTAAATATAGCATTGTCATCGGTCCTCGATAAGTCTACGAAGTTTGAAAGAAATCAGACCGTTTAAAGCTAAATAAAACGTGTAATTAGGTTTTTCTTTCTTTTTTCTTTAAATATTGAATTGTCATCGGTCCTCGATAAGTCTACGAAGTTTGAAAGAAATCTGACCGTTTAAAGCTAATTAAAGCGTGTAATTAGGTTTTTGTTTATTTCTTTTTTTTCTTTAAATATTGAATTATCATCGGTCCTCGATAAGTCTACGAAGTTTGAAAGAAATCTGATAGTTTAAAGCTAATTAAAGTGTGTAATTACACGCGTATTAGCGTGTAGTTTACTGCGATACAATAAAGGTCGTACTGAAAATCAGTAGCCGTGATTCACTGCGGCATATGCTGAGTGCGTACCTTTTTTGTTAAGCAGTGCTGCAGCAGGTTATGTGTTTGTGACAACTTATAGTAATTTTATGAAAGTTTTATTAAGATTCAATTTGTAACTTGTTGCAGTGCTTAACAGAATAAATAATTTATTTCTTTCTTTCTTTCTAATTAGGTTTTTCTTTCTTTCTTTCTTTTTTTCTTTAAATATTGAATCGTCATGGGTCCTCGATAAGTCTACGAAGTTTGAAAGAAATCTGACCATTTAAAGCTAATTAAAGCGTGTAATTAGGTTTTTCTTTCTTTCTTTTTTTTCTTTAAATATTGAATCGTCATCGGTCCTCAATAAGTCTACGAAGTTTGAAAGAAATCTGACCATTTAAAGCTAATTAAAGCGTGTAGTTAGGTTTTTCTTTCTTTCTTTCTTTTTTTCTTTAAATATTGAATTGTCATCGGTCCTCGATAAGTCTACGAAGTTTGAAAGAAATCTGACCGTTTAAATCTAATTAAAGCGTGTAATTAGGGTTTTCTTTTTTTCTTTCATTCTTTCTTTTTTCTTTAAATATTGAATTGTCTTTGGTCCTCGACAAGTCTACGAAGTTTGAAAGAAATCTGACTGTTTGAAGTGGGTCAAAATCAAGTCCAAAGAGAAGTTACAAACATATAGGTGAAGCTAATTATAAAGCGTGTAATGACGAAGTATTACACTTTAGGGGATGAATTTCGAAAAAACCGTGATACACTTATTTCTAGTGTTTAACTATAAGCTTATATAAGCACAAATTTTCACCCTTCTTACTTCAAAACTGACGAAGTTGCCATACTAACTTGCATCCCCTTAATTAACCATTTAGGGGATGATTTTCCAAAAAAATGTGTTAAAATTAACTTTTGTTTATAACTATGAATTTACATAAAAATGTTCATGTTTATAACTATAAAACTGACGAAATTGGTTTGTTTTTAAGTGACTTCCAATCGCTATTTTTACCCCTGGGGATGATTTTCCAATATCTTCTGAATGGAATGTCCGATTTGAGTAATTCAAAAAGTAATCAATAGGTATTGAAACAGTTTTGAATATGAAATGATTTATTTGGATAAGGATTAATAGGAAGGTATGGTTATCATGGTCTGATGTTGGTCAGCTTTTTTATTGACTTTTAAAATGTAAAAAGTGGTTATAGTGACATAACTACAACAGTTGGACATATAGTATCGCGACGTTTTTTGTAGATATTGATATGTTCTCTAATATTGTAGAACATTTTTTTGTTCTATCATCAATAGTTTCCGCAGCGTATGCGATGAAAGAAATTTTTAAGCAATTTTTTTTACACCTTGGTTCACGTTACTGAAGTTTTAGCAAAGATCCCTAATTTTTTCTAAAAATAAATATAGCCTATGTTACTCAGGAATAATGTAGCATTCTAATGGCGAAAGAATTTTTAAAATCGGTTCAGTAGTTTTTGAGTTTATTCGTTGCAAACATACAAAAATACAAAGTTTTCCTCTTTATAATATTAGTATAGATTAACTATTGAATAAAACACAAAATTATAGTATGTTTAATGTAATTAAGAATTTTTGATAACTTGGGGCAAACATAAATTATAAAATGAAGAACTGAGGAAATCCTTCAATGGTTGCCATTTTACCCAGCCTTTATTTTGAAGGAACTCATTTGATTCTTCTTTTCCAATGTAGTGTGGGTCCTAAAAAACATTTTATTTTAACTTTGGGAAGAGACTTGCATCTATGGGGATAGATCTAAGTAAGGCAATTTCTCCTCGTGGGCAAATCTATGTAAATGAATGGTTTTGATACAGAATGTACTTCAGATGCAAAAGAAGCAATTCAAGCAATGTGTATATCAGGAAAAATTCAAGCAAATTTTTTTCTATGAATATAATATCATATCTGAATCTTTTGTTGTTAAACTCTTTAATTGCTCTTTATAAAAAAATTATTCTATTTTTCGATATGTATAGTTATCAATCATTCAGACAAATATATAAATTTAGTTGTACGCCAATCATAACATAATCATCGGACCAGTGCAATTTTTTTTGAGAAACTACCAGGAGAATCGAGCAGTAGAATGTTTGGGCAATAGATGCTTACCACTACTAACAAGCTGACTTCTTCTCCTTGTATATTTATCCCCATTATGCCTTTAGATGAGCAGTCCACATTCCCACCCATCATTACAGGACTTCCATGCCTTGTAAAATGACTCTTTAGGGTCTCAACAATTGTGTCTAGCTTATCTCCTTTCTCAACATGTACAATTTTGCATGGAATGTCATATAACTTATCAATTACCAGGCAAACCTGTAACATCACAATATCATAACAATATAGTTATTTCTATTTTTCATTCCATTCCCAATTACAGTATACAAAATCAATATTTACAAAGACGTCATAATATCAAGCTACTATCATGGAAGCAAGACCATTAATACCTCAAAGCTACCAATCCATTCTCGAGAATTCAAAAATGATTCTGGTTTGTCTTCCAGAGACACTAAAATTTGCTGAATTTCCGGTATACTTGGCACTGGCACTGTTTTGGTACCAATATTGTAGTTCATCCACGAACATATTGTCTGTAATGTTCTATATCCACAGCCCCAACCCTAAAAAAAGAGAAATCTTTAGTTACTTTCACAAACAAAAAGGTTATGTTGATATTTAATCCTTATTTACGGTTTAGGTCTACATATTTATTTTACCGTGTCATTAAATCCATCGCACAAAGTATGATAATAATCATATTTTCCAGAAATTAGAAATAAATTATCTTTATTTTCCACACACTTTCCTTCGTGGACGTTTGATAGCAGAACAGGTGACTTTGACATTTTGCACATTGTTTTGCACAGAGTACTTAATCACTACGTTTTTGTTTATGTTTTCGTTCTGACGGTTTTGTTTCATTTTACGATTTTACGTCAATACTTTGACAAGGAAATCAACGTTTAACGTTTAAAAAAATAAATAAAATATAACATTTAATTTTTAAATGGTTTTTGAAATAAGACACTTATTTCAATGCTATCTACATTACGTCCAACTGCAGATTTAGTCGAAGAGCATTATTAATAGGCCAAATTTATGTTTGTACATGGCAAAATAAATATTAAAAAGGGCAACACTTATGTATATCTGAAGTAGGGTATATCAGGGCACATAATACATAATAGTACCTATTCAGGGGCTAAGAACTATAAAATGCAACTCTATGTAATCAATATCTACTATGTAACAGCTTCTCACACATCCTCCCAAGGTTGAGTTAACATCCATGATCCATCAACATCCATTCTCTGCTGGACATAGGCCTTCCCTAATTTGTGCCACTTTAACTGGTCCTGAGTCTTCTGAATCCAGCGGATGATGCCCGCTATCTTCTTCAGGACATCAGTCCGCCTAGTCGGGGAGCGTCCTATACCTACTCCTTTTCCCGGGACGTGGGTGTCATTCGGAGACCTTTCTTCCCCAACGGTTATCGGTCCTTCGAACTATGTGGCCAGCCCATTGCCACTTCAGCCGGTTTATTCGTTGAGTTATATCGATTACCTATCCTTGTTCGTCTACGGATTTCATCATTTTTATTTTTAACGCGATTACGTGAAGAAATATCGAGCATAGCTCTCTTCATAGCTCGCTGTGCGATTTTGAGCTTTTTTTCTCGAAGTATGACTTACCAAAGGTTAATTTTCGTCACTGCACATCACTGTCTACCAAGTTCCATCAACACCACCTGGATACCTGGCGTTCGTCCATAGTTCGGTTTTCACGCACGTGTAAACTGTAGAACGAACTTCCTTCATCAGAGTTCCCACTTAGCTATGACATGGGGTCCTTCAAGAAGCGGGTTTCTTCGAGGTCGGCAACGCATTGCTGACGCCTCCAGTATTGCTAATGGCGGCGGTGATCATTTACCATCAGGTGACTCGTCAGCACGATTGCTCAAGGCATAAAAAAATACATCCAAAAGTATTTCAGTTTTACTTTGTTATGAACTCATTACCTCTTGCCTTAATAATAACTTCTAAATCAAGTTTCGCGTAAAGAATAAGCCCACAGTACCTAAGCCCTTTTATTTGATAATAATAAAACCTATGTTAAAAAATAAGACTATTAAAGTAGGTATCTACCTACCCAGAAACCTATAGACACATTTTAAAAAGGTACAAGTACAAATAGCAGCATAGCTAGCAATGAAAGCCTACCAGTTTGAACGTTGATCTCCGGAACACAGGGGCCTGAGTTCAAATCGATTATTTTTTTGTTAAAATGTTAGATTATTTAATTTTGATTCGTTATTTTTTTCAAACTTCAGTCGTTTACTTTATACCTTCATCTTTGGGTCACAAAAAGTACATAAATATTACGCTAGTAATAATACATGTACTACAATAATACATTTACTCCAGTAGTTTCAGAGTGAATTGGCTGTAAAGGGCGTACAGACACACGGGTGATCTTATAAAGGTTCCTTTTTACGTTACGTTTAACTCACCACGACCAAACCTCACGTGTGTCATACGACGTTTTTCAACACAGTAAAAGCCATGTGATAAAAACCAATTTATGAGCAAGGGTGTTGAAAACTTATTTTTCAAATAGAGTCAAACTTGCAATGAAGATGAGGTCTGGTCTGGTGGCAGTAGTTCGGTTATTAGTCCGGTCAACTAAGCTGTCGTCCACCAGAGTACGAGACGATGCGTTGACAAATTTAGCCTCGATTGTGTCGTCTTAATGACCTTGTTATTAATAATAATTCGGGCTAGCAATTTCCGAGATTTGAGTTGCATCTTAAAAATAATCTCAACAAACAGAAGTTTATTATGCAAAAATAAAATTGTTCACGAGAAGCATAATATAATAACACTGAAGATCACAGATAACACGAATGCAAATTTGTATCCTTAGTTAAACATAGAGTAGGTACCTACAAAAGTCAATTCTTCGTAAGAGCTCTCGAATTAACAAAAATAAGCAGGAAAACATGTTCGCTACGACAATCGGCAATATTTTTATTAGCTGCCAAATATTGACTCGGCCCGCGCGGGGTTATCAGATGCTTTATAAGAAACTACACCAAAAATCTCAGAACACTGTCAACTAGTACTTCGCAAGTTCAACATTGGAGATTTACCTGTCTAGAATCATGAAGATCGCTCTGGTACGTAATGAGAAATAAATTATAAACTATGCTTTTATCTTTTGTGTCCTTAATTAAGTAGAAAAAATTATACGTCCCTATTGAAGCAAATAATCACAGACTCACACTTTCTTATTTAAATCTACTTGTAAGGTTATGAATTTCTTCTTTTTTGTATTTAAAGGATATCCTGTTCTTGCTTTACTACGGACATTTCCGAACATGAGGTTCTGGGGTTGAGGCTAACTAATATTATCTTTACCCAAAACAATTAATCGTACCTACGTATCTACGTAATTGCAATAAGTTATTGCTGAAAAAGAACTTTAAGAAGCCGTTAACTACTTTTTCTCGTAGAGACTTTTATCTCGTATATCATGAAAAACAATTAATTTTACAGGTCTAATTATTATTTTTAAAACATTTATTTCATGAACAAAAACATTTTAACAATATAAAAAACCGACTTCAAATGAAGTACATCCTTTCCAATAACAATAAAAAAGAATCATCGAAATCGGTTGGCGTAATATTGAGTTATTCGTTCATTTGTCGCGCACATACTTAATGCAAATTTAATACTTATATGTTTTTATCATGGATGCTATTGTCAGATCTTGCTCAAATATAAGTGGGACTAAAAAAAATCATCAAAATCGGTTGACCCAGTCGAAAGTTCTAAGGTAACAAACATAAAAAAAATACTGTCGAATTAAGAATTTCCTCCTTTTATTCAAATCGGTTAAAAATATTACATTTAAGTTACTCATTCAAAATACAACAATTAAAAGTATTTAGTTGATAAGTAGGTTGATAACTATGACATTATTATTCTAATGAATTTGATGATAAGTTTCGTGTGATACAAGAAGTCAAGGTATCGCGGTCATGGTTACGGCCACATACGTCAAAATATTGTAGATAATGATATCATCAGAGACATGATACTTACAACTAGACTGTGCACTGTGGCGCAAAAACCGGTCCGAGCGAGAGGGCCCCCCCGTGGTAGTGTGTCCCTTTCTAATGAGGTGACCATGACTAAACAGAAAATGGGACTAACTATACAAACGATTGTGTAAGTATTTTGATAATTTATACTGATGCTACCTAACTACACTACCTACAGGAATGTACCTAATTTATTTAAAAGTAAAAAAAATCACCAAAACATCGCGTATAAATTATATTTTATGGAACTTACATCACTTACTAGGAATACGACGGCTGGACAGAAAAAAAAATTAAATTGTAATATTTTTTTATTATTTGTTTTTATACATTGCTGAACAAAACAGTTTTATGCAATTTTTGTCGTAATGTAGCCTTATCTCCCATGTGCTTGAGGGTCAAGTACTTCCCATAGCTTTTAAGTCTTAAACTTAAGTATTTTTGACCAATACATTTAATCAATTCCAATTCGTGAGTTTCGTCAGAGCTTGGATGGATAGGTGAAATACGCTTGATTTTCGGAGAGAATTGATGTAATGTCATATTAAGCATCTTTTTTATATTCAAACTGTGTAAATTAGGAGACATTACCAAAAAAAGTTTTTCCATATATTTTACTACATCGAACACAAATGCTGAAGCATATTTTAGGCCGCCTCTGTCTACAAAGGCTGTAAAAGAAGAAAATTCACAAACATCAATCAAGTAGTCGTGATCTTTATGTGTACGATGCGATATGAGCAATGCTCGGCAATGTTGACATGTTAGTTTATCTAATATTTTCATCACAATGTACGCATCGTATTGAGAACCACCTCCGTTTCTTTTTCTTCGGTTGAAAACGGCGTCGCAAGATTTGTATCTTCTAGGTTATTAAATATCCACTCAGAAAATGTAATAAAGTAATCAATAATTTTTACCTTAGGAAATATTGACGGAACAGCATCAGGTTTCAATATTTTCCTAATATAACCAGTAATAAAGTCGTCGCATTTGAAATGCGCACTGCAAACAACAGACGACTTCGAGATTTTTCCAGGCACTACATTTTCCCACTTCAATTTCTGGTTTTCATTCTTCGGAAATCTAAGATACAAGAAATATAATTAATGATAAACATCATCGGTGCAAAGAAGAATGATTAGATAATTTCAACAAAACAATTTAAGTGTTTTATAATAAATGTAAGTTATGCCCCTTTTGTATACTCTTGTTATTGACCGGTACATCTCCAATTCAAATTCATGGTTACCCTAAAGATTAAGATTGTTGTTTTTACTTACCCGTGGAAAGAAAAGCGACTACCGGGATAAGACTCATTATTGCACCCTGTCACACAACAAGAATTCACCATTTTTCATGGAAAAACCACCAACTTTAGTATGAAAATTGACACTATCGCAAATCGAAACACGACATTCAATCAAACAACCAATTAAGCAAACCACCATCTTACATTTAGTATTACCAGTCCCAAACACCTAAGTACTACCTTTACTCAGTATTGAATTATTTTTTAAATACAACCAATTTATTTATTAATTATTGAAACTGTAGGAATACGTTTAAATACGTTTCTAAGTTTACCGACCGTTCCGTATTGGTAAATCACTAAAAAGAAAAGTATTTCATTTTCTACCATTTCTATCAAACGAAATGATTATGTGAGCTGGCAAAACGTTAGACAAGGACACACTACCAGCGGGAACGCTCTCGCTTGGACCGCTTTTAGCTAGCTACCGCTTAGAGGGAAATACCTACCGTAACTGTAAAAGAATAGATCTCATTTTAGCAAAACAAAATTTTTTTGTGCACTGTCTAGTTGTGAGTATCATGTCTCTGGATATCATTCAAACATTACCTAAGATCATTGCGAACTTAAGCCTCAACTCAGAGTCACTAACGGTTACTTAACTCTTTTAGTGCCGGCCGAAAAATAGGTGCCTATGCGAGAATAGCCGGCCGAATTTCACAGTTTTACTAGGTCATTAGGGTTTGGTCATTAGGGTCATTAGGGTCACTAGGGTTTGGGAAAATGCTCATAAAAACCAAACGAGAAACAACATCATTTCAATAATTCAAAAAGCAGTGTACTAAGGATTTAATAGAGAACAAAACCTCTTTTTAATATATAATATCATTGATAAAAATAGTAAAAGTAGAGTTCTCTCTTACAAAACGTATTTGCATATACAAAAAGTAATCTCTTCATCATAATTTTATTTGGACCAATTATTATGAAGTACTTTACATTTCCAATGTAATAACATGTACTCGTATGTATGTAACCAAAAGTGGTACTCTCGTTTCGTTATGTTAGAATTCAGTACCTCAAAGCGATAGGAAAAAGTCGTCGTCCACAAAGAGTTAAATCGAAAAACTATTTTTTTAAATTCTATCATAATGAAATTAGATCATTTATAACGTATTACAAATTTATTTGGATTATTTCTCCTGCAATGTAAATAGTAAAGCACTAAGAGGCGCGGGCTGATATATCGGCTCTGGCACTTCTCGTCAGTGTAGCAGGAACCGATATATCGGGTCCCGGCACTAAAAGGGTTAAATCGCTCCTTAGTACAGAATTTGTATGGTGATTCTTTATTATGGAGCAGTGAACGAATATTGTACGTTAGTATATTAGTTCATTGTTATGGAGCGATTAAAGTAACCGTTAAGAGTTCGTGTTAATCAAAGTGATGAATATTTTTAACAAACTACATCATCAACGTCATGCTTTTTCATGGAAGAGAAGAAATGGCGAAAGAAACTATTCGGTACATCATTTATATTAATAAATACGTAGGCAGGTTAGGTAATTACAACCTAAGTGTAGGTACTTGCATACAACTAAACCTGCCCGAACAAATACGAAGGTGACTTTGTGTATTGGCATTGCTCGTTTTGTTACGTTACTAATGATCTTTGCTTGGGAATATTGATCTAGAGTAAACAAATACCGATCTTTGTTTGATGAGATCTAATGTTTAATCAAATATAGTGGGCCAATACTAAACTTAAACAGCTTAGGTAAATTTACGTTTGCGTATATTCCATGACAACACATACGTAGACATCCAGAAGGTTTTGAAGTTAAAACTTCTTTAGGCGCGTTGCGCATTTTTGAGATGGGATAAACCCAATCAGCTCGCGATACCGTAATCATTTTAATCGACACCTACCTGTGGCGCCATCTCTGAGAGAAGTACAAAAACTATAGTTACTTAATTTACAGTTCGTATTAATATCAAGATTGTAGTTTACATACTTTACGAGGCGTTGGCAGCTATTCACTAAAATATAATGAATAGATACGATAAAATATTTCCTGACGATTCAAAAAATACAAACGTAATTGTTCAAGATTTCTCTTCTTCCCGGAACTTCTATAATTTTTTTCGGAGAACTTTTACATTTATTTATATACCTATTACAGGTAGTCGATACACACCAATGAGGCAGGTGTGAATTCTATCAACTATGGAGTAATTCACAACGCAGATATAATAATTACCATATATATAATAATAACGCAGATATATAATTATTAAGTGTACAAATTGTATCTCAAATTGATATTTTTGTTTAACAGGTCCTTTTTATGGCGTTCGTAGCTGTCATGGCTAGGCCACAAGGTATGTGAAATATTATTTTAATACTTATTTTTACTGATCAAACATTTAACCTATCTGCCTTCAATCTGGTAATTGCTACTACTTACTATTATATGTACTATTATTTCTTCTGTGTTAACAAGCGCTCCTGAAACTTCTGTATCTTCTAAAACAATTAATAATAATAAGTACCAATCTCGTTCTACGTAGGTATTTAGGTCGGTAGTAGGGCCTATTATTTTTCGCGTGGAAAAATACATTAAGTATTTCGAAAGCTATCGAATATTTCCTCGTAGGTCGTAGATAGCCTGGCAGCAAAAAATATACAGTCACATACTGGAAATAGTCTAGAGCACGGAGTGTAGTATTATACTTCCTTATCTATCTATATATAAAAAACACAATAAAATTGTACGAATGGATGTCCTTTATAGACTCTGAGACCATCCAACCGATATGCCTCAAAATGGTTTCATTTGAAAGGCAATAATCCAAAGGTGGTTTGAGACCACTAAAACAATGCATTATGCACATTCAATTCGTTGATGAAGTCGATTTTCCACTTTTCCCATTCGAATTTTTTTTAACGTAATGGAACACGCTGGATAGAATTTGTTTATAAACAGACAATATTATGTACGAATAAACGTTAAAATATGGATACCACGTACATTTTCAGTGAAATATTAAATTAAGTATAAAAGTAATAAAACATATATTTTTTTAATTTCCAGGGAATAACGACCCTAGCAAAGGTATGCTTTAATTTATATAAAAAAGGTATTGAATATTTAGAAACTATTTACCCCCATTGAACACTGTCATAAGATGAAGTATATTTAATTTTTTTTCAGTGCATGTTGTCGATCACGACCCTACTCAAGGTATGATTTAATTGATTAAAAAAAAATTATTGAATATTAGAAACTATCCCCATCGTACACTTTCAGATAAAGTACATAATATTGAATTATTTCATTTTCAGTGCATGTAGTTGATCAAGACCCTAGTCAAGGTATGATTTAATTGATTTCAAAATAAGTATTGAATATTAGAAACTACCCCCATCGTACACTTTCAGATAAAGTACATATATTGAATTATTTTATTTTCAGTGCATTTTCAAAATAAGTATTGAATATTAGAAACTACCCCCATCGTACACTTTCAGATAAAGTACATATATTGAATTATTTTATTTTCAGTGCATGTAGTTGATCAAGACCCTAGTCAAGGTATGATTTAATTGATTTCAAAACAAGAATTATTGAATATTAGAAACTACCCCCATCGTACATTTTCAGATAAAGTACATATATTAAATTATTTCATTTTCAATGCATGTAGTTAATCACGACCCTAGTTATGGAATGGGTAATTAATGTATTGCCAAAAAGTAATTGAATTTGAGAAATCTATCTACTTTTCACACGAAATTATTTTAAAAGCTATTGTATATTTTTAACCAAACAATATTTTGGTATTAAAAACATGTGACTATAAATATCTATCTTTTGTAGTACATATTGGAAACAATAATCAAAAAATATTACTCAGAATTGGCACGTAATATAGCATTTCAAATATTTTGGTTTTCAGTCCATGTGGTTGACCACTTCCCCGGTCAAGGTATGCAATATTTTTTTTAACTTTTTATTATTACTGTAGAGACGTTTACATTGAAGCGTTAAACATTCAGTTTATATACTTAAATAATTTTTAAGAATATTATTTAAACCAGGAATAACTACATAAATAAGCTAAGACAAAAATATCAAAACCTGTCTCTCATATTGCTTGTTTATCGATTTTCTTTTTTGTTTGGTAGGTACGTATTTATGACTTTAGTTTATTTTGATAATAAAATATGTTTTTATTTCATTTTAATGATAGTAAAACTTGAGTGCAGATACTGATTGGAATAATATAACGAATTTCACGGACAAAAAATATAATGTGTGAAATGGTTTCACTCTCACTCAGTGCATGTAATTGATCACAATTCATTAACTTAGTCATGGAATGCTTTAATATATTTACAAAAGAATCATTTAATATAAGAAATGATCTCTATATGAATAATATACCTAATTCATCTCACCTGGCAAGCAATAAATTATGTTTAATGGTTTCATTTTCAGTGCATGTAGTGAATCCCAAGCCTAGCCCAGGTATGCTTTAATTTACTTTCAAACTATTATAATTTTATATAAGACATTGCAACCATGGCCTACCTACCTACATTATGGAAACTCAAGTTTTATAAGATAAAGTATAAAATGGAATTATTTAATTTTCAGTGCATGTAGTTGATCACGACCCTAGTCAAGGTATGCTTTAATTTATTTCAAAAAAAATATTGAATATTCGAAACTACCCCCATCGTATACTTTCAAATAAAATATATTGAATTATTTAATTTTCAGTGCATGTAGTTGATCACGACCCTAGTCAAGGTATGCTTTAATTTATTTCAAAAAAAATATTGAATATTCGAAACTACCCCCATCGTATACTTTCAAATAAAATATATTGAATTACTTCATTTTCAATGCATGTAGTTGATCATGACCCTAGTCAAGGTATGCTTTAATTTATTGCAAAAAAGTTATTGAATATTAGAAACTATCCCCATCGTAGACTATCAGATAAAGTATATTGAATTATTTCATTTTCAGTGCATGTAGTTGATGAAGACCCTAGTCAAGGTATGATTTAATTGATTTTAAAACAAGAATTGAATATTAGAAACTACCCCTATCGTACACTTTCAGATAAAGTACATATATTGAATTATTTCATTTTCAATGCATGTAGTTGATCACGACCCTAGTCAAGGCATGAGTTAAAAGATCTCAAAAAAAATTTGAATATTATAAACTACCCCCATCGTATACTTTCAGATAAAATATATTGAATTATTTCATTTTCAGTGCATGTAGTCGATCAAGACCCTAGCCAAGGTACCGTAAATTTATTCCAAAAAAAGTAATTAAATTTTAGAAGCACTGGACACTATCACACCTCAAATTATATGGAATTATTTCTTTTTCAGTACATGTAGTTAATTACGACCCTAGTCAAGGTATGCTTTAATTTATTGCCAAAAAAATAAATAAATATTAGAAATTACTTCCATTAGTCACTGTCATATAATAAAGTATTTAGAATTATTAAATTTTTAATGCATGTATTTACTATTTATGCATGCATTTATTTTATATGCATTTTATTTATTTTAAATTTTTAATATCATTCCCATTGGAATAATCTTATCAATTTCACCGAGAAGACAATAAAATATGTAAAATGGTTTCATTTTCAGTGCATGTTGTGGATCTGAAGCCTCGTCCAGGTATGCTTTAATTTATTTCCAAAAGAACAATAATTGAATATTAGGAATTATCTTCACCGGAATAATATACCTAATAAACTTCAACTAGCACACAGTAAAATATGTGAAATGGTTTCATTTTCAGTGCATGTAGTGAAACCCAGGCCTAGTCCAGGTATGGTTCAATTTATTTTTAACATAATTTTTTTATATATAAGACATTGCCCCCATTACAAAAACATCATAAAAAGTTACATATGAAATTATTTCCAGTGCATGTTGTTGATCATGACCCTAGTCAAGGTAAATTTTAATTTATTTCCAAAAAGATAAATGATTATTAGAAAATATGCCCTGTGGCATTATTTATAATGAATCTAAACTGGGATATATATACAGTAGAATTTTTAAAATTTGTTTCACATTCGGTGCATGCAATTGATCACAATGCTAGTAAGGAATTGGTTCATTGATCTTTTAGACAAAAACTAATATAATGATTTGAATCTACCTTGCATGCAATATATCTGTAAAGTGGTTTTATTTTCAGTGCATGTAGTAGATCACAAGCCTAGACCAGGTATGCTTTCATTAATTTCTAAAATAAAAAGTCTAATTATTCGAAAAAAATCAGTCAAAACTAAAAACTTAGGGAAACTACAATTAGTTTTTTGATGTGTGGAATATTTTTTACAGTATGTACGAGTATGCAATTGTAACGTAACGGAATTCAACTACCTTATTAATAGTGTTACAAATATTATATTTTTGATCAAACAATAAATAGGGTAATCTACTCGTAATTAAAAAAAAAATAAAAAAATAGAAAAAGCTAAAGCAAAAGGCAGATAGCAGGTTTTTTTTAAATTTAATGTCATGATGGACATGCTAGGTATCTACTTTTAATTAATATCTATCCAAGCAGTGTTGCTGTGGTAGGTTACTAGAAATAGATGCAGCATTAATTAGATTTTATCAATTAACTCACGTCTAAGCAATTAGCTCTCGTGAGAGTATGTCCTTCTAAGAACAAAGAATAAAAGTAGTTAGGTAAGGACAATAATTATATTATCAATTCAACGGTACTTAATATATTTTATATTTCTCTTTCTGTTTTGAGATTGGTTTCTATAACATTATACTAATGTTATGATAACCCTTACTATCTACTTCGTTTTTCTTTTATTACTATAATTTTTTTCATGTTTAACCCTCTTGTCTTCTACTAAATACTTATATTTTTCTCTTTAATCTAATTTTTAGGTAACACGGGAAATTCTGATGGATGTAAGTACAAAAATATTACATATTAATTGAAATTAAAACACAATATTTTGTAAAATAAATCCGTTGCCCCAAGGCGAAAAACCATTTTGATACTATTTAATTAGCATTTATTTCTTAGAAAAAAAAATTTCAATAAAACGGTAATCGTTGGTTTCACAATTAACTGGTAACCTATGCAATAAATAATAGTTGATTTCTTTTGCAGTCATCCTCGACAATGTCGACCCGGGCTTCAGCCAGCCAACCAACCGTAAGCATTTATTGATCGATACTAATATTATAAAGAGGAAAGATTTGATTGCTTGCATTGAATAGGCTCCGAAACTACCGAACCGATTTGAAAAATTCTTTCACTGTTGGGAAGCTACACTATCCCCGGGTGACATAGGCTATATTATATTTTTTTTTACTATTTTTTCCGAAGCAAGGCGAGGGCGATTTCCTAGTACATAATATAAATAGCATTATATGCAAACAATAAAAATCCGTGAAGTCTTCCAATCAGCAGATGGCATGTTCCCATGGAGGATTTCTCCATGCTTATTTGACGATAAGGACTGTTTTGGGTAGCGCACGGACGTTGTAACTCCGTGAAATTTTTAACTGCTAATGTATTCAAGATAAAGTTTAAAATATAAAGTATCTAATAAGTAGGTATTAAATTAAAAATAAGATATAAGTAAACATATTATTAATATAATAAATTAGGTTGTAAAATTTAAGCAATAAACGTACATCATTTATTTCAGCCTACCCGCCCAACGGAGGATACCAGCAAATAAGTAAGTGTTATCTACTTGCAACAACCTTGGTTAACCTTGGTTATCTTATTTTATTATGACATTGTATGCATTCCAAATCAGCCAACGCGAAACAACGCGGCGTAAGTCGATTAGGAACATCTTAATTTTATGGCGCAAAAAACAAACGTCATCCTTAGTTTATACCTATTCAGACTTACCTATGTATCTTTAGCTAATTAAAAACCTTTAAATAGTTTGATTGTAGCCTTCATGCCCCCCTAGGCACAATTTAAACTACACGAACTGACGAACATTTTTGATTGTAATGTCAACTTTCAATTTAATTCTGATTCTTCGTTTTGGTTCTAATTCCTTACTTAAATATAGAAGATATATACTTATTGTTAGATCCATTACTTACCTAACATTATTGTATCGTACTACTTGTACACAAAGGTACTAAAATAATTATTTAATTCTTTTCAGGCACCGGACCTGCTCTCGTAGACTTCGGCTACCCCTACAGGCCAAGTAAGTTTTGACTAATCGTAAAAAGTAATAAATAGGAAACATGCCGTGTGTTAAGCACTAATAAGAAACAGTGATCAATAATTGTAATAAGTATTACAGGGTTAAGAATCAAGACAAACTTGCAGATAGCTTGGAGGTTGACCTACCGCATGTCAGAAAATTACCTTAGCAACAACGGTGTCTTAATTTTGTTAAATTTTTGGAAAACTCAGCTGTTCTAACCATTGAAGCTAGTAATAATAATTCAATGGTTTTAACCTACTTTTTGCTAAGTCCATAAATTAACAGATAAGTATTTTAATTTTCAGATACTAGGAAATATGTCAATGTAATCAAAATTTTACCAAAAATCAGGCTTCAAGAAATAGTTTTCAATAAAATAATTTTACTCAATCTTTTAAATCTTACCTATGCGAATTGATACCTTTTCATTATAGATATCTGATCGAATTTGTCACTCCAATAGAACCTATTATTTATCTAGGCCTTCGTGGTCGTTTCTTTATTTGAAGAAAATTTCATTGACGTCTGCATTATAGACTATATTTTATAGTCCACCTTTAGCAAATTTTCCCTGATTTTGTATGATTCTTCGAATTTATAATCGAAAAATGTTTACCATGCATAATAAGTACCTAAACAATTTATAATTATATTGTATAATATTTTCAGAAAGTGTATTTTATTTTTTGATATTGGATTTTATATATTAAATTTCGTAATTTTCAGCTGACAACGGCGCTCGCAGCGGCTGATTTTGAAAGGAAAATTATTGTTAAGAAGAAAGTCTGTTCTTGTACCTATTCCTTCTATTTCAAAATTGTAACAATATAATATTTTTATGTTTACTCTATTCTGGTTTTTTATTTTTTCTACTTCACTAAATTCTTATGAAAACAAACATAAGATTATATAAAAATTTAAAAAAAACCTCAACAGTTTTAGTGGTTTTATTACAACATAATTATATGTATAAGAACATTCTCGATTAATGGTCATAGCACACATATCAACTCGTAAACGGAACGTAAACGTATCTACTCTTGCATGTCAGTTTTCTTTGTATGAAACTCCCTACTGTAAAGCACACTTATCGGATCCGTAACGTAATCGCCTCGCCTCGAGACAAGCTCACGAATAGGGCATGCAATTATCCGCTCAATTTTAGTATCCGGATATTTCGAATAGTCCCTAATCATTATCCGGATATATTCGGATAATTCGAATAATACTTATAGAAGGTAAAATACAAATAATTTATGAATACAATCAATATTTTTATTATGAAACTCGTTCAAAATTTAATTCAAAACCCAATACTTTTTGTGAGATGTATCAGAACGCTGCTAAGCTTCATCCTAGAGTCGCATCTAGTCATAAACTAAATAGCAATGTTCTTAGGGTAATTTCTACACGTATATGTTTTAACCACATCACATCGAGCTAGTACCGTCTTCTTCTGAAAGCTAACACACCTCAAGGTTTTCGACCTGGGTACCAGCATCATGGCGAACCCTCAAGGAGGAATCCTCAAGGACGACCCTGTAGCCTAGTTGGTAGCGTCCCTATCTGCAAAGCTGTTCAATTTCCGTAGTCTATTGTCATAGAAAAGCCCAAAAGCAGGAAACCTAGGAGACCAAGAGGCTTTTCAACCATCTGCTATCAATGAGTACTGGAGTATTTTAGGCCACATCGCCCGGAAGAACGGTGACAATCTTGGGAAGTTAGTCATCACCGGCAAAGTCCAGGGGACCAGAACACGAGGTCACAGTCAGAATTCCAATACGCTGGTCGGATCAAATCCACACCACTCTTGACAGCAGGATGCACGAGGCCATCCACGCCGCAGGGCATAGGATCCGTTGGTGCAAGATAGTGCTGGAAGGATAAAGTGATCCGTTGAGGAGGTCATGACCCTCAGCACTGTGAACATCGACGCAAGGAGGATTGCCATAGAACTGCTCGATTTCTGAGCTAAATTTTTAAGCTATGCTGTAAATACAGTGAGCTTGTAGAGCGGCATGTGGATTCTCCAGAACCATTTCTACTTCAGGGGCTAGGCTGAGCACCGCGAGCGAGTGCCTAAACGATCCATTTTTAACCGACTTCAAAAAAAGGAGGAGGTTCTCAATTCAACTGTATTTTTTTATGTTTGTTACCTCGGAACTTTCGACTGGGTGAACCGATTTTGATGATTTTTTTAAATCAAAAGCTGGTGCTTTTCATGTGGTGCGTGACAAATGGTCGAATATCTCAATACCACGCCAACCGATTTCGATGATTCTTTTTTTATTACTATTCGAAAGGATGTACTTCATTTGAAGTCGGTCTTTTTGTTAAACTTTTTCTATTAAATCCGTCGCAGAAATATTACTTCTTTTTACACAAATAAGTTAATGCTTGACCACAATCCCACCTGATGGTAAGTGGAGATGTGGTCCAAGGTGGTGAGCACATTAACTTAGTAAAAGCCTAATCACTCTTTCATTATAGTCAGTTATAGACAGGCGGGAACGCCGTCGCAGGCAAGTTATTCCAGTCCTTGGCGGTGTGTATGACGAGGCAAACCACCTCGTCGTTATTGGCGGGATGTTCACGACAAAAGGATGGATAGCCGCCGTGCGTCACGTCGTTCAACATGTCGAGAGATGGAGGAATTATATCAAACAATTCCTGTGCACACTCATTGAAATGTCCCCTGTAGAAAACCGAGAGGTTGGCTTCTCTGCGCCTGTGCTCGAGGCTTTGCAGATTGGTCTCAACCAAATCTGGGTTACCAGTCAGCCTCTTCGCACGCCTTTCCAATGAGTCCAAGGCAGAAAGGTGACATTTGGCTGCACTTGCTCAAATGTGCGAACAGTACTCCACACACGGCCGAACGCTTGTATTTTGAGCTTGTATAAAGCTCAATACAAGGTTAAGAGTTGCCTCGGTGTGAAGTATCGCCGTATCTTTGCTAGGACACCAAGTTTCTTTGCAGCAGCCTTAGCCTTGGTTTCAATGAACCGCCCAAACTTGAGTTTCAAGGATATATCTACTCCTAAAAACTGAAGGCAGTTGGTATAATCCAAGGATACATTCCAAAAAGTAGGAGCCAAGGTAAGCGGCCTCCTCTTGGCGGTGAATAGATACGTCTGCGTTTTAGTGGCGTTGAATCTCACAAGATTGGCTTCGCCCCACTCGGACACAAACCGAAGTGTGAGATTCATACGAACATCCATAGCTTCTCCATACGCGCGTACCCATAAATACCGGGCATAAGCAGGTCATTTATATGCAGCAGAAAAAGAGTGGCGGAGAGAATGGACCCCTGAAGAACTCCGGCATTTGTAGCCATCGTTCTCGATTAACAACCATCGACTACAACGCGGAAAGACCGATCGCTCAGGAAGTCCTTTACCCAGTGGATAAGGCCAGGGAATATGCCGTAAGCTGGAAGCTTGCTTAGAAGGATAGCGTGCCAGACCTTATCGAAGGCCTTCGAGACATCAAGGGGGATAGCAAGTGCCTCCCCATTTTTCTTAAAGGCCTACCAATATTTTATTGAAATTGCGGAAATTCCTAGAACATGGTTTGGACGCTTCTTGCATGTATTCTGTAGAAATATCGAGCTGCCATTATTTGTATTTTGTAAGTTATCTCATAAAAATTATATGTATGAGGGTTTTTAACTAATTTGTTTTTTGGCATTTGGTCGTATTTTATATTATTGGAGGCTAATAGACTATCTACTTTGTGATTATAAAGTTTAAAATATTACATCTTGGTCCTTTACATATATTTCAATTAAAAAAAACATGTAAAAAAACTAAAAATTTACTATCCATTTTATTCGAATTATCCGGATAGTCACAAGCCCATTATCCGGATTTGAAATTCGGCGGATATCCGGATATTTCGAATATCCGAATATCCGGATAGTAAGCCCTACTCACGAACCGCGGTACGGTGCGTGGACGACTTGCCGTACCCGCGCTTACGTCTCACCGTACGCTATCCGTCGACTTTCCGTTTCCTCGTGCACGCCCTGCGCCGCGGCTACCGCTGCGTCGGCGAACTGCTGTCATTCATTCCGTCAACCAGCGGCCGGCGAGCCGTAAGCGCGGCGTCGCCTAGCCGTAAGCGCGGCGTCGCCTAGCCGTAGCCGAGCTTACGTTAGGTTGACGGCGAGGCGATCCAGTGCCGATCCCTTTCCAAGTTGATATGTGCGCTACGACCATAAGTCACCTTTCAAAAAAAACTAGATCAAAATCGATTCAACCGTTTGGGAGCTATGGTACCACAGACAGACATAAAGATTCACAGATAAACAGACACACAGATACACAGGCTCATAGATACACAGGCACGTCAAACTTAGGTATAACACCTTATCTGTCCAAAGTAGTTCCCAAAGTGGTCCTTGGGAGACTCGACGGGGGTCTACGTTAGCGTGACAAAAAAATCTATTACTTAAATAATTAACCAGATAATTCTCACAATTTTTTTGAACACTGTTAAACCTCTATCTATATATTTTAAACTCAGCCGCAACGCTTTCCATAGTTATGTAGATCTAATCTTCACATTTGTTGTCGAGTTTTGGGAATATGGTAGAAATATACTACAGGCAATGATGTTTAAATAGATATAGATAGGTTATGCCCTTACAAATCAACCGAAAAATCTGTTCCGATGTCCGCAAGGCACGCTTTATTGCTTTATCGCACGTCTTTATCGCTCTCGCGTCAAAACTACATCGCTATCTCTTTCTTCACCTGAATAAGAGTTTTTGAGTCACACAACGCGCGCGCTTATGGCATATCTGCCTCTTTTTAATATATAATATCACTGACTACAGGGGATCCACCGGAACCAGCAAAATTTTGAAAGTGGTCTATGAGAAAAAACGTCTGGGAATGTCTGCTGTAGACCGTTAGTTACTAAGATATTCTAGCTTTAAAAAAAATTCTAAACTAAATAAAATCTTGAATACTCGTATAATACGTTCACCATCAACATATTAAGAATGTAAAGTAAAAATAACGAATTATACTTACGATGTATCTGAAGCGCTTCTTGCTGTAAAGTATAATTATAGGAACTACCATACATACACTCATGCGCACGCGCACGCATACGCAAACACACACACACACGTGTACACACACACACACACACACACACACACACACACACACACACAAGGATGTGCAGTAAATTTGCCAATTGATTCTATAGCTTTTACTGAACATATCTTATACGGGAACTAGTGCACTATATAGCTTAGCTTTTATGTTATTTGTAACATAATTTAATTCCATTTAATTTGGTTGTACATTGTAAAAGTCAATAAAGGCCTATTTAGACGAAGAGAGTTTCTCATCTCGAAGATAGTACCACTGTCCAAAGAATATAAAAATAGTACATTATGATACAAGTGTGGTATGTTGGTCATTACACTCGAGGTGATATTGCACAGCGCGAGCCGAAGGCGAGTGCAGCAAGAAAACCGAGAGTGTAATGACCAAACCTCACGTGTGTCATACGACGTTTTTCAACACACTTACGAGTAAAAAAACAATTATTGATTATTCTTACTCAAATAAACAATGCTCACAGACCAGACGGAAACTTTGTTAAAAATGGCGCGCTCCGCGCTGATATTTTTTTTCTGCGCGCGGCGTGTTAGCTATGCGCGCGCAGATTGGAGCGTAGGCACGAACAATTACGCTAAACAGCCAAAACACAAAATGTAAAAAAATCTAATATTTATAAATTAGTTTCACGTTGAATTATTAATTAAAGTAAATGAATTGTTGAAAATTTATCATATTCAAGGTGGTACACTTCTTTTTTTTTACAAAAATAGTGTTATTTTTAGTCTTATGTTGAAATGAAACGTATCTAAGTCAAAACTTTTTTCCGAAATTTAAAAATAAAACTATAACCCGGCTAAGTTAAGAGCAAATAGAATGCATAAATAATATCTTTCAGCAAGGTACAAACTTAATTTGATGGAATATAAAATAAAACACTAGTGCGATCAAGAAAATAAAGCACAAGTGTTTAATACCATGGTTTATGAGTGTAAAAGCCATGTGATAAAAACCAATTTATGAGCAAGGGTGTTGAAAAAATATTTTTTACATTTAAACACTTCTCGCTCTTTAGCAATAATTGCCTTGCAATGAAATATTGATTGTAAACTAAACTTCAATGACAAATCTCGCACTCAAAACGGTTCCAACCGATTTGTACGATACTCGTATGACTTTCATAGATGAGAATAAAATTCAGTTCTTTCCTGTATGTAAAAATTTTGATACCGATAATGTTATGGCGATTATTGGTCATGATAGTAGCGTACCATTTCTAGAATCGAAACATGCTAGAAACTTTCCGTCTAAATGGGCCTTAAAATAAACAAACATCTTAAAACTTTTTGAACCAGTGTTATTATTTATTTGGTTTTACTCACGGGTTTTACTATTGTCACTGGTCGCACAAACATTTCAGTATATTATAACAAAGTACTCTGTGCACAAACAGTAGAATCGATGAGAAATAATTATAATTATTTAATTTAATTAATTAATTTTTAATAAGTAATAATAATTTTTAATTAATTAATAATTTAATTTAATAATTAATAATTTAATTTAATTAATAATTATAATTATTTCTCATCGATTAACATCTCGAAAAGTTTACTCATGTCAAAGTATCATATCAATAATAATGCGACGTTGCCAGCTTGCGTAAAGAGATTTCAAGTATTTAATGTGTTTCTGCATAGCCTCAGGAACACGTTGTATAATTAGAAAATTTGAGTTAAGCCGTTGTATAATTTTTAAAGTCGTCAAATGATTTATGTTCACTTATGTTATAGTATACATAACTAATTGTACGACGACGATTTTACTTACGATTTTACTGAACAATTACTGGTATAGTACATAAAATATTTTAATTTAGACACAGTAAAGATACTAATCGTTGATATATTTGCTTATTAAATAGGATTCTAAAATACACAAGTCCTTAAGTCCTAGGCAATGAAAAAGTGGTTATTTAGAAAAAGGAAGTAAAAAATCAAAATTTATCAAATATATTAATTTATTTCCTAAGTAAAATGATGAAGAGAAAAGAATTAAAAAGCCAGCTTTTGTATCAGTACTAGTTTCTCAAGATGCGAGTTACAATGACCATATCAAACAAGTAGTAATATACTATAATATTTGTTAAAAAAAATATTTATTGTCGTAAGATAAATCCACCACGATGATGATGAAATCTTGGATAATAATGATGTTGGTGATGATTATGATGAGTCATGAGTCCGGCCAAACCACCGTGGTCGTGGTTAATATTTTGCCGATCATCTGCCCCAAACCGGATGTCAATAAGGTCCCGACCATCTTTATTTTGACTATTAGACCATTGTTTTGAAGGATACATATGCTGAAAATTGTAGCGAGGTCCATTTTGATGATAATGATTGCGAGGATAATGGTAATTATGAGGCCTGAAACCATGTCTGTAATGTTCAGTACTATACCTATAAGGCCAATAATGTGGTCTGAAATTGCGATAACAATCCCTAAAATTTGGCTTTATCGGAATTTCTGGTCTATACGTTGGTCTCATAGGATTTAGGATACTTGGAATAGTAGAGCTCATGGTACTTTGGTAACCTGGATTAAAACTTGGGTAAGGAATGGTGCTTTTTTGGCTTCCATCCCTGAAAATTGGACTAGCAGGATTAACAGGATTATACCGATGACTTGGAATGGTAGGTTTAGCTTCAACTTTTTCAGATATAAAACTACTAGTAGTCGAGCTTACTCCATTGTGATCATCAATCTTGAAGCTTGGGGTTGTAGAATTGACGTCACTTGCAATAGTGGTCCAAGTAATAGTAGAATTAAGATTACCTTTGGTACCAAACCAATAACTCGGGGTAGTAGTACCATATACGTCAGTCTGCTTATGTTCAAAACTTGTAGTAACTATTGGGCTACTTGTACTTTGGGGTCTATAGATTGAATTTATAGGCATAGCTCCACCCTGGCCATCAGGCATGTACTCGCCATTAAAAACTTCAAATGGAAATGCAGTTTGAGTATTGAAAGTTGAGTCATAATTATTTTCTCCTGTGGGTGTATTGCGAGTACCTTCCCAAGGTACTTTACCATTTTGATTTACGTCGGTTTCACTTAATTGCTTGGTCTCATTTCGTGAGTTTGACTGTGAAGCAATTTGATTAGGTTTGAAAGAACTCTGAGTACTGGACTCAATCTCCTTTACGCCCTTTGATCCAAAAATATCTATTAAAATCGATTTTAATTTATCTTCTTCTATCGGTTTATTTTCACTTTCCCAATCTTTACCAAATATAGATTCTAAATCTAATGGCTGTTCGAGACTTTTTCCATTTTGTTTAATTGCTCCTATTGTATCTTGAACCCCAAGTTCATTGTTCGATATCCGCCGTTGATCTCCTTTAATCTCTGCATATTCATAGCCTGTAAAATTGTTGTACAAATCAGTATCCAATAGCTTTAGAGTCAATATCTACTATTAATATTAATTCCTAATGCTCTAGCGCTAGTTATACTTATATCAGATTAATACAAATAAACTTACCGTTAAAAAGCAACGACACAAATAGCACCACGCATTTGAACTGAAACCAAACAATTAGTTTTACTTTTCAATAGTATTTTGCCCACACGCACACCAATGAATAAAGGATACAATACAATACAATACAATACAATACAATACAATATCTTTATTTGCATGAACATGGATATGATAACAATAAAAAATCACACAGTAACCTGTGCACTATGCTGCTAACAACATATAATTTACACTCTATTTTATTTCACATAGGTATATTTTCTAAATATTTCACTCGGTGGTTAAAAAGAAATAGTATTGAGAGTTTCCACATAGCACCACTTCATACTGTATAACTCAAAAGTTAAACGCATGGAAAAAAGTAACTCCCTTAGGTATTTTAAAAGCAAATTTGACTAAGATAAGTACCTAAGTAAAAATATATACATAAGTTACTGCAGTGTTATATTATTTAAACTTACGCGTGCTGTTATTGCCATCTTATCGTTTAGTGGAGTATTTCAGTGGGTATATTTGCTTTTATAACAAATTTATCTCCAAAGTTCATTCGAATTTAACCTTTTTATGGGCACAAGACATATTTTCCTGCAATATCTTTATTATGATATTTTATCCTGTTTATAAATTACATTTTTGAGACCTACGTGTAACGACAAATCATTTTACTTTTGGCGTAATAAAACTCCTGATTTTTAACCCCACACCACAAAAAGAGGGGTCTTATAAGTTTGACATATCTGTTTGTCTGTTTGTGGCATCGTCGATCCTAAACGATGTATAGATTTTAATGCGGTTTTTTTGTTTGAAAGTTGACGTGATCGAGATTTGCCATGAGATGGGCCTTTTTTGTGAACTTTAAAAAAAACATTAAAAATATAGCTTCAATAAAACAAAAATAAAGCTGAAATAAAAAAAAATATTAAGCTTAAATATAGCTGTATGTTCATAGATCTAATCTTAATAATTCGAAACAATTTTATTTCTGAGTCAAACATTCTGTACGTTAGTATATTAGGGAACATACCAAAACCACGTGACCCATTTAGGGGGGAGGTGGGTATTCAAAACACCACGCTTGGTCTCAGAGGGGAGGGGGGGTTTAGGTTTTCGTCACGTAGTCAATATTCTCTAGGAAAATTTCGTGCCTTTTCGAGTTCACAGATGAGAACACTGAAAAATTTGCAATAAAAATATTGAAAACTGTATTTATGAATTACCACGTGAAAACAAGGGGGGAAGGAGGGGTCTTCTCATATACTAGTTCTCATATAAAAGTTGGAAAAAATGGGTCACGTGGTTTTGGTATGTTCCTTTAGTTCATTGCATTCAGTCAATTAATTACTGTGTTAGTTATTATTATTTTTTTTATAATTTCAATTGATTTTATTGCTTCAATTAAGTTCAGCCAATTAGTACCAAGTCAAGTAATTTAAAAGTTCTATATTAGTGATACCTACTTGTACATAAGTGTTATTAGATTATGTTAAAAAAATGGATTGATAGTTTCTTTGTATTGTCATTGTCTGCACATCCGTGTGTTCGCGGATGTTATCTTTTTTTTTACTTAAAATAAGTTAATGCTTGACCACAATCCCACCTGATGGTAAGTGCAGATGTGGTCCAGGGTGGTGAGCGCACTAAATTAATAGAAGCCTATTCACTCTTTTTTTGAAGTCATCCACGTCATAGGTGGGCGGGAACGCAGACGCAGGCAATCTGTTCCAATCCTTAGCGGTGCGCATAATGAATGACGATGCAAACCGCGACGTCCGTACCGGCGGTATATCAACGACGTAAGGGTGGATACCCGCCGTGCGTCGTGTCGTTCAATGGTGAAACGGGGAGGGGGGAATCAATTCAAATAATTCCTGCGCACACTCACCAAAATGTGCCCTATAGAAAACCGAGAGGCTGGCTACTCTGCGCCTGTGCTTGAGACTTTGCAAACTGGTCTCAACCAGATCTGGGTCACCAATGAGCCTCTTCGCTCGCCTCTCCATCGAATCCAAAGCAGAAAGGTGACATTTGGCTGCACCTGCCCAAATATGAGAACAGTACTCCACACACGGCCGAACCTGAGCGAATTCTAATTATAATTGATCCATTGTTACATTTTCCCGCACTTTGGTTAATAATTACAATATAGTTATAAAAAGGGCTTATGATGGGTTATATTGTGGACATTAGTCCAAGGAACTGAAGGAATTCATCATGTCGGCCCGTATTTTGGTGAGTTAATTCCCATTTCAAAACTTAAGATTTAATATTTATTTTTATTTTTGTGTATAAATCAACGAAAACAGCCAGTTTGTCCTTATAAATCAATATAACTTAGGACCAATTCCTATAATATGTATCTTTTATCTTAATTTTTTTCCTATTATAAACTACATAATAATATATCAAGAGCGCTCACGACTACTAGTCCGACAATCGGACTATTTTAACGAGTAATACTAGTGAGAACAAAGCGGTAGATACGGCTTTTTGTTCTACCGTGGACTAGTTCCACGGTAGAACTAGTGAGAAAAAAATCCCATTAGTTCTACGATTTAACTATCGAGCAGAACTAGTGGGAATAAACCCATAGCCCGGTGGCATGTGTCGATTCGATCCTAAGTGAACGGCAGAGTTAAGCAACATTTTGCGTGGTTGGTAGTTGGAAGGTTAAACGCTAGTGGCAAACGTTTCTTGAGTGCATCCGTGCTTCGGGTCCCACGTAAATCTGTCGGCCCCGGCTATGTCGGACGCCTTCGGATGGTGTAAAAAGACAGACACTTGGGTTGGCCACTAACCTCTCCACTAATCCACACTGGAGCACCGTGGTGGAGTATGCTCTAAAGGAGAGAGGAGTGCTAAGTAGTGGGCCATTAATGGGTTGAAGCCATCAAAAGTGTTCCGTAGAAGTGATGTTGTAGTTATTTTATAATGCAGTCCTGAGGAACGTCGTGTTGAGAGTGCACAGTGCTGAATTTTCTCATTTTCTGTGAAGCAGTATCTTCCCTTTGCCGAATTATTGATTTGCTAAAACTATAATGTAATAAATGCGAAAATGTGTTCTCCTTTATTACCATTCTCACATAGCTCATCGAATTAACCTCAACTCTCTCTCTCTCACCGCTGAACCAATCTTGATGTGTTTGGTATAGACATAGGTAGATTGTACCCCTGGAGAACGATATAAGACTACTTCTTTTTTTAAAGGCTGGGTACCTAATGTGAAATACTGATGGATCAGCAAACGTCATCATATAATTTATTTATTCAATGTTATTTAAGTACTAAAGGTTATGTAGAAAACACAAAATTTAGAAAATAATATGATGCAATAATAATAATAAGTAAAAGCAACCGGCTTAGTGTGAGCTAGGGTTGTTGAACGTAACGTAACTATTTAGTAAAAAAAAATACAGTCGAATTGAGAACCTCATCCTTTTTTTGAAGTCGGTTAAAAACCTAACATAGCTGTGTAACGAAAAGATACAGGGAATTAAGAAACAATCTTAACTTTTCCCTTGAAAAACTGTTGTTCCCATATATCGACATGGATCCCGATCAAATTACCAAGTTCTGCAAATGCATAGGTTTAAAATCATTTTCTTAGTGATACTTACAAATTCACAGTTTTAAGATCTTTTATTTAACCTATGTTTTACCTAAGACATTTCTTCTAGCCGAATGTTTTTTGATTTCGTTGACGATACAGAATATTATATGTTTTCATAGCTCCTAGGGATTGCAGACCTGAGTGTTGGATTAATTTTAATTTGTTACCTGCACGCTTTCCTGAGAAAAAAATCTTGAAATACAATCAGACAGACGAGCAATGGAGTAAGTGATCTTAAGGGAACCGTGTTTTTTTCTTTTGAGGTAATGAACCCTATAAATATCAAAACGTTATTTGCAGTATTGACCTTTCATAGTAACGTGCTTCTAATAAGCGATCATGCTGCCTTAAGAGTATGTTATGTAAATTAAGTAAAGCACCTAAGATTTTTTCCGAAGCGAAGCGAGGGCAATTGCTAGTACTATAATAAAACTCAAAGAGCTCTGTACATTGAATATATTTTAAAAATTTCGATTAGGAGGCACTTCAATAACGTGCTAGAGCACAAAAATATTTTTTAGAATTATTGTCTGTCTGTCTGTTTGTCTGTCCGGCCATCACATGAAAACCCTTGATCGAATTTCGATGAAAATTTTAAAGTTGTTACTTTTACTCCGGGGTCATTTTTAGGATACTTTTTATCCCGGAAAATAAGAAAATTTCCCTGGGAAACAGGAAGAAAGTTTGTATGTAATATTTTTAAAACATCAACCGATTTGCTTCAAATTTTGCAAATAAGTTAAAACATAATTTCCGTATGCGAAGCTGCGGGCTAGCTAGTCTTCTAATAGCTAGTCTTAAATAAAAATTCAAAAAACCCCCAACAGTTTTATTAACATTATTAAACATATATGCGTAAGGCCGCCAATATTGTCAACTTTTTTGTGTTACATTTTTGTCCTTTTTTTGCAGTATCTTATGGTTAAAATAAATATTCAATAAATGATTGTGCATATCTGGATTATATGTATGCCGTCGAAAAATACGATGATAGTCCCCTGTTATAACATTATATAATATTGTTGTGAAAATACTTGAATTTGACATATTTTATCGATAGTTTAAAATAAACAATGGTTTTTAATTTTGTGTTACGATTTATTTGTGTTACGAATTTTTACCCCAAAACTAGATACTATTTAGAGAGCCAAAGAGCAAAACACAGTATTATTATGGCACCACTGATACCCTAATTTTAAAAAATGCAGACCATATTGTTTCGTCAGTGAAGGCGGATTCAAAGTGAGCGTCATCGTGGTTTGTATGAAAAAAATATATTTAAAGTGATTTCTGAGGTAAGAAACAGATATTTTAATGTTATTGTATTATATTTGTTGGCGTTGAGGTCAAAAGTATACTTACAATAGCCCAACAGTGCCTAATTGTAATAAATGACCGAAATATAAGCTAAAATTGTAGTAAAAAATTAGCTTTTGTGTTGCTTTTGTGTTACGTTTGTATCACTTTTTTGTTACATTTGTGTCGTAACACAAAAAAATACAAAAATTTTGCATGCAAACACACATAATTTTTTGTGTTACTTTTGTGATACATTTGACAATTTCGGCGGCCTTACCCATATTTAAGAACATTCTCGATTAAGTCACCTTTCAAAAAAAATTAGATCAAAATTGGATCAACCGTTTGGGAGCTATGATGCCACAGACAGACAGAGATCCACAGATACACAGACACACAGATACACAGACACACAGATAAACAGACACCTCAAACTTATAACACTCCTCTTTTTTCGTCGGGGGTTAAAAATAAATTTATGTGGTGCTATGTATGTACACATATCTGCCCAAAGTGGCTCCCAAAGTGATCCAGGTGGACCACCAGAGGTCCTTGGGAGACTCGACGCGGGTCCACGTTGGCGTGATTAAAAATCTATTACTTATTTAATTAACCAATCAATTCTCACTGTTTTTTCCAAAACTATTAATCTATATGTCGGAGGAAGTAGATGGAAGCTGAGTTGATTGCTAGCTGTACAATTAGAGATCAATTGTTTATTTAAATAATGAGTTGTCAAATCTGTGTTTAATAACATTTGATTTACTACATCTTTATATTGTAACAATTCCAATTAATTTGCGGAGGAAGTGGACGTAACTACATGATTTTATTAGTTCCGGTACACTTAGTTAAATCTTAATTTATTTCTATCGATTTATTGCAATTTAATTTGTTACTGTTTTATTTCATTCGCATTTAAAATCTAATTAAGTTATTTAAAGCCATTGTATTATTTAACGTCCAATCAGAGTAGAGGATATCCTCTAGCAGAGTCGAGGCGCCATCTGTACGTTCGCCACGTTGTGAGACAGAGTTGTTTTGTTGAGTGAGTTGATCGAGGCGGATCATTCTGAGTTTAGCGTCTGGCGAAGTAAGGTCGGTGCCGCGAACCCGTTGCTCTGTTAAATAATTAGTTCGATAATTCCTAAAGTTCTTAAAGTGTCAAATTGATTCGTTTTTCATTGATCTTGTAATACTGTGAAAAGAAACTGTGAATAAATTGTGTGGAATCAGTGAATACTTTATTTTGTGCTCGCGTTTAACCCAAATGACGCCCACTCGGCCCGCAACCACTGATGGCGGAGTAGAAGAGAGCGAATATTATGTTTTGTGCTCGCACTTAACCCAGACGTCGCCCACTGGACCTATAACCGCTAACGATGATGTCGAGGAGGATGCTTTTTCTCCGACATCAGAAGCGGGATCGGTGCAGGCACAGAACGTGGACAGACCTATCGAGGGAAACGAAGGTTGGCGCGCTTTATTCGAGGCGCAGCAAAACAGCATGCGATTACTTGTGGAGACGCTACGCAACCCACCATCTACCGAAGACAAGAACATTACGCTGCCCAAGTTCTATCCCGAGAACGCAGAGACCGACGCCCGAGCTTGGCTAGCGACCGCAGACATGTGCTTATCGGATCGTGATATACAGGGAAGTAAACTTATTCTTATTCTTAGTAAGGCTATGAAAGGTTCAGCCGCAGCGTGGTTTTCTCAAGTAGCTTTCCCTAGTATGAAATGGGTAGAATTCAAGGATATTTTTCTCTCTCGCTTCGACACGTTAGAAACATGTGCCGCTGTTGTCCTGAAAATGTTGACCGGTAAACCCCAAGATGGGGAATGTCTTGCTGCATATTCAAGCCGTCTATTTACTTCGCTTATGTCACGGTGGAGTAGTTTAGACAAGGAAGGAATGGTGGTGTCTGTAATACTTGCTCATATGGCACAAATAGAACCGCGCTTGCAACGTAATGTTTTCTCAGAAGAAATAACAACCCGGATTAAAATGCAACGTGAGCTCATGGCATTTTCATATCGCAAGAGGAGCTATCAAGAGATTACGAAGACCAGTTCCAACACTTTGCAGGACAGTAAACGACCTAAACTAAGTATTTCTTCTACAAAATGTTACGCTTGTGGAAAACTTGGTCATAGATCTTTTGAATGTTTCAGCCGTCAGCAGCAAGCAACTCAAACTTCCGAGCGCCCCAACACGGCCGTAGCTGCAGCACGGCCCCATGTGACGTGTTACAAGTGTGGCATCGAAGGTCATGTGGCATCACGGTGCTCAAAATCAGGACCGGTTGCAATCAGTAGCACGCAACCTACCACCACATCTAACATAGTGAAACGAGTGGACGTATGCGGTCTACAACCTGTCACCGGGGTAATCACGCAATTTGGTGAGCAGTTTTCATTTTGTTTTGATTCTGGTGCTGATTGTTCCTTAATTAAAGAAAGCGTCTCACGAAAACTTGTCGGTAAATTACAACATGCCATGGTTACTCTAATAGGCGTAGGCAAATGTAGCGTTTTGTGTAGTTTGCAAATTTTATCTCAAGTCACCCTGTGTGGCCATGACGTACAAATTTTATTTCATATCATCCCCGATGACTACTTAAGTAATGATATCCTGATTGGACGTGATTTGTTAGCATTAGGTTTTTCTATTCACATGTCAAGTGATAAACTGACTGTCGTTAAAAAGTCTTCGCTTGTTAATATTTGTGACGTGGGTATAGTTGCAACTGACTTTAACACCTTGGATACCGACATTTCAGATGACTTTAAACCTCAATTAACAGGACTTCTTACTTACTTTAGCTCTTCGTTTGTCGAAGGTACGCCTACCAGTAGAGTAAAGACGGGTGAATTAGAAATTAGGCTTGTAGATCCTTGCAAAGTCGTACAACGTCGACCTTATCATTTGAGCGCCGAGGAACGTTTAATAGTACGTAATAAGTGTAGCGAACTACTAACGGCCGGAGTTATTAGGCCGAGCAAGTCCCCATTCTCTAGCCCTATCCTCTTAGTCAAAAAACGCGACGGCACTGATAGAATGTGCGTAGACTATAGGGAACTAAATTCGAACACTGTTCCGGATCGGTACCCTTTGCCTTTAATTTGTGACCAGGTTCAGAGGTTAGCAGGTGCGCGTCTCTACTCATGTTTAGATATGGCTAGCGGTTTTTATCAAATTCCTATAAGCGTAGAGTCGGATTCTATAGAGAAAACCGCTTTCATCACACCTGACGCCCATTATGAATTTACCGCTATGCCTTTCGGCCTGCGTAACGCTCCTGCTGTATATCAGAGAGCTATTAACACAGCTTTAGGAGACTTGGCGCATTCTTACGCAATAGTTTATATGGACGATTTAATTATTCCCTCAATTGACGAAGCGCAAGGATTAGAAAGGTTACGTACAGTGTTGAAAACCCTTAGTGAGGCCGGTTTTTCATTTAATCTGAAAAAATGTGCATTCCTTAAGAAACAGGTTCAGTTTTTAGGTTATGAAATATCAGAGGGCGAAATTAGACCCAATCCCCGTAAGATAACTGCGTTAACTAGTTCACAACCGCCACGGACTATAACTCAACTGAGACAGTTTTTAGGCTTAGCATCTTACTTCAGGCAGTTTGTCAATAACTTTTCAATCAAAATGGCGCCGCTCTACCGTCTGTTAGCTAATAACAATTCCAAAATAGTTTGGACGACCGATTATGAAAAAATTAGACAGGACATAATCTCCATATTAACTTCATCTCCAGTTCTAATGCTGTTTGACCCAGAACTACCAATAGAGCTACATACGGATGCTAGTAGTGAAGGCTATGGTGCGATCCTCTTCCAGAGAACTGAATCAAAATTACATCCAGTAGAGTACTACAGCAAACGAACGACTGATGTAGAGTCTCGATATCACTCTTATGAGTTGGAGACATTAGCAGTTGTTAATTCAGTCAAGCACTTTCGGCACTATTTATACGGTAGGACTTTTACGGTAGTTACAGACTGCAATTCTTTGAAAGCATCTAGAGCTAAAGTAGACTTAACCCCTAGAGTACACCGATGGTGGGCATTTCTTCAAGCATTCGATTTTGATATTCAGTACAGAGAGGGCAAGAGGATGGCCCACGTTGATTATTTCTCTAGGAATCATCTTCCTAAAGCGAGCAGTACTACTGATGACACACATATTAGTTTAAGTAAAGTACATTACGTACAAGAAAAACGCGTTAATATAGCTGAGATGTCTCCGAACTGGCTACAGGCGGAACAACGGCGAGACCCCGAGTGTAATGAAATCATTTGTAAACTTGAAAATGACGAACTTGATTTAGAGAATTGTAGGATTTATGAATTGCGATCAAATGTACTTTATAGAAAAATCCAGAGAAATAACCGTAATATTTGGTTGCCGATTGTACCTAGGGCTTTTCGTTGGTCTATCATAAATCATATTCACGAGTCAATTTTTCATTTGGGATGGGATAAGACTTTAGAAAAGGTATACCAACATTATTGGTTCCCTAATATGTCTAAATATGTTAGAAAATTTGTCGAGAATTGTATTACTTGTAAAGTTGCTAAATCTAACAGTGGGAAACAACAAATACAGTTACACCCCATCCCAAAAGTCAGTATTCCATGGCATACAATCCATATGGATGCCACAGGTAAGCTCAGTGGTAAGAGCGATCCAAAAGAATACGTTTTCGTTCTTATAGATGCGTTCACTAAATACGTATTATTAAGGCATTCGTTGAGGATTAATACAGAGAGTGCAATTAATGCTCTCAAAGCATCTATATCACTTTTTGGAACGCCTGTACGTATAATAGCAGATCAAGGCAGATGCTTCGCAAATAAAGAGTTTAAAGATTTCTGCACCAGCCACAATATTCAACTTCATTTAATAGCAACTGGTTCTTGTCGCGCTAATGGTCAAGTTGAACGGCTAATGAGTACCCTGAATAACATGTTGACTGTTGTAGAAGTAAGTCCGAACCGGACCTGGCAAGATGCATTAGATGATGTTCAGCTGTCTATAAATAGTACGATTCATAGAGTAACTAAGGCAAGTCCACTAGAGTTGTTAATAGGTAGAGTAGCTAGACCCCTAAATTTAGTAACAGTAGATGATCATGAAATTGAAGTAAATATAGAAGAGATTAGAGAAAATGCTGATAGACTAATGCAAAATAATGCGTGTGTTGATAAAACTCGATTTGATAAAACCAAAGCAAACGTGACTACATTTTCTGTAGGTGATTATGTTTTGATCGAAAATTATCAACGCAATCAAACTAAATTGGAACCCAAATACAAAGGACCTTACGAGGTCATTGAGATACTAGACGGTGACAGGTATATTCTTAAGAGTTTGAACTCTAAGCGTACTTACAAGTATTCGAGAGATCGCTTACGTCCACTCCCACAATCCTATGTCCCTACTGAGCTTGACCCATGTTTGTCAGATGATAATGACGGTAAGATCCTTATACTTGTTTATACTTGTTCAGACTAAAATGTTTAGTATGTGTGCGTTTGGCTATTATAGCTATTATACTACATGTAAGTGTATGGCAACATGAGGGGTATGTATGCTGTCCCAACGGCGTGGTGGCCAATTAAGACTACTGAGACACGGATTGTCTAAACGGCGAGGAGGCCATTTAGACGGAGGTATGTACTGCACAAAGGGCGAGGTGGCCATTTAGACATCAGTAACAGTTATCTGAAAGGCGAGGTGGCCATTCAGACGATTGACGGCGAGGTGGCCATTTAGATGATAAACGGCGAGGTGGCCATTTAGACATCAGTAACAGTTATCTGAAAGGCGAGGTGGCCATTCAGACGATTGACGGCGAGGTGGCCATTTAGATGATAAACGGCGAGGTGGCCATTTAGACATCAGCAACAGTTATCTGAAAGGCGAGGTGGCCATTTAGACGATAAACGGCGAGGTGGCTGTTTCTTAAGTGTACCTAAGTCAAATTAGCATAAGGCACACACGGTGTGTCTGTGTGTGGAGAGGGGAGATAATAATTACCGTATAGCTATTAATGTAGAATGTATCAATTACAGTATCTTTTAATAAAATTATTGCACGAGAGAGATCGCCTTTTTGTCAGGAGTGGCAGAACAAATTTATTTAAAATAATGTTCTTTTTTACAGATAATAGTGCTCGTCCTTCAACATCACACGAGGACGTGTGAAACGTCAGGACGGCCGTGTCGGAGGAAGTAGATGGAAGCTGAGTTGATTGCTAGCTGTACAATTAGAGATCAATTGTTTATTTAAATAATGAGTTGTCAAATCTGTGTTTAATAACATTTGATTTACTACATCTTTATATTGTAACAATTCCAATTAATTTGCGGAGGAAGTGGACGTAACTACATGATTTTATTAGTTCCGGTACACTTAGTTAAATCTTAATTTATTTCTATCGATTTATTGCAATTTAATTTATTACTGTTTTATTTCATTCGCATTTAAAATCTAATTAAGTTATTTAAAGCCATTGTATTATTTAACGTCCAATCAGAGTAGAGGATATCCTCTAGCGGAGTCGAGGCGCCATCTGTACGTTCGCCACGTTGTGAGACAGAGTTGTTTTGTTGAGTGAGTTGATCGAGGCGGATCATTCTGAGTTTAGCGTCTGGCGAAGTAAGGTCGGTGCCGCGAACCCGTTGCTCTGTTAAATAATTAGTTCGATAATTCCTAAAGTTCTTAAAGTGTCAAATTGATTCGTTTTTCATTGATCTTGTAATACTGTGAAAAGAAACTGTGAATAAATTGTGTGGAATCAGTGAATACTTTATTTTGTGCTCGCGTTTAACCCAAATGACGCCCACTCGGCCCGCAACCACTGATGGCGGAGTAGAAGAGAGCGAATATTATGTTTTGTGCTCGCACTTAACCCAGACGTCGCCCACTGGACCTATAACCGCTAACGATGATGTCGAGGAGGATGCGTTTTCTCCGACATATATATAATTTAAAATCAGCCGCATATTACGTTCACCACCAACATATTTAGAATGTAAAGTAAAAAAAACGAATTATACTTACGATCTGAAGCACTTCTTACTGTATAATATAATTATAGGAACTACCATACATACACACATGCGCGCACGCAAACACACACACACACACCCTCACGCACGCATACACATAAAATATCATTAGAAAATTTGAGTTAAGCTGTTGTATAATTTTTAAAGTGGTTAAATGATTTATGTTCACTTATATTATAGTAGGGGAGACCGGGGGCAAAAGTAACAGTTTTTAGTTCGTGGCTGATTGTGCCAAAACTGTTGATATCTAACAAAATCCTGTTATTCTCCAAGAAACTTAGTTTAAGTGTCTACCAACTTGTCTAGTCAACGTTAGAGTACTAATCGTAATTATGTTGCAATGCCACTTTTAAAAAGGAGTGTCGAATGTTACAATTGACCCATAGTGCGTGGTCGTTTGTAACATTGTTTTGATGGACAATAAAATGACAATGTTAATGAATATAGCCATATTTTAATTTTAAAAATAATCACAATCTTAAATACAATCAGTTTTTTAATTGGTAACTAAAATAAATGCTTTTACTTCTTCAAGCCACTTCGAACAAAAAAGTATACTCTTCTCTTTATAACAGATCAAAAGCTAATATATTACTGTCTAAAATTACAATTTTAGACAAGTTACTGCGTCATTAACTAACATTTAAATTGTACATTTCTTTGATGAATTCAACAATAATTAACAACAACAAATTTGTATAAAAAACGTGTGTGTTACTAACAACCCCCTGTTACATTTAACCCCTGTCATATTTCTGCTAACAAAAAGATTACAAGCACCACACGAACCACCAATATGAACAGCCCATCTCTGCATCCGGTTAAGGGGATCCACTTGAGTAGTCTGTGCTCCAGCCCAAAGATGGAATGGACGAAATTCCGTGTGCGAAGCAGCATCGCACACAGAAACTGGCTTTTGATTTTCCCGACTATTTACTTTGGTAGCAAATTATTGAAAAAAAAACTAAAAATTTCTTAGTAGCTCAGAACATATAACTTAGGTAAAAGAATTATTTTCACCTCGGCGTCATTTGTAGCAAGGGGTCAATAGTAACGTTACTACTGACACCGACAAAAATGGTACAATTGTTCCTGAAGACTGTTTTATTTAATAACAAAAATAAATCAGAAACTCTGAACACTATTTTACTTTTGCGATAAGGTTTATATTGTGTGATATGTATAGATTCTAATATTTGTTGTTAATTTACTTATAATTTGTAAATTAAAGAGTAATAACTGATTTTTCAAAGTACGAAAAATTACTTCGGGGCTGTCCAAATGGCACTAGTCAATTACACACGTCCACGCTGCTCGGAGCACATTGCTCAGTGGTTAGCCTACCCGAACACGTTACGGCCTACGCCCCCGCGGCCGCACTCTTCAGCGTTGCTTGCCGACCAAAATATTATCAACGTTACTATTGCCCCGTGATACTTGTGCCCCCGGTCTCCCCTATACATAACTAATTGTTCTATTTTATTGAACAATTACTGGTATAATACGTAAAATATTTTAATTTAGACTTAGTAAAGATACTAATCGTTGATATATTGCTTATTAAGTAGGATTCTAAAATACTCAAGTCCTTAAATAATGATAATTAATATAATTTAATGCCAATTGAACTCGATAGACTTCTATATAAGTCATATCGTTATCGTTGTAAATCCTTTTATATTTACACATTATGATAGAAGTAGTTCAATGACATATGTTGATTTTCCTACATACATTTTAATTCGAAACATAGCTAGAGCTGGCTTGATAGTTGTAGTTAGCTACCTTACATTGATGAAGAAGTCGCACCCTGAGTGGAAAAAAATATAAGTCGTCTTACGTTGAATTTTAGTTATTAATATCAAAGGAAAGAGGGAGAAAAGCTGCATATGCTTAATTTTTTCAAATTTTTGTCATTAATCTTCATGGTTTTGTGCAAGAAATCGTAATGTAAATTCCTTTGATTACTTACTGACATTTTAACAGTTTTTTTGCTCTCCTGTAAAATTGCAATTTTTAACTTACGCCTTTTTTCCACTTAGGGTGCGAAGTGTTTATTTGGAAAAAGGATATAAAACATCAAAATTTCTCAAATATATTTATTTCCTAATTAAAATGGTGAAGAGAAAAGAATTAAAAGCCAGCTTTTGTACCAGTACTAGCTTCACAAGATGCGAGTTGCAATGACTATATCAAACAACTAGTTAAATATGTATCTACCATGATAATGATAGCGAGGATAATGGTAATTATGAGGCCAGAAACAATTACTGTAGTATCCATGTCTATAAGGCCAATAATGTGGTCTGAAATTGTGATAACGATACCTAAAGTTTGGCTTTATCCGATAAATTTCTGGTCTATAAGTTGGTCTCATCGGATTTAGGATACTTGGAATAGTTGAGCTTATGGTACTTTGGTAACCTGGAATAAAACTTGGGTAAGGAATGATCCTTTTGTGGCTTCCATCCCAGAAATTTGGACTAGCAGGATTAACAGGATTATACGAATGACTTGGAATGGTAGGTTTTGCTTCAACTTTTTCAGATATAAAACTACTAGTAGTCGAGCTTACTCCATTGTGATCATCAATCTTGAAGCTTGGGGTTGTAGAATTGACGTCACTTGCAACAGTGGTCCAAGTAAGAGTAGAATTAAGATTACCTTTGGTACCAAACCAATAACTCGGGGTAGTAGTACCATATACGTCAGTCTGCTTATGTTCAAAACTTGTAGTAACTATTGGGCTACTTGTACTTTGGGATCTATAGATTGCATTTATAGGCATAGCTCCACCCTGGCCATCAGGCATGTACTCGCCATTAAAAACTTCAAATGGAAATGCAGTTTGAGTATTGAAATTTGAGTCATAATTATTTTCTCCTGTGGGTGTATTGCGAGTACCTTGCCAAGGTACTTTACCATTTTGATTTACGTCGGTTTCACTTAATTGCTTGGTCTCATTTTGTGAGTTTGACTGTGAAGCAATTTGATTAGGTTTGAAAGAACTCTGAGTACTGGACTCAATTTCCTTTTCGCCCTTTGATCCAAAAATATAATCTATTAAAATCGATTTTAATTTATCTTCTTCTATCGGTTTATTTTCACTTTCCCAATCTTTACCAAATATAGATTCTAAATCTAATGGCTGTTCGAGACTTTTTCCATTTTGTTTAATTGCTCCTATTGTATCTTGAACCCCAAGTTCATTGTTCGATATCCGCCGTTGATCTCCTTTAATCTCTGCATATTCATAGCCTGTAAAATTGTTGTACAAATCAGTATCCAATAGCTTTAGAGTCAATATCTACTATTAATATTAATTCCTAATGCTCTAGCGCTAGTTATATCAGATTTCTACAAATAAACTTACCGTTAAAAAGCAACGACAGAAATAGCACCACGCATTTGAACTGAAACCAAACAATTAGTTTTACTTTTCAATAGTATTTTGTCCACACGCACACCAATGAATAAAGGATAACAATAAAAAATCACACAGTAACCTGTGCACTATGCTGCTAGCAACATAGAATTTACACACTAAGTATTTTATTTCACATATGTATTTCTAAATATTTCACTCGCTGGTCAAAAAGAAATAGTATTGAGAGTTTCCACATAGCACCACTTCACACTTTATAACTCAAAAGTTAAACGCATGGAAACAAGTAACTCCCTTAGGTATTTTAAAAGCAAATTTGACTAAGATTAAGTAAAAAAACAAAAGACATAAGACATAAGTAAAAAAATATATATAAGTTACTACAGTGTTATATTATTTAAACTTACGCGTGCTGTTATTGCCATCTTATCGTTTAGTGGAGTATTTCAGTGGGTATGTTTGCATTTATAACAAATTTATCTCCAAAGTTCATTCGAATTTAACCTTTTTATGGGCACAAGACGTATTTTCCTGCAATATCTTTATTATGATATTTTATCCTGTTTATAAATTACATTTTTGAGACCTACGTGTAACGACAAATCATTTTACTTTTGGCGTAATAAAACTCCTGATTTTTAACCCCACACCGAAAAAGAGGGGTCTTATAAGTTTGACATATCTGTGTGTCTGTTTGTGGCATCGTCGATCCTAAACGATGTATAGATTTTTTTTGTTTGAAAGCTGACGTGATCGAGATTTGCCATGAGATGGGCCATTTTTGTGAACTTTAAAAAAACATTAAAAATATAGCTTATGTTCATAGATCTAATCTTAATAGTTCGAAACAATTTTATTTCTGAGTCAAACATTCTGTACGTTAGTATATTAGGGAACATACCAAAACCACGTGACCCATTTAGAGGGGGAGGTGGGTATTCAAAACACCACGCTTGGTCACAGAGGGTGACAGAGGTCACAGAGGTCACGCTTGGTCACAGACGAAAACCTAAACCCAGGGTAGTCAATATTCTCTAGGAAAATTTCGTGCCTTTTCGAGTTCACAGATGAGAACACTGAAAAATTTGCAATGAAAATATTGAAAACCGTATTTATGAATTACCACGTGAAAACAAGGGGGGAGGGAGGGGTCTTCTCATATACTAGTTCTCATATAAAAGTTGGAAAAAATGGGTCACGTGGTTTTGGTATGTTCCCTTAGTTCATTGCATTCAGTCAATTAATTACTGTGTTAGTTACTATATTAATTAGGTACTGATACTTGTAATTAAGCCCATAGAATTATTTGTTATGGTTTTATGATTTCAATTGATTTTATTGCTTCAATTAAGTTCAGCCAATTAGTACCAAGTCAAGTAATTTAAAAGTTCTATATTAGTGATACCTACTTGTACATAAGTGTTATTAGATTATGTTAAAAAAATGGATTGATAGTTTCTTTGTATTGTCATTGTCTGCACATCCGTGTGTTCGCGGATGTTATCTGCGAATTCTAATTATAATTGATCCATTGTTACATTTTCCCGCACTTTGGTTAATAATTACGATATAGTTATAAAAAGGGCTTATGATGGGTTATGTGGACATTAGTCCAAGGAACTGAAGGAATTCACCATGTCGGCCCGTATTTTGGTGAGTTAATTCCCATTTCAAAATTTAAGATTTAATATTTATTTTTATTTTTGTGTATAAATCAACGAAAACAGCCAGTTTGTCCTTATAAATCAATAACTTAGGACCAATTCCTATACATATTATGTATATTTTATCTTAATTTTTTTCCTACTCTGGGCGCGGTCGGTAGTTGGAAGGTTGAACGCTATACACATACCTAGTGGCAAACATTTAAGTGCATCCGTGCTTCGGGTCCTACGTAAATCCGTCGGCCCCGGCAATGTCCGGGGGTTGGCCACTAACCTCTCCACTAATCCACACTGGAGCACCGTGGTGGAGTAGGTATGCTCTAGAGGAGAGAGGAGTGCTAAGTAGTGGGCCATTAATGGGTTGAAGCCATCAAAAGTGTAGATAGCGTACTACTTTGCTCATCTGCGTAACTGCACTTTAAAATAAATTAAATTAATGCTGTTATTTTTCAACAAATTATGTGGATGTATGTTCCTATAATTATCCACTCCAAGGCGCTAAGTCATTATTGGTCAAAGATAAGTACCTAAGATACCTAAGGATAAACATAGAAAGTTATTATAATAGAAAACAGAAAATAAAGTAGTAAATCTTTCTTTTCAAGGCTTTCTCTTGTTGTAAGACCTATCTTACCTATCTATAAGTAATCTATCTATAGGTTTAATGAGTTGTACGTTAGTTCTACGAGGAATTCTACTTACCAATATGTATTTAATACCTTCAGATACTAGTGTGTCTTCTCATGGTGGCTTCGGCGGTTGTCAGCGAGGAAACAAAGGGTCTTCCGGGTTCCGTAGACACACAAAAACCCTCAAATGAATCGCTACCAGAAGTTCCCAAGCTGCCGCAAGGAGAAAAAAATAATTTCGGCGTCCCGGGGAAGAACTGACAGAAACAATCAAAGGTCTAAATACTTCATGTAAAGTTGTCATCGGAACTGCAAGTCATCTGGATCACCTTAAAAATGCTAGTATAATGTGTAGAAAATAGAAATGTATAAACTTGGTATAAATAATAGGGCTAATCGAAACTATGAAAAGTAGATATTAATTATTAATTAGTGACATAATATGACTTAGCATCTATTAACTAAATTTAGTTAACATTCGTTGGAATTAGGTATGTCTGTCTCATGTATAGTTAGTATTTAATACAAAGAATATAGCTAAATAGTTATGAAATTTTATTAAAAATAACAATTTGGTTAACAAATAAATCAATATCTAGCAGTAGGTATGCAACGCACTAACTTGTGAAGTAGGCTGGTAAATTTTGATATTGTATGTATAATATTTAGACCTTCATGATATAAACGACGACCAGGCTATTCAGTGATTTATTGTAATTGATTTAATTAGCTATTTTATTATTTTGAAAGCAATAAACAGCTGCAGCTAAAAATATTTTATTGACCACTTTTAACCTTTCTTAAGATCGTCCCCCCTACTAGCTAAACGGTTGGAGTTGGGCATACTGTATTGTGGAAAAATTCACAATAATCTAACATTTTAACAAAAAATTAACCGACTTCAAATGAAGTACATTGTACTTTTGACATGGATATCATTGTCAGATCTCGCTCTTTATGTGGGACTACACGACAAGCACCAGCTTTCAATTAAAAAAAAAACATCGAAATCGGTTGGCGCGATATTGAGTTATTCGTCCATTTATCGTGCACATTCTTAATGCAAATTTAAGACTTATATGATTTTCACATGGATTCCATTATCAAATCTCGTTCAAATTTATATGGGACCACACGACAAGCACCAGCTTTCAATTAAAACAAAAATCATCTAAATCGGTTCACCCAGTCCAAAGTTCTGAGGTAACAACTGAGGTTGTTATTATAATGAATTAACAAGGAAAACTATCACGGCTATTTACTAAAAGTTTGCAGGTTAACCAGTAATACATTCCTATACTACACGAGGCGCTAGTAAACTGCATAGTAAAGTGCCTTATAGGTACTCGTAAGTACTTAACGATTGCAACAGTGAGTAAATAAACAAAAACTGATACATTACGATATAAGTAGATTTATTCTTGAATTTCGAGAAGCAACGGTACTTATTTTGTAACTAAGTATTACATCAGGGTATGCGAAACCTCAAAACTTTGTTTCACTTAACATTAATCACAAATACTCTACACCTAATTAATCACAACACATTATGACACCTGACAGGACACATTACAACTATCATACAGTCTTCGACAAGAGTGAATGTTCAGTCCGAAATCGATGCATGGATAGGCCGCGAATAGTTCAAGTTAATGATGGTATCCTTTGCCATAACTGTATTCACCGCCGTAGAGACCTCCGTAGGCCACCGGGACCGCAGCGGCCACCGGGACCGCAGCGGCCACGGTGACGGGCGCCGCGGCGATCACTGCGCCGCCGCCGAGCATGAGGGCGTCATGCTGAGCGCTTCTGGCCACCGCCTCGGCCACCGCCTGCGCCTGCGCCGCGCTGGCCGCTACGGCCGCCGCCTGTGCTCGTGCAGCGTTGGCGATGCGTGATGCCTCCAGAGCGCGGGTGTTTGCAATTGCGACTGCTTGCACGCGTGCGGCATTAGCGATGCGTTCAGCTTCTACGGCGCGGGCTACCTCCGCAGCGCTGGCGGCCGCGGCGCGTCTCGCTGCGTCGGCGGCTCTCGCGTTCTCCCAAGCTGCAGCCTGTGCGCGCTGGATGTTGGCAACGCGAGCGGCGTCCAAAGCCTGTGCGTTGGAGATGGCGTTAGCCTGTCCAGCTCTGGCAGCGGATTCGGTGTTTCGCGCCCCCTGGATTGCGGCGGCGGCGGCGTTGCCGATGTTAGCGACGTGCGCGGCCTGAGCGTTCTGGATGGCGGATAGCTGAGCAGCCCCGGCCGCGCCGGCGCTGTTAATGGCGGTGGCGCTGCCAATGGCGGGTGCGCTGGCGACCACGACTCCCCCCAGCCCGCCGGCAGCCAGCCCGGCGGCTCCCAGCGCAGCGGCGCCAATACCATGTCCAATTGGTGCTTCAGCAATTATAGGTGAAAAATATCCAGATTGTTCCCCACGAGAGTCCACATGAGAACTTTTTCCAACTCCTAAAAATATAAAAAAAATATTATCAATGTGGGCTTAAATTTCTTCTGACATTAGAATGTAATGAGTCTAAAATATTTCGAAGCTTGAAATATTTTTGTTTTCGAAACCAGTCAATACAAGAAACAATTTTGATCAAGTAGTTATTGATGAACCAAATTTAAGTTGTGTACTTACGACCTCCAAGGGCTTCATACGCCAGAGCGATGACTAAGAGAATCTATAAACATAACATTTGCACATTAGTATACAATCAAAAATTTGTCATTATTTACAAAAAAATACATTATTCCCGATGCCAACAACAAAGAAGCAGTTGACCGCTTGATTTTTAAATGGCCGCGTTGCCGGCCAAGAAGAAAGCTTATTATCGGATAAGATGTACTATGTAACTGGCAACTACAAGTAGGTACCGTCAGGACTAAGTAGAGTGGAACAGAGTTAAGGAAGGAATGGGCATCATTTTCTCGTTCAAAGGAGACGTAGGCTTCGATTCAAGGATTGATGGAGATCTTCCCATCCAAAACCCGAAATTACCCTTTTTCCCATGGTATCTATGTTTACACCACGATACAGTTCACAACAGAAAGTCTTACCCTAAGCCGAGACATTTTTAATTGTTGATTTGCTACGATGTAGTTACTCAAAGCAAGAGTTAAGTACCTGTGATACCTTCCACTAATTTCCTGCACTTTTATACTGCACTGAAAAATAATTAACATCAAATTACCAATTCTAAGCAGACGTTCCATGCCATATTTGAATATCTGGTTCGGCGAAGACAAATGCGCGAACGTAAGCACGCACAGTCTGTTGCTACGAACATGAATCTCATTGATGCTCAGATCGCTGCTGCTGGATGTATTAGGGGTGTTGGGCCTTCGTCCATCCAGCAGGATAAGTCGACGTACTAAACATCCCCGACATTTCTGGTTCCGGTTCTTTAAGATTTAGTACACCGACACATATCTCGCCTTCGTCTATGCGACGCGTGGACGCTTGAAATAAATTATTTGTCCGTGTTTACCTTAGTAGTAGTATTATCTTAATAATATCTTATTCTAGATCATGGACTACCTGCATGTTAAATTTCATGAAAATCTGTTCAGTAGGTTTTACAGACATCCTCCCAAATTTTCGCATATTTTACAATTTATTAGTAGGATAGGATGTTAATGCTACATAATATTTCTGATGCTTTATAGAAAAACCAATTTCAAATTAAAAATCAATTATTATTTAAATTATCAATACTAATACATATATCGCACGCTCAGTGGAGAAAAGGCATAAGATGAAAATTGCAATTTTACAGGAGAGCAAAAAAACTGTTAAAATATTAGTAAGTAGTCTAAGGAATTTACATTACAATTTCTTGCACAAAACCGTCAAGATTAATGATAAAAATTTGAAAAAAAATTAAGCATATGTAGCTTTTGTCCATCTTTCCTTTCATTTTAATAACTAAAATTCAACGTAAGATGACTTATGCTTTTTTGCACTGAGGGTGCGATATTGTCAGTAGGTACTAAAATAAAAGTAAAAAACATAATCGCCTGTGAGTCACCAAAAGGGCTTACTGAAAATCAGCGCCGTGGCGAACGCAACGGCAAAACGGGGCATTCTCTGGCACTACAACACACGCGAACATTGTAACATGTATAGTTCATTTCATAATTCATAATTATATTAGTTTAGTATAAATATGTTGTATGTGTTAGCCAGAAATAAATCTTTTCTTTCTTTTTTCTTTTAATTAATTTTGTAAGTATTTTATTACATATTTGATGCTACCGCCTTTTCCGAAAGGTTTCTTCACCGAGGAGAAAAAACGGCGGGAGAAACTCCTCAGCACATCTTTTAAACATGAAATGCATTAATTAAAGAATAAACGTTTACCGCGTTATCTATTTAAAACGGTTCATTGGTTCTCGGCCAATATATCGCACCTTCGGTGCAACAAAGGCACAACAGCTTTTTTTGTAATTTTACAAGAGAGGACTTTAAGATTTTTTCACATTCGCATTTATTTCCATATTACTGGATTACTATCTGTAGTAGGTTAAAAATATACATACTATTAATTGTTTATAGTTTTTGCTACAGTTTCACGTAAAATGCTTGTTTTGTAGACAATTTGGCATACTAACTCAATTTTACAGTTTTGGCTATTTGTGTCTTTGTTGCACCGAAAGTGCGATATAGTCTGATTGTTTCTTTATTTTGTGGTCTGATTTACTTATCATTTATGATTAGAGCTGTTCAATGAACAAAGTGATAGCCATATTTAAAAAAATCTTAACAGTTGTCCAAGTTCTTCGTAACTCCGCCGTGTTGGGGCGGCTTAGAATACTAACCCCAATCCCACGCCGAATGGGTGTCGTCAAAGGTGACTAAATCCGGCCTGCTGGTGGTAGGGCCCCTGGAGGGATTATATTGGTATTATTGATTTTAATTGTAAATTAATACCATTATTACTATTATTATTTCTCCATGGGGTTCGCCTGGGTTACCCTTGAGCATGAGTCAGTCGCCAAACGACTCGTCGTGTTCCGGCTGGGGGCTTAAGAGCCAGTTCTTTCTTTCTTTTTCTTCTCTCTTTCTTGGCCAGCAAAGCATCAGTGATGCCTTTGGTATTGCTGATGTCCTTAGGCGACGATAGCCATTTACCATCTGGTGGATCGTCAGCTCGTTTGCCGGCTATTTCCATAAAAAAAACTCCTGTTCGATTAAATAGTGCAACAAAACTCGATACAAGCTTGTTTCAATTATTTTAATAGCCTCAATTAACAAAAGAGCAAGTGTTTCTTGTATAACGTATATTGTCAGCGCTACAATATACGTTATACAAGTATACACGTTATACTTGCTAAACGGGTGCAAAAATAATACCGTCGCGTCGTGATTATCGGCAATAGAAAACAAAGTTTAGTCCGAAACGTAGATAGTTTGGAATCGTAATCGGTTAAACTGCAAAACCTATGCCTCATCTATTTTTGACTCCAAGTCATATAAGAGTCAATTTCAACAAACACGAGTTTTGCCTAATTACGGTGGCAAAAAACTAGCTATTTTTAATACATTATTGCATGGGATATTTCTATTTCAAATTATCAAAAGTCAACGAAATTATTAAAGGACTACCGGAATTAAAATCCGATCCACCAAAATTGATTAAATTGAAACTTGCTGTTTCTAAATTATATTTTTCCTGGCCTAAACAATGTAAATAGAAGTTGTAATTAGTCATATATATATATAGTTATATATATATATATATATATATATATATATATATATATATATATATATATATATATATATATATATATATATATATATAGTCATATAGTCGAAAAAAAATATTTAATGAGATATTTCTACTTAAAATTAGTACTTAAATGCTACCGAAATTATTGAAGGACTAGTTACCGGAATTAAAATCTGATGCACCGGAATTAGAAATAATTCTGGAACTGTGGTGCTATGATGAACGGGGTTTTTAGCGGTTTTTTATGCAATAAAAAAAACGCGCAAATTAGTGTCTTCTCGGGGTTGAACTGGACAAAATTTAGTCTGCCCCATTCCGAGACTCGCTCCAGAGACGACACAAGTTCGACTTCAGACACAAGTTTTATTCTTCTTTATCCTCTTCTCCATTCTGCAACCGAGAAAGTTTTGCTCAGCCTGTATAACGGGCATCACCCTTACTACTGTTACCCGTTCAATGTGATTGATATTCATAATGAACAGTGTATGTACAGAGCCTTGTCTGAAACCGACTCATTTCATGCCATGCTCAGCTAAAAAAATACGCTCACTTGTTTCACCACCGAAGCCATCGGGATTGCGCCACTGGACTTAGAATCAGTTCCAAAACTTTAAAGAACACTACTTATTATTCACACGTTAGCTTTTATTTTACAATGATGACTGAACACCTTTAATGTAAGCCTCCATAAAATTTCTTGATAATCTGCTTTAAACTTTTACTAATATACATACATACATGACATCAAAATTAATAATTTTATATTCCAGCGCCACCGCAGTTAGTACTTACGTATTTGACTGGAAAATTATACAGCACATCGGCACAGTATTAATATCTATCGGTTTTCCTCACACGCCGTTTGTAAGAGCACAAGTAAACTGTGCGGAGATGGACAGTAAGGTATTTTCAGACTCGTCTTGTAACAAGCACTGAAGTGTTCAAAATGCGCCACCGATATTGCTTTTTGTTGTAGGGCATTTAAAACAAAGTTTTAATAGCTATTGTACTTACTTAAATAATTCCTTAAATATATATTAGTTGTTATATTTAATTTATCATCATCTAACAAATCGGGAAATAACGTATAGTATCCTCCGTACAACTGCCCTTTCAAATTGATATTATGAACCCAGAATCTTCTTTTTCTTTCAATTTTATTTTCTTCTTCCTCTCCTAATATGCAGCACTTGAGTGATGTAATAGTCATTAGGTTGTTGTTGTACAGATGTGTATGGGCGGCGAATCAAATAAATTATATAGATACACTAACTACACAATGTTACGTGTATGATATATGTTTATAAGTCATTTGTTCGTGACTTCGTCGTCCTTCACGCATGAATGGCGCGGTCCACCCCTTAGGCAGACACGCTGACCACTAGATACAGATAGGTGATTATTTTAATCCATTTTATCTCTAAATACATCTATAAGAACATATTTTTATATGGATTATCCGACAAAGGAGTATGTGAGACCTAATTTTAATTAAGTGGTTTTGAGAAGACAATTAGAAAGGCAGTGAAGGGATGTTTAAGTATTTATGCAATATAATAATCATCAGTATTTCGTCTCTATTGGTTTAAATAGTTAAACCGATAGAGACGAATAAAAGAATTAATAGTAATTCTTACATGACTTAGTGTTTCTATTAGTGTTCACAAAATACATGAGATATTTTTACACACAATTTCAAGAATTCTTATTAAACATGTTTTTCACCGACTTTACTGACCGTTCTCAATTCAACTGTATTTTGTTTTGAAAGTGTGATGTGGTATGGGTTCTAGGAAGTACTAGGGCAGAAGTTTTTCAATGCGAAGCAAGGGCGGTTTCTAGTTTATAATAAGTACCTACTTATAATAATAAGTGTGTAAATAAAGTAACTTTACATTAACATTCAAGACATTTGATGATGACTTCATCAAAGTCATCCCTTGGAGCTCGTTAATATCAGCAACATATTCAAAATATTGCTGCTCAAACAGAATGCAGTAAAACGAATTAAGCAGCCAGCAATACCAAGTGGTTTGACTCTTTGGTCTCCCACGCACAGTGGTATTGTTTCGAATCATGAACGCAGCTCTAATTTTCAATGTTATACAATGTGTGTGTTTTAAATTAATTTTAAGCATAACTTGATTTGATGAAAAAATTACCTACGACAGATAACCTGCGCACCTCAAGATGCATAAAACCTACCAATATGCACTTAGCAGTGTGAAATAGGACTAGTTTTATTAATTTTATCAGACGAGTGGATTGCGATGATGATGAATTCATTTATAATTATCTCCATTAATGTGTAGGCAATACTTGTCATACTTCCACTTAAATCCTGTACAGTACAATATTATGTTGTACTGATACAATAACTACGTGATCCTTTGAAAAGAATATTAAGGTTGATTTTAGACACTTCCAGCAATGTGTATTAATAATTACGTAATTTGAAATCGTTACATTCGTTGAAATTGAAAATTTATAATAATGATGAATTGGTGTAGTTTTTATTGGCATTAGCATTATGTGCAAGGGAATCCCATCACACCTCCAATCAGTAAAGGGAAAAGAAATCATAGTAAAGAATAAAAAAAATTGAGTTAAACTGTATAAAAACTTGCGTTGTCGAAGCATAATCAAATATTCGCCGCGATAAATTGTATTTTTTTTATTTACACTGTGTATAGGGGTGGCCCATGCTTCGGCACCTAACCAAAGTTTCATACAGTATTCATTCGTAGATGGCTCTTAATGTCGGTTGCCATGGACGTCAGTTACATACATTTCACCAAAAGCAACATTATTGAAACCCGCATTTTTACATACGACACTGCACACTTCATGTTTTATTTTAGAAAGAGATTTTGTTGTAGCAGACTGGTGCTGTGAAGTATCCAGGCATAGGCCAATAACTAGCACAGGCAATAGGCATAGGCAAATGCATAGCAGTTATTGGCCTCCCTAAGATCTGCCTCTAGGTATGGACCCAAGAATTCCCTGAATCCGTGGCAAACTTGACATGTTCTAACAAGCGGAAACCATTTTAATATTCTACTGGTTTTGTTGTGTATTACCTATTCAAATTAGATACCGTACAGTACATCCAGGACATACCTCAACAATTACTCAATTACTCATACAGCACTAAGTACTATTGCATACTTAAATAATTGCACACTCGTTGAAGTCGTTGAGAAACACGGCACTCATTGCTAAATGTGTATTATTAATAGCCAATATCCTGCAAATATCTCTAGCATGATTTACCTATGTAACAATAAATATTTACATTTTGCTGACGATCATATTAAGTATAAGTTAAAGAAGATATTTTGAGATTAAATAATAGAAATATGGTCGTGAGGATGCCCTTAGGTACGTTTATTGATCAACTAAATTGCTTATTTACACGATCTGTTATTTATTAAATAATCTGCCGCTAACCATTTCTGTGAAAAGTGACGAAATGGATGTAGAAAACATGTTTTTCTATTGAGTAAATTTTGTTTGAACACTGATCGATGGATGGTTAGAGTTAGTGACCCTTGCCGTAGCCGTAGCCGAGGCCGTAGCCGAGCCCGCTGCCGAGTCCGTAACCGCCGCCGTAGAGGGCTGGGCCAGCGATTGCCACTGGAGCTGACAGCACCGCGCCGCCGCCGAGCAGACCGCCGCCGCCCAGCAGGTACGCGCCCTCCTGAGCGTTCCTGGCGACCGCTTCCGCCACACCGGCAGCCTGAGCCGCGCTAGCCGCTACGGCCGCTGCCTGGGCGCGAGCTGCGTTAGCGATGCGCGATGCCTCCAGAGCGCGGGCGTTGGCGATGGCGACGGCTTGGACACGAGCAGCGTTGGCGACACGTTCAGCTTCCAAGGCACGACCTACTTCAGCAGCGCTGGCGGCCGCGGCGCGTCTCGCTGCGTCGGCGGCTCTCGCGTTCTCGTACGCGGCAGCCTGTGCGCGCTGGATGTTGGCAACGCGAGCGGCGTCCAGAGCTTGGGCATTGGAGATGGCGTTGGCTTGACCGACTCTGGCGGCGGACTCGGTCACACGCGCCCCTTGGATGGCGGCGGCGGCGGCATTGCCGATGTTAGCGACGTGCACGGCCTGAGCGTTTTGGATGGCGGACAGCTGGGCGGCTCCCGCTGCGCCGGCGCTGTTGATGGCGGCACCGCTACCCACTCCACCCAGCCCGCCGAGCCCGAGACCACTGGCTCCGAGCCCAGCTCCGCTGAGACCGCCGAGGCCGTATCCGATGTGTGAAGGGGCAATCACAGAAGAGTAGATGCCGGATGATTCAGCCTTGGAGTCCTTTGCAGGGGCTGCTTTTTGGACTGAAAAAAGAAAAATTTACTGTATTTTTGAATTGACACCTCTGTATATAAGTACGTAACATATTGTAGTGTCTTAAATAAAAATTGTAATATAATTTTTATAGTAAGTACTGCTACATATAATAATGAATAAAAAACACTTCATTTAAAAATATTTCCTGCGCAATTAAATATTTCCTGACGATTCAAAAAATACGTACACGTCATTGTTCAAGTTTTCACATCTATCGACATCGACACACTTTTTTCTTATGATTATCTAATTATTTTTAATTTTTATATTTTGACATTTTCAACCAATTTTGAAAAGGCTTGAGGCATCCAAAGATACGAAACAATTTTAGATTTTTTGGCTCAATAAACTAAAAATACTTAGCCACTAAACACTAACCTTCTCCAAGCGCCTCATACGCCACTGCGATGATAAAAAAGATCTGTAAAAAGGTAAACCATGATCACTGAAGTATACCTAATATATTTTTAAAGTTGAAAATATTCCTGTACAATTACTTAAGTCTTACCGTAAGTCGAGACATCGTTTTGTTTTGTTAGATATTTCTTTACGATGCACCACCCAATCGAACCGATTGCTCAGTATAATTCCTTCAGCAAATTGCTTGCACTTTTATACTGCACCAAAAATTATTAACATCAAATTAACAATGCTAAACAGCCGTTCGATGCCGCCCTATTTGAATATCATTAACTGGCCGGTAAAAACAAATCGGCAATAGACAAATCTATACGTGTACAGGATTGGTATGAATACACTGACTGTTAATTGTATCTTTCCGTAGGAAAAACGAAAAAACTCGTCAGGATGTGACTACACCCAATAAATAAACTTATCGGCATGTTTGTTTAATAATCAATTAACGCTCGTTAACATGCAAATTGTGTGGAATTTAAAAATAACTTGTATCCATTCAGTAACGGTCAGATCATAACAATGTAATATCGTTACCAATCATTACATAATGAATAACATTCGTGAACTTGTCTAAAATATGACTAAATTAATTAATCTTATTTGATACTGCATTAGGTAAGTATTCCTAAACAAAATAAAATCATTGTTACTCTGTCACTACTGCTTCATTCAAACTACGTAAAACTCTGATGTAATTCTTCATCTTTTATTATGATATCATTTATTTAGGTAATGCCTTTTAATTGTATGTTGTTATTTAATTATTTATGTTATTAAACATAAATTATATTAAGGCGTAGGAAAACCACTCGTAAATTTTCTTTCAGCCGACTCGGTGCCCAATGCGACGCTATGGTTACATGAAAATCACATTGCCGGTTTTGTTGTCATGAATCCTGCTTTGTTTTTACGCAAGTAATCCGGTCATGGAATCGGTCATACCTATTATCCAAATACATATAAGTACATACAATACACCAGTGGGTCAAACAGTACACACATTATGCAGTAGCATACACAATTATAAAATTGTAAAACCAAGGCAAAAAAAACTGGTGCCTCACGTTGCATGTCATTGTTATTAACAAATATATCATTGTTCATTCGATTGATGAAATCGATTTTGCAAATTGCTAGACAACAATTATGATATTTATTATTTACACGGTCGGTAATTAGATAAACGGTGGAATTTCTTTAATGTATACCAGTTTCGGAAGCTACACAAATGCTGGCCATACACGATCAAGTATACTTGTCGAGTTAAAGACAAAGTTCTCAAGACAAACAACAAAGATGTTTTTTTAAATTTCCTTAATGTAACTACATAAAAAAAATTTACTCTTCTATCTAGCATCTTGCCAATATACTTACATAACCAATCATACCGAGAACATAATGACGTGACAGTGTTTTAAGTTAATAATAATTGATAATATTTTGTGTACATTGCGTCGTTTGTACTACTTACATTTTCATTCATTACAATAGACAGCATATTAATTATGTACAAAGAAGAAACCTGATTTTCGGCCAAGAATTATATGTAATCTGTGCTAGAACATCGGACTAGACAAGAATAAACTATATGCTAAAAAAAACGTCTTATTTACTAGATAAACATTTAAATCTTAAGCTCAACTGCATTTGCCAAATGAGCAAAATATGTAATGCAAAAATGTTTTCATAGTATTTACCTCATGACAAATGATTTTATAATCGCTTGATTATGGAACATAATATATTTAGCTATACTGCTATATTATATAATAGTAAGTATATGGCTAAAGTATATAATATTATAATTATTTATAATTACTATTCCATCGTTACTCTAATAATTAAAACATTTCGAGTATTTTGACATCGATTAATCGATTGACAACAAAGATGGTCTTATCGCTATATGATGTAATATTGGTATAAACCATAGCATTTACGAGTATAAATAACACGACTGTATTAGTCATTGATCTTACATCTTTCTACGCCTTTGTGTATTTACTATTAAATATTTTCATCGTATTTCGAGTACTCGTGGTTTGGTGAATGTGTTTTCGATTTTTGGACTTATTGCAATGATCTAACTGACAGCCAATTTTCAGTCTAGTCAGGGTATATATGTTCTGTGGTCTTGTCTATCTGGGCCTGAGTTTCTATGGAAGCTGGGTATCTCCTTTATCGTCGCGATTTACTTGTCTCGTTTATACTATCGCTAGTGGAGCATGACGCGTTGAACTCTAATATACTGCGTTGTGCCCATTAGCTTCAACTCACTTATATAGTACGTATACACCTTTGTTCTTTAATCTGAGCATTTACATATTAATATATTATGTTTGATTCAGTATTAAGTACCTACATTTACATATTTAGGTATATTATGGCTTACGATTTCTGAAGGTGAATTATAAAGGTTCTAAGTATAATTAAAATTCAAATGTACCTATTTACTTTATTCTCTTTACCAAAATACTTTATTAATCTAGGGTAAGGATAATTTGAGTTTTAAATCATTTTAGAATTATTTTATTTAGTTTATTTATTATTATTTATTTATTGCACCAACAAAGTAGGGATACCCACACTTGGATGCAAAATACATATTATCATTTATCACTTAAAATACTTGAACAAAGTAATACTTCTATTACGTATTACTCCACAGATATTTATTTATTTAACAGTTTATTGACCATAATATAGCAATAATGGGACAAATGGCGAGCTTAATGCTATTGCATTCAGATATCTATGTAAGTATGTACCTGCTAACAGTTTTAAGTTCTGAATGGACAATTAATTTTGGATCCTAGCTGGCTGGATGGCTATGTCGTGGTAACGCTAACGAACAGCAAACAAAACTGTTGTCGACCACGTTAATAAAACAAAACACTAAACATTGAAGTGTAATGTCATAGAACAGACATCTCGAACAAAATGTGTGACCCGCCCGGGAGGTTCGATTTTCAAAATTGAGCCCCAGTTCTCCTCGAACGAATTCATTAAAGATTAAAGCCACGTGGCGTCAATGCATTGGGACATACATGTTCACGGTGTCTGTACTTCAATGACACTAAATAAAATATTGCAGCACCTACAACAATAGTTAACAAAAACAAGTGACAGTTTTTACCCATACATTAATGAAGTTGTTCAAGCGAAAAATATGCTACTACTGACACAATAGGAATCGCACAAAAATAACATGTAATATGATGTAGTCAGCTGTTCGACTGGTACTCGTGGTGAGCTGACTGAATTACATTAACATTGCATTAACACGAATCCGAAGTTACAAAGTTAAAACATACAACGGATTACGACCGCTGTCGACAAGTTAGGCAACGGTGTCAAATTTCGTGCGTGCTTCCGATCTTCAGAAGGCGCTAAGTAATTCGTGAGTGATCCTGAGGACCCAGGCCAATCCTCTAGAACTTTTAGTAGGCAGTATTATTGCATAAGCTGTATAATCTAAACTCTAAAGTCTAGAAGTCTAGACAAACACTAAGGCACTAAGACAGCCAGGGGCAGTATGCAACTTGTTAAATTACCGCAATTTAATATTAGGTATTATTTTTATATTAAGTACAATACACGAATAAAACAAGCAAAGAAGGGAATAAAAATCCACTTATAAATTATGTACCTATCCAATCAGTTCAATAATTCGAGCAGTAGATACTTTTGCAAAAGCACTTTTGGCGCAAGCTAGGGGAGGCCTATGTCCAGCAGTGGACCTCCAAGGGCTGATAGATGAAGTACTTTAGTCTTAAAAATTTCCTATTTTCCTGACTGATAATTTGATCAATTCAAATATTTTCATTGTTTTCCGAACAATATTAAAGGAATACACTTATATGCAGTTCGCTTTTCGGTGCTGCGTACCTCCGGGAGATGGCAGAGATTTTAGGCAAGAGACCCCTTTTCCAAAATGAACTGATTGTTCAGACCCCCATAGCTGAATTACTTTAAAAATTTTATCTCTAGTTTTTTCATACAGATACGAAATACTTAGGTACCAATTTAAAACTTTACTTAGTAAAACATTAGTCATTCTTATAACAAGTTGTTACACGTAACACAACATACAGTATATTGAAAGTTTCAAATATTAAATAAAATATTAAATCTTTTTTTAATTAATAGAGGTGGATTTTTAAACATCGTCGACCCCTACAGTCAGTTTTCGTTAATATCGACCCCTGGGAAAACGATAACGACCCCATGGGGTCGATATCGACCACTTTGGGAATCCCTGATCTACATCATAAGTGTTCATTTAACTGTTAACCTCAGCAGTTTAACTTGTTGGTGTTGATAACTGCTGTTTCACAATTTTTTTATTCAGTTGACTATTTAGAACTCAACGATCCTACACAGAACTTTGTTATGTATAGTGAAATTCGATCCTAAGAATGCAATGACATTATTGGTTAATTTTCACTTTATATGAGTACCATCGATACTGTCGAACTCATAACAACTAAGGTGCTCGCAAAGACACAGTTAGGGTATGTAGAGTTAGTTAAATTAATAATTATATAGATTACATCAATATCTTGATTATTTTCTCAAGGTGAATTTGGATCAAACATAAAATTATCAAAGTACTGGTTCATCAGTTCCTTTGCGCTATTTTCCGGCAATTCCATATAAAAATAGTAAAAATATACAAAATAATTATACTCAAAATATGTATTATTAACTTAAAATTATTATTACAAAATCTATCTACTACAATCACTTTCAGTCGTCAAGCGGGTCTGGAGAAATCATTCGAGGCACCGCTGATATAGCTCTGAAAAATAAAACAATAAAGTCATTTAAATTCGGATTAAAATATCTGAAAATTTAATTTTACTGCTTGTCTAGGTAGAGTAATTATATCTAAGTGGATGTATAGGAATGATCTAATTTATAAATACGCCTCTCCACTAAACAATTGTTTAGTTTTATAAAACAAAAAAGACATCAATTATACAAAAGAATTGTGTGTGTGTGCGTGTGTGGATGTGCATTTAATTAACATTTTAGAATGAATAATAAATCTCTTACCTGTACACAGTGCGTGACTTCGCCATGGCCGCCTCCCCCAGCCGTAACGTAGCCTGCATCACTCTCGCCGTGCCCGACAGTAGATCCCGTATGATTGGCCTGGATGACTGCAAATAATACATTATTACTTAATATAAATCCAAGTAACATGTAAAATGAGAAGACATTAAAGAATATCATCCATACGTTTAAAATCGCACGTCGCGTTTAAAACTTTAAACATGCGGTATTTACCACTAGAAGTAAGTAGGTACATACATAATTTATTATATCTATAAATCTTCCTAACAATTAACAATAGTAGTTAAGTCAGAAGAATACGTAAGCTGGACATTTATTATAATAAAAATATATCAGATTTATTTTTAACTTATATTAACTAATTATTTTGCTTATACTAAATAATACAATCATGATTAAATTCAGGATTTTTCACTGTTTTTGTTACTGAAGACTTATTTAAAGATTTCCAGATCATTCAGTATACTTTCACTTATAACCTACGACCTCTATAAACAAATAGTGATGTGATGAGGACAAGTAAAATATTAATTAACGTTTTATAACGATGAAATAAAAATTACCACATGTACTTACAGTCGTTCTTTCTTCGACTTCGGAACTATCAGCCTGTGAAGTTTCCCCAGCTGACATGATGCCACTCAATCCTGCCAATGCCAGTCCCCCAACACCCTTGATTGCTGCTTTCTTCTTCGCTAGTAGCATTGCTCCTACAGATTTACGAATAGCGTTTCTTTAATTTGCAGCGAATTTAAATTGTTTCAATACAACGTAAGGCGTTTTCGTAAGGCTATGATAATGTAATTTTACACAGACAAAGTATGCTTACATGTAGATTATGGCATCCAAATCTCCAGTGTAGATGGCACTGGTTAGAATTCTTCTAGTAATAAGGATTACCACAGCCTAACGAACTTTCATGAAGTCATAGGATGTCCATCATGGAGTCAGTAAGGCATTACGAGCTGCCAACCAAGAATAATCCACGGAACTAAGTTATAAGATAAATTAAGTTACGTTTTTAAAATTTTATTAAAACTGTTCAAATTCACATCTATGAAAATCTATCACCCTTGTTTTATCGCAGTCGTTTAAGACAAACTTGCGGAAATGTCTTCAATCTTACCTTTTATAGCAGCGGCTTTTAACAAGATACCCAAAATGGCTTTCTTGGCTACCAGTGCCAAAGCACCTTTGGCTGCCAACCCGAGCCCTACGCCGATCGCAGCTCCCTTGGCCTTCGCTACCAGAGCGCCCTTAGCAGCTCCTGCAGCAGCCGCCTTCGCTGCCAGCGCCTTGCCCAGTGCGGGCGGCACCAAGCATGACAAGCACGCGAGCTGGTGAAGAAATACAAACTACATCAGCTCACAGTCAAGGGAGAGCTAGGTATATGACAAGCCCACGAGCTGATGAAGAAATACAAATTAGATTAGCTCATAGTCAAGGGAAAGCCTATTTGACTAGCACGCGAGCTGATGAAGAAATACAAATCAGATCAGCTCATAATCAAGGGTAAGGATTGATTGATTGAAAAGGATATATATAGTTTGGATATTAGTGACCATGAAGTTTGGAAATAGACGGATGCAGGAGATAGACGGTTCCGCTCAATAAAGTATTCGATGTTTCTTCTCCATAATACGTCATCTTTCCGAAACTGATCCATGCTAAATCTTTTGTAATATACAAGTATACCAGTATATAAGCCAGGGCTAAAAAAAATCCTTCTATCCTTTCTACTGATTTTACGAGCCGTAGTTTGACGAGATTTCGCGTTTTAGTAATAAACAGTGTAAAACGCGATACGGCGCGGCGTCAGCAAACGTGTTTTAATTGTGTAAAAACCGCAACCGAAACTACTAGACTCCAGATTACTCATCGTTTTATAATAATTATGATTGTAAATGATAAAGAATTTGATGGGAAAATATTAGATAACTATAACTATTCTATAGACATGAAAATCAATAATATAAAACTATAAAAATAGAATAATCAATAACAAAAAATATGATTACAGTTAGATATGATAATAATAAGTTTCTGAATAATTAAACTTTTTTGGTGTAAAATGACACGCTATTCAAAAGCGTATCTATAAAAACTCAAAATCATTATTGATAATACGATGCCCGAACTGATTTATGAAATAAATATAAATAACAATTATTATCTATCGTTATTCCACGTTTAACGAAAAATAATTACAAGCCCCTTTTAATTATTATCACAAAATTAATTCATGAAACTACACTAAAACTTAAAATTAAAAGATAGTAGTTATTAATAAATTATCATGAAGTTTTACGCCCAGAGAAGCGTGTGCATGTAACTGAATTTATAAAAAACTAGGAAATCGCCCTCGCTTCGCTTCGGGAAAAATAGTAAAAAAATATTTAATATTATAGCCTATGTCACCCGGCGATAGTGTAGCTTCCCAACAGTGAAAGAATTTTTCAAATCGGTTCGGTAGTTCGGAACTTATTCAATGCAAACAATCAAATCTTTCCTCTTTATAATATTAGTATAGATATATTGTTTTTTTATAGCACAAATCGCACCTTCAGTAGAAAAAAGGCATATGATGAAAATCGCAATTTTACAGGAGAGCAAAAAACTGTTAAAATACCAGTAAGTAGTCAAATGAATTTACATTACGATTTCTTGCACAAAACCGTGAAGATTAATGATAAAAATTTGAAAAAAATTCAACATATGCAGCTTTTGTCCCTCTTTCCGATCATATTAATAACTAAAATTCAACGTAAGACGACTTATGCTTTTTTTCCACTGAGGGTGCAAAATAATAAAACACTGTCTACTCACCGAGACGACAACGACTCTGATTTCCATTTTACTTAACTAATACAAACTAAATTAAACGATAACTTTCGTTGACATTTATATCGTTTTAAGACAATTTGGCTAAATTGCATCACACTCAGTAATGTGGAAGTAAAGCCATTAAAAGTAATCACGGGCAAGACCATTAAATACTTGAAATATCGTCAATTGAAATGTTACTATTTCTTTGTATTATCTAACTACTTAGATATCATCAAACTGTAATTGTAAATAACTACGGTATTAAAAGTTACATAGCCTAAACCATAAATGTCAGGAATATACATACGTGTTGAGGAGTACTAACAAAGGGCTTAGGAAAATTCATCTCCTGCTCAGTAAAATAGTGTGTAAAAGTTCATCTCATTCAAATTCAAAATCATTAAATGATTTATCAATAATAAGTGAATAAATTGTATTCACATGCAATCATTCATAAATTATTGCACGTATTTTTTTTTATTCTAACACCATTTCGGAAAAGTGCTTTGCCATAAAAGATATGCTAACTCCTTAGCATTTTTTTTTAAAACAATAATGTATTGTATTATATTATTTATTTATTGACAAAATCCACAGCTTTTTTACATTTTAGATAAATATTAATTTTAATAATAGTTAAATAAGTAGATAAGCCTCATAAAAGATAGCTGCACCTTACTAAAATGGTCGAGGACATAAGTCAATGAGCCTCCTTGAAGTCATCAGAACAAGTCTTATCGTCACATGACAGTGGTTAAAGCCATGTCAGAAGCTTTCGGACGTTTCAGTTAACTAAAAAACAGTTATTCGGTAGAAGTTACTCTACCAAGTTAATCTACCGAATACTCTACCGAGTTACTCTACCAAGTATTAACTACTTTTTACTGCAAACTACCGTCTGCTCCAAGATTCTTTAATCACGAGAATATACCTGTTTTGCAATTAAATGAAGCCACGAGATCAAAACATTTGCTAGAAACCACAAAAAATGGAAATTGAATGATGCTGAATGTTAATCAGGCAACTATTAAATTATATTTATTTGGCCTTAAATGGCAATCTTACTCACCATTATATTACGTATATAATGTATGTGTTATGTATGTATTATTATATTACATACATTTCATATTTGGAGTGTCTGTCTGTAATATAACAAAGACCAACAAGGTTTTAATGTGTGGAATTATCTGAATGTGTGCTGTGCACCTACGTAGGAAACATAAAATTAATCTTAGTGTCGTTAACTCGCATTTATTTGTTTCAATAAAATTAAACTCCACTACTACCACTCTCGGTTAAGATTTTGAAGAATGCTTCTAGACTTAGAATAAGGAATAAACCTTCTAGCATTTGGCCAGAACAGAAGCACGGGCAATTTGCTAGTTTTAAATGTATCATTCACGATTCTGAGTATTCAACATTAATTAAATATATCGCCTAATAAATATTCCATAACTAATATATTTTAAAGAAATCCCATTTACCGAATCTAATTTTCGTTATATTATGACAACCACTTTATTAATTTATGTATTTTATGCATTACTTTTTGGGCATTCAACATTAACTGTTATTAAGTATTTTGCGTGTCATTATTAATTTAAGAAAATCCCCTCTAAAGTCTCGAATTGTTCTTATAGGCCATTAAGTAGATTTTTGGAACTTAATATAAATAATATCTTATTTACTTAATAAAAACATATATCAATATTTCGATCCAGTTACATCGCTTCGGTCGGATCGTAGTCACGGCAAATCTCTGTATTATACAGACAGAATCCTACGCATGCAGCTCCGATATTGACTTGACCGGGATTTAAGTGTGTCACACCGTTGGAGTGAGTGCTCAAACTCATGCTAATTGTTTCATTCTACGCGATGGACACAAAAATCCATAGAGACGCAATAAATTTTTTCTCAAGTTACAAAATTGAAATAGGTACCTACTAACTAGCTAGTAACTTTTGGAAGCTTCCAAAAGTAGCAGTTTGTACAAGAACTTTAGGTACAAATGGTCAAACAATAAAGTTCATTAAACATTTCAGTAGATAGGTAGTCTTGCTAGATAGTCTCTATTTACCTATTTGGACGACTCCTGTTTTGGTAAACAATCTTAGAACCAAATAAGACTCGTCATCCATCCATCCATCAGCCCTTGGAGGTCCACTGCTGGACATAGGCCTCCCCTAACTTGCGCCACTCTGACCGGTCCTGAGCCTTCTGAATCCAGCGGATGCCCGCTGTCTTCTTCAGGTCGTCGGTCCATCTTGTCGGGGGGCGTCCTGTACTCCGCTTTCCGAGACGCGGGCGCCATTCGAGGACCTTTCTTCCCCACCGGTTATCGGTCCTTCGCACTATGTGGCCAGCCCATTGCCACTTCAGTCGGCTAATTCTTTGAGCTATGTCGGTTACCCTTGTTTGTCTACGGATCTCCTCGTTTCTGATACGATCACGTAGAGAAATACCGAGCATAGCCCTCTCCGTAGCCCGCTGTGCTACCCTGAGCTTGTGGATTAGGCCAATAGTGAAGCACCACGTCTCGGATCGAAGACTCGTCAAAAAAAATTGACTATTTACCTATACATATATCATACAACTATTATGTGGTGAAATGGCACTTAATAATACAGGACATACTTAAGTACTAAAAAGTATAATTTACACCAGTGAAGCGGAAAACTTCCAAAAAAAAAACAAATTAAATTACATCATCTATACATTATTATAGGGAAAAGTTGCAAAATAATGTCTGGATTAGTAGATTGGGTAACTATAATTCTCCTTCAGTATCTGGTTTCGAATAAAACAAAAAAAATGGTATTGATAATGTTTTTTATCTATTTGAATAGAAAGTATATAAATACAACATAATAATTAATATAATATAACTTATATATTATTAAGCATCACCTACATAACAAGACACAATAATTTTATTATATATCCGTAATTATAATTCCCTGTGATCGAAAATAATTAAAAGAATGCATAATATCGCGACAGTCACTATAGTTCAAACACCTGTATTATCGCCGGGCTATTAATCACTCGCAACAGGTTCGGTCACTTTTTTGCTTTTTGCATCAAACAGGACACATAGAACAGGTAAATTCAAAGGAAAGTCTTCGATACTTGATTTGCATATAATACATTTTTAAAGTACTGTAAATTGCAGCAAACATATCGTGTTAAAAGTAAAAATGTGATCTATTTATAATTTGCACCTAGTAAGTGATCACGAAGTAAGTGATCTCGAGTACCTGGTCTACTTTTTTCTAATTATCAATTAATCATCAATAACTTAGCAATCACTTCTATATGCGGTACTAAGAATAGATGTCTGTGGTCTCATCTCATAAGTTGGAAACTTTATTCTCTCACATGTTTTGTTAAGAAAACTACATATAAAGGTGACGCAAATTAAATTATTCATCTCTTAAAATACATTTTAATTAGGTAAGTTGATTCCAGTCAGCTGATCAGCTCGGAGCCTCGGACCTCATTCAAAAGACCTTGGGAATTGTCTAATAATTGTAGTAAGTTTTGTTTTTGAATAAGGTAGAAGCCAGCTAGCCAAATAATCCACTAAGTATCAAAAAGTTGATCTTCAAAGGAACACGGATTAATTAATTATTGAATTAGCATAAAACTACTTATACCATCTCAATATTTAAATCAGACGTCACTAAAATCTGACTGACTTCTTATCATAAACTATAACGTTTATCGTTATTTATATTATTTTTAACACCATAATAATTATAGGTACTTTTGATACATTAGTAAAATTATTCTTATAACCTAAGTATAACATTGGTATTACTAATCCGTGGGCGACGTTGGCCACTTACCATTAAGTGGATCGTCAAGTAGTTAAGCTCAAGCTATGATGAGCCTAGGACTTTTTAATAAGATTATTTTTATAATCATAAAAGAATCATTAAATAGTACATAAGAAATAGTAAATAAGTGTAGAACATAATTATCTACTCGTAAATTAACATACAAAAAATATCTTTATAAAAAAACAATTTTGGCAAAAAAGCACACAGCCGCTCAACTCGAGTTTTGTTCTTACGAAGTGGGTCATATTTTATAGTACGGATATAAATACAATTCAAGTTCAAGGAAATTTCACTGTTCATACACATCTTACTGCATTCATTACCTTCTCCGACCGCTTTGTATTCTTGAAAATGTAACAAAAATGGAATCAATAAGACTGTTTATAATAAGGGTAAGTAATCAAACATGTACATATTATAATTATTATAGTACCTAGTAGAAAACAAAACCATGCTGCTCAGAAATCTGTAAATTTTTCTTCATCCTATCTTTTCTCGACCGCTCTTATTTCTTGAATAAAATTTTCTTTCTTCCCAATTTTAATTGCTTATTTTTATTTCTGACAACCAAACAATTTCTATCTGAATTCAAACTTTGGTGAACTGTTTAAATCGTACTCATAAGGGTACTCAAGAAAGATTTAGGCCGACCATACAGCCGTAAGGTTCTTACGTACAGAAGCAACTTACAGATGTAAGATCGGCCTTAGGTACCGACGTATAAACTTCATAATAACGACAGTAAGTACCTGTATAATGGTAAAACATTTATCTCATATAAATCTTTAATTAAAAAAAATCTGAACATAAATGTCCGAAAATAGTAACGCCGTTGCTGATAATCTGCCAAAAATTTAAATACTAAAACAAATTATTAAATATTACAGGTATACTACTACACAGACTATACTACTACTACTAGACCTAAGACTAAGGTACGTTACTTTGTATTGAAACCCTCATAGCAACATAAAAGTCATAAAACCAAGCAATCCATTAATTTATAATTTCTACTATTGAAATATAGCTATTGTAACACCTGTAACGTGCATATGTAGCTATTATTAAGTTATTAAATAATCAGATAATCGGATGCAAATGCAGTTATTGGCTCATTAATTGTTCGCGCAACATACTGAGTTGACAGCAGTGCACACAGAACGTAATATCGTGATTCGTGAGCTCAGCTAGTCTGCACGCAGAAATGTAACCGGTTACCTACTCTATGTAACTAATATATTCTATGCATTGAAAAATATTGCGAAATTTTTGTGTTTAAGTAGCTCGTATTTTAAATATTTAGAGCTTTCGACTAGGTATTTATTAATGTTAAACTAGCAGACCCAGCCTCGCTTCGCTTCGGGAAAAATAGACAATGGTCTTTTTCCATGTGAACGTAAAGTTACTGTAGGTACCTATTTACTGTATGTAAAGTAGTATAATATAGCCTATACTTTAAATCGAAGACTTCCAGCTTTTACAACACAGTTGTCCTCTGACTATTATTGCTGTAAATAATATTGTCTCATTAAAGTATTATTTACAGTAATAATAGTAATAATATATAACAGTAATAATAATAATAGTAGTAATAATAGTCAAGTAGTTCAATGGTCTCTCTGTTGATCTATTCTGAATGAACGCCACCACAATAATTTATGTCGCGCGAGTTTCTAAATCTGCGACAGTTTCTTTATAAAAGTTGCCTACGATTTCACCTAAGATATTCATTTAATTTATATAGTGAAAGGACAAAATGTTCTGTAGTAAACACTTATGTAAGTATATTATTAAAACTTTTAGTATTAAAAACGCTAGGGTGAGACCAAACGAGCGTTTTATTTGAGCTTTGAGTAGTGGAAAATGAGTCGCGAAATTTACGCTGCATTCGGTTTCATACTAAAGTCCTATTTGTACCACGAACAATGAGTTGCGACTTTTGTATGATACCGAATTTCGTGATTCGTTTTACGCGACTCGCACCGCATAAGTCGATAATAAGATACAAAAATTTAAAGATAAAAATGTTAACTATGAGTTAAAAAATTGCTATCGCGCGCTTTTGTTTACAACTTTTCATAAGGAACAATTCTGACATACATTATTTTCTCGTATTTAACTACTAGGTACCTATTCACGCATCGCACGCCGTAAAAGTTCTCAAAATGCACGCAGTTTCCGACCTATTCGACAAATGTCGTTATGGCTGTAGCTAATTTATACATATACACATATTATATAGCCTATAGCAATCTCGAATATTTCACCTTTCAAATGGTCCTTCTCCACGAAGTTGTGATCACAAAATTCGTGTTCTCTCCTTATAATATACTTAAATGAAATTAAATAATACTCGTTTAAAATATACACTTTGCTGTGTATAAGAGAACTAAAAAGAAAACTTACGAATCCTATAATATATTATACTATCAGTTCATATACCCAAAACTTTTGTTCCAGATTATTCTAACTTCAATCATACTAAACGTCGTGATGGCCGCTAGCAGGAAGAATTTAAAACAAAACAATTATTTGCAATCAACCGTATCGTCTGTATCCAATGAGAAGATGGATATGACCATAAACTTGAATAAAACTGGTAAAAATAAATTAACACACACAAGGAAAACAAGAGGCGCTTATCGAAGAAACTGGTCGAAGTCGTCCCCCGGCCGATACAATAACATGCCACCATATCTAGTTTTTAATAGAAAGACAGGCTCATATTACCCATACTATACGTATCCTAAGGAAAATAGTATAAGCCGGAGCAATGTAAAGGACATGAAGAAGTGGTCTTATTAGATAAATATTAACTTTATTTTATAGAACAAATACTTGTAATGTAATGTTTTGAAGTTAAGTTTGATGTGTGACGTAGTTAGTTAATTTTACTACTTTAATATAATGATATTAAAGTTACATTTTTTTTTGTTGCTGTTGATTGCATCAACGCTTTCTTCCTTACTCATACCACAACTCATACTGACATTCTTGAAGGAAAAAGTACGCAGATTTTAGATTTAGAGAATAGAGCTCACACAGCTAAAAAAATATAAATAATAACTTTAAAATTCTTCGACACTTATTTTCACCAAAAAAGAGCTGATTACCATTTATCGCCTGAACAGTGAACAGATCTTCATATCGACGCTTGAAAGGAAAAATTGACTAAGCGACATTGAGCTAACGTTACAGGAGAGCAGTTTAAAGTTGGACTTTTTAGAAAAGTTGTTGTATATGCCACTATAAAGATGATAAAATAAGTAGTTATCCCAAAACACTAAGAATAACGTCAGTAGGAAGATTACAAATTTTTTTTTTTTTCAAAAAATTCCAACTTTAAACTGCTCTCCTGTAAAGTTAGCTCAATGTCGCTTAGTATTTTTTTCTTTCAAGCGTCGATATTATATTGTGGCTTAGAACTACCTCGATAACGTAATTTTTCAGACAAAAAACCGCATCATAATCGGTCCATTAGTTTAGGAGCTACGATGCCACAAACAGACACGTCTCACTTATAACAACCCTCTTTTTGCGTCGGGGGTTAAAAAAAACTATATACTTAGTTTCAGTTCAACAACCTAGCACGTTGATGCCAAGATAACATACATACATACATACATACATAAAAAGAAACTAAGCACACTAAATATGTGCTGTGATATGTGTGTTGTATTTGTTTAGACTGCATATTTCTTATTATTTTTTTCCCCTTTTTCAAATATACCGCCATCGTTGTTTTATTATTGCCCGAAGGTTGACTGGCAGAGAATGCTTTTAGCATTAAGTCCGCCTTTGTTTCTATACTTTTTGTATGGTACAAAAAGAAATAAATAAATAAAATTCATAACCTTCACGCCAATGATATTATGTTGTTTCCTTTACAACTATTTTTTTTTGTTATAATAATCAAGATACGAGATGCAGGGTCATATCACAGTACACTTTGTGGTCATATCACAGAATTAATGAGCAATACAAATTCATGTTTCTCACGACCAGGGAAGTGCAACAATGGCTTCCTAAAATAACATATTTTCAAACCTAATTTTTTTATGGGAAATCCCAGTAACTAATGCGAACGATCACCGAAGCGTTGCTGCTCAGGAAAAATTACTAGCTTCTTTGGTTCTCTTAGTTTCTGATAAGAGGGTTTATCTCATACATTTACCTTCGGTGTTCGTGGACCTCGCGGTACACCCTATCCCATCTAAACAACGAACTAGGTGAAGACGCCAGGTACCTAATATTAGTAATAATGCATGTCCCCTGCTTCTCTGTTGGCTGGAAATGAATCGGTGACGTTTTTGGTGTTACGCCCCAACTCCGAGTCACTAACGGTTACTTAAATCGCTCCTCAGTACAGAATTTATATTATTATGGTGATTCTTTACTGAGGAGCGATTAAAGTAACCGTTAGTGACTCTGAGGTGGGGCGTTAGTCTTGTCTATGACCGACGGTAACTTATTATCAACAAGTTATTGCCTGAGTGTTAGTTTAGTGGCTATTAGCTTAAAAAGGCTAATTATACTTTACGTCTTTACTTAAGTAAAATTATTATTTTAATAAAGATCTCAGAATCTAAGATCTGCTTAAAACACTACTGACAGTTTCTAAATAAATTAACATAACCAGTTTAGCAACACAACACACTCAATACACAAATATTAAATTTTATCTGGACTACGTAGCAGTGAAACTTAAAATTTAGGTATACCTCTTGTATTTTGTACTAAGGAGACGCCAAGGGTGTTGGGCGTGTGTACTAAGGGGACGGAAAAGTTGTGGGGTACTCAAATCGAACTGTGGTTCCGCGTGTATGTAGCACTCGGTAAGTGTATCCATGTGTGGAACCACAGTTCGATTTGAGTACCCCACACCCTTGCCGTCCCCTTAAGACGAAGTGTGTGTAAAATAATGTGTATAATAAAAAAACATGTTTAGCTCATTTTTAAGCTATAGTAGTTGAAACTGTAATGATATGTATAATAATATTTTTTTTTCTTTAAGCGGCGAACTGTAATCACTCGTCCAAACTGTGACACAATAAAGGTCGTACTGAAAATCAGTAGCCGTGGTTACCCGTGGCATATGCTGAGTGCGTACCTTTTTTTTGAGCAGTGCTGCAGCAGGTTATATTTATTTATTTATTATTTTATTAAACTTTACTCATTTACAGATTTCATCTTAATATTAGTGCATCTACATCACTCTTAAAAACTACAAAGTTTATCTTAGAGTGATAAAAAACAAACTATCTGTAGGTAGAATAAGATACTCGCGCGGCGCGGCTCATCGCGGTGCAGCTCGGCCAGCTCGCCAACACTCGGCACACTCGTGCATTACACCAACACGCTCGCACAATACAGGCTGCTCCAAAACAACTCATTTTATTTATTTATGCATATCATTTATTATTTTGATTATGGTGTTTTTACGATGTAAATATTAATATATAAAGAACGATGTATCTTATATCTAATATATATTAATATATAATAATAAATATTTATCGATGTCATAACTTATAATATTTTGTAAATGGTTTATTTAGTGTAAATTTTGTAAGTTGTTGCAGTTCTTAGCAAAATAAATATTTTCTTTCTTTCTTTCTAATAATACAAAAATGTCAATCCTCAAGATGTTCATCCCTATCATGGTGAAACAATCATGGTTAGGGCCAGTATTTGGGTTGGCGGAAGAAATGACCTCGTTTTGATACGCGGCACCATAACTGCTGAAAAATATCATCACGAGAGGTAAGTGGTGTGCCTAGGCCGTCAGAACAAGGCAAGCCCAGTTGTGTCGTACAACCCAGGATCGAGATCTTTGGCCCGACAACACAGAACACTCCATTCCATATTATTACCAACAAATAATATGAGTGTTAACAGCTGCAGAGTGATGATAGTAAAGTAATGATAGTAAGCTTGGCTTTTCGGTTTGTATGGCTGTACCGCCACTGCATGAGGTGGTTGAGCCCATTATTACTCCGACGGCAAATGGATAAAGATTATTTATTTATTTATTTATTTAATCTTTTTTGCAAGACCTAAAACAGGTTTTTACAAAGGGCGGACTTAATGCCTTGAGGCATTCTCTACCAGTCAACCCAGGGTGATGGTGAGAAATTGCGGTAGGTGGCAATACTAAACTGTCATTGGGGGATAACAAATAAGGATTTTAAAATTTCCTATAATAATTAAATACATTACAAATAAATATACATCGTATGATAATACTATAATAATATACATATCATATACAATACATATTATACTATTATAATAAATACATATATAATAATACATAATAAATATACATACACCCAGATACATTACGTGTTTAATGATATGGTAATTATTAAAAAGATAATACAGAAAAAACAGGGCTTTTAAAATTACACAGAAGCCTTCAGAAAATGCTTACGAACGAGTCTCTTGAAAGAGCTTTTGGAGGAAGCTTGTTTGATATCAACCGGCAGGGCGTTCCAGAGTCGTGTTGCCTGAAAAGTAAAGGAGTATTCATAGAAACAGGTGTTGAGAGATGGAATGTCCATATTGAGATTTGCAGAAGATCTAAGTACTCTATCATGGGCAGTGCAGCGATAACGAAATTTCTCTTTGAGGTAGGAGGGAGAGGTGGGATCATTCAAAATAGAGTACAATTGGAGGAGAATCCTAGAATCACGCCTTTGACGTATAGTAAGCCATTTTAGCTTGATCGCATTTTGCATTATGTGTTTGATCGTGACAATGCTCGACCACATACTGCACGGTCGGTAATTAACTTTTTCCATGAACATGACATCGCTGTCCTAGACTGATTTCCACAATTGTTCAACATGAATAGCATGCATAGAATTTTCTCGGCAAGATGGCGTTTGACGAGGTTCCTCAAAATTTACGCAAAGAAGACTTTTGAGTGTTTTCCAAAGGTGCAAGATTATCCAGGCTACTATAGACAACCTGATTGCCCAGGTGGTGTAGAGCCTTCGCCAATACATTACGAAGTCAAACTTCTGTATAATAAAAATTTATTAATTTTTATTTATTTATTCCATAATTTTACAACTAATATAAGAGGAATGTCCTAATGCGTTAGTTATTTTATATCGTCGTATTTATATTTATTCGATTATAGAGATTATTCTCTATACTAATATTAGTATCGGTCATAGTCATTCAAGCAAATGGCGTATAATGTGCAGTAGCTACCACTTTTATATCCTACGAGTTTGGATGAGTTCGACTGTTTTAAACGACCCACAACTATAAAAGCGGAGAAATAATATTTCTGCATTATTTCGAGCTTAAATATTGATAGTCAAGCATCTTGTGAATTACCAAAAATACATAATGGCTAAGCTGGTAAGTTAGTTTATCAAGATGTACTTAAGTGATTAATATATAAATATCAGTGTAAGTGGCATAATTCTTATAACGTCACTTTTTTATTTTCGCAACTTAGATGGATCAGATGGATCGTCAGCTCGTTTGTTGTACTTAAAAACAAATTTGTAACTCTATGTTACAATTTTAAGTATAATTTCACATGAAGTTGTCTTACGTTCAACTTATTCATCATAGTGTTTAGAAGTAATTAATTAATTATTTAAATAAGTATGTAACCGAAGTGTTTAAATGTTTCAGCTTTTAGTACTGTCTGCGCTAGTCGCTCTCACTGTGGCCACTCCTTATCCAGGTACGTACAATACACCTAACTCATTACAAATTATATTTTAAAAATTAGCATAAATTAAAAAAATCAAAAACCCGACTGTAAAAATACACATAATATACCTTGTTTAAATCCTTAAGATGAGCTTCTTAATTTAATACCCATGTTGCAGTAATCTATTTATTTTTATTTTTTGATACTTCAAACAATATCTCACAGCCACTATACTTATTTGTTTTTTACCCGACTGAACGACGGAAAGAAGGGTAATGTGTTTATCAGTCTATGTATGTTTGTTCCTATGTGGCATTGTAGAGACCAAATGCGTTGACGGATTTTGATGATTATTACGTTAGTCGATTCGTCCCTTGCGAGTGCTAATAAATAAATAATAATAATAATAAAATATTTTATTTGCTCTCACAACATGATCTTAGCTTATATATATACATATATGTATATATATATAAGAAAAAATAAAGGAGCATGGCTTTAAATTAATGTCAATACGTTGCAGGATACGGCGCTGGTGGCAGCAGTGGTGGTTTTGGTCAAAGTGGACAGAGCGGATTTAGCCAAAGTGGACAGAGTGGATTCAGCCAAAGTGGACAGAGCGGATTCGGCCAAAGTGGACAGAGCGGATTTGGCCAGGGCGGATTTGGCCAGGGCGGATTTGGCCAGGGCGGATTTGGCCAAGGTGGACATGGAGGATTTGGCCAAGGCGGCCATGGACAGGGCGGATTTGGTCATGGTGGACAGAGCGGATTTAGCCAAAGCAGTCAGAGCAGTCAGAGCGAATATAGCCAAAGCGGACAGAGTGGATTTAACCAAGGCGGGCATAAATACTAGAAAAAGATGCCATGGCATTAAAGATCGAAGAATTAACGATATTTTCGTTAGTTATTTTGGTTGTTAGAGCTACTTTAACACTTTCACATGTAATTATTGCAAATCGTTTAAGTAGTTCGAACAATGTAGAGCAAATAAGGAGCCCAGTCTTATTAGGTCATTAAAAATAAAGTATTTAAATATTAACGATAGACTATTCATTTCACTCTTGAATAAACATTAAGAAGTATGCAAACTCGTAAACCAAGTAGCTTCGACCACGAAGAGGCACAAAAAGTGGTGAAATGTGGTGACACATTGACGTTGGTGGATGCGTGAATGATGTAGAAAACAGACTGTCCACAGTTCTTGGATATAACTTCACTACAGTATATATATACTGCTCTAACACTAAATTGAAAGATGAGATGATTTAATGTGGCGGTCGCAGGGTTGATCCCTAGTGCCAAGTATCTTATATACAGTAGTTTTCCATGCTTCGTCCTTTTTTATCTGATTTAACGAATAGCTACTGCAACCAAAACACTAGACACACACACGGTTGTAGAAACAATTAGGACTATACAGACCTGACTCGGTAGCCTGATCCATTTTTCAGTAGGATGCACCAATATGTTAATTGGTTAATTTGCCCGGAATTCACACTTGAACAAGTTGAAGTATGGAAGTAGATACACAGGAGTTAGACTGTGACCGGAGAGTGTTACCTACAATGAGTTGCTGAAGCTTTCTCTTTACAGTATTTTTTTACATAAAATAAGTTAATGCTTGACCATAATCCCACCTAATGGTAAGTGAAGATATGGTCCAGGATGGTGAGCGTACTAACTTAATAAAAGCCTATTCACTCTTTTCTTGAAGTGATCCACGTCATAGGTGAGTGGGAACGCAGACGCAGGCAAGCTATTCCAATCCTTTGCGGTGCGCATAATAAATGACGATGCAAACCGCCTCGTCCGTACCAGCGGGATGTTTACCACGAAAGGATGGATACCCGCCGTGCGTCGTGTCGTTCGATGGAGGAACGGGGAAGGGGAAATTAATTCAAATAATTCCTGCGCACACTCTCCAAAATGTGCCCTATAGAAAACCGAGAGGCTGGCCACTCTGCGCCTGCGCTCGAGACTTTGCAGATTGGTCTTAACTAGATCTCGGTCACCAATGACCCTCTTCGCACGCCTCTCCATTGAATCCAAAGCAGAAAGGTGACATTTGGCTGCACCTGCCCAAATGTGAGAACAGTACTCCACACATGGCCTAACCTGAGCCTTGTATAAGGTTAACAATTGCCTCGGTGTGAAGTACCGCTGCACCTTCGCAAGGACCATGTAATTTAATACGTGAACTTCATTCCATCGCAGATTTTCTAAGGATAGATTTAAATTATTATTTTACACTTGTATGCCTAACATTTTTGTGCAACAAAACAAGTCGACAAACGAGCAGATTTAAACCACCTGGTGGTAAGTAGTCACTGTCATCCATGGACAATAACATCAGGCATCACCGATGCGTTGCCGCCAGCTGCAGCCAGTAAAGCCGATAATAATTGACCTGTCTTGCTATATCCTACCATGATCTAACTAAAACACAGGCCAGCCAGCGACCACGTAACTGTAACAGGGCAGCGGTCACGTGACTTCAAAAATGCTTTTCTGCCCTACAATTCGTGTACTATGAAGCGATTGTTGATGCATTGACATAGTAAAATATTACAGCCTACCGAAAGTAAGTTTTAGTGTCCTGTTTCGGCTGTTTCGTTTAATAATAATGCAGTTGCAGGTCTCCTACTTCCTTGTGGGTCGGAAATTAATCGGTGATGTTTTTGGTGTTAGTCTTGTCTATGACAGACGGTGACCACTCATCATCTAGTTCTTATCTATTCGTTTATTGGCTATTGGCATAAAAAGGCTAGTTAGTAAAGAACCTACCAGGGAAAGACACTCATCGATTACTTATACTGATTTTAACTCCGCCATCTATTAAGTAAAATTATTATATTAAGAATAAAGATCTCAAAATATATTATACGATCTGCTTTTAAGCAGTATTGACAGGTTCTAAATAAATTAACATAACCAGTTTAGGAACACACTCAATACACAAATATTTAATGTTATCTGGTCTACGTAGCAGTAAAACTCTAAATTTAGAGTAAAATGTATATACATAGTTACTAAGATAAGGTGTTACGTTAAGATTGTATACCTATATAAATAGTGTAAGATTTGTAATTAGTTGTAATTAATCTGGATAGTATATGTATTTTTAAACAAATAATACAATTATCGTTCTCTTATACCTACCGCCTACAATAATCTAGATATTATGGATGACAGTTGTTAGATAGACAAGTGAGGTTTCTTATTAAATAAAGATCCAAGAAAGTCGGAAGGTTCCCTTATATTTCCCAGGTTAGAAATCTCTTTGAGTTTTATCATACCTAGTATAGTTTTATGTACAACCACAACATGCACATCACTAGCGTTCTCTACGACTCAGGGTGCTCTCCGGCACTGAACTGATTTCTGCGGCACGTACCGCCGGCCGGCACGATAACCCCGGCACTTATCAGGCACTATCCCGGCACTTTACCCCAGGGCTTACTTAATGAGTACAACAGAGAAACACGTATTCCTATAAATGACATTCCCATTATCAAGGAGGAAAATAAATACTAAATTCAAACACCTGAACTCGATTGTCCGTCAATACTTGTCGTGTCCACCAAGCTCAGTAGCTGTTAAATACAGCTGGTTGTTAACTACAACTATTATGGTGCTGGTCTAATCTATGACCCGTTGATAAATAGACTGAAAGGAGATAAAGCTGCAAAGCTTTTATTCATTAAGTGAAAAAGTCTAAAAGAATTAGACTGATTTGATTTAAATTACATACATTTTATTTATTATTGACATCCAGAAACAAAAATAATAAGATAAGTATCATTTCAAATTACCTACATACCTACCTACCTTTATGTGCATAATATAATATTAATATACTGTTTTTTTTTCTACGCAGTATTGTTAGGATAGGAATTGTTTTTAGGTAAAATTAAAACCAATACAATATGACGTGGCATATATGTATTATTTTATTTAACACAACAACTTTCTTCAGCCTCCACTTCCGATTCCGATTTCGGTTCCGGTTTCGATTCCGATATACCAAATCTAAAACCTCTGATTCCGAAATCAGTTTCAATATCACTTCCGTTACATCCCTAGTGTGTAGCTAGTACTAAAGTATAGTATATTGTATTATTGTAGTATATTCGATTCAAAATTCAAAATAATTTATTCATATAGGTATCACTGATACACTTATGCATGTCATTTTTTGACTTTTCGGAAAGGTGCTTTGTCATGGAGGAAAAGAAAAGCCGTAAATAAACTCCTCAGCGTATCTTTTAAAAATAAAAATACATAGATATTATAATTATTACAAAATAATATCACTAACCTGAACGGAAGTGGTAGCAGAGCTAGTCATTTTAAAAATAATATTAGCACAGAATATTATAATATTAGTATCGGCCGTTAGTCATTCAAGGAAAAGGCGAATAATGTGCAGTAGCTACCACTTTTATTTCCTACGAGTTTGGATGAGTTCGACTGTTTTCAACCACCCATAACTATAAAAGCTGAGAAAAAATATTTTTGCATTATTTCGAGCTTGAATATTGATAGTCAAGCATCTTGTGAATTACCAAAAATAAATATGGCTAAGCTGGTAAGTTATCAAGATATATACTTAAGTGATTATTATAGAAATATGAATGGATTACTTCATTTTCTTCATCTAGTGCCTTTGCAATGCAACCATCTTGTTGTAATTTTAAAACCTAAAATATCGATTATAAACTTAGAACTGAAATATTTTAATAAGAGTAGTGGCATCAATCTTATAACGTCACTTTTTTATTTTTGCCACTTACCATCAGATGGATCATCAGCTCGTTTATCGTACATAAAAACTTTGTAACTCTATATTATAATTTTAAGTATAATTTCACGTGCAGCAGTCTTCCGTGATATCAATTTATTCATCGTAGTGTTTAGAAGTAATTAATTAATTATTTAAATAAGTATATAACCGAAGCGTTTAAATGTTTCAGATTTTAGTACTGTCTGCGCTAGTCGCTCTCACTGTGGCCACTCCTTATCCAGGTACGTAAGATACACATACATAAGAGACTCATTACAAATTATAATATATTTAAAAATAAATAGAAACATCACAGATAAATCAATAATATTGTATTACGCTCATCATTCGAGAACCATATTCATTGAGAACATCATTCACAAGAACGAGTAAAGGACCTTAGCAATCAAATAATATACTAACATACAGACCTTAGTTTAAACTTCATGCAACTAAATATTCAGTGGCATCTGAAACTACCATAATAATACCTATTTATAATATTAAGTACGTACTATCCTTAAAAAATACCTGTATCCGTAGGGTACCAAAGTACCTAATAGACACATACGCTTTTGGATTTAATGTTTTGTAGCAATTATGTTTATTCAATTACAATTGCAATTATATGCAAAAACCGCAAGCAAAGTTAAAAATCAATATTAAATAAATAAATGAACATGGCTTTCACATACGTAAAATTTTAGTCTATGGGCTTTAAATTAATGTTAATGCATTGCAGGATACGGCGCTGGCGGCGGCAGTAGTGTTGGTTTCGGCAGCAGCAGTGGTGGACTCGGCAGCAGTGGTGGTTTTGGCCAAAGTGGACAGAGCGGATTCGGCCAAAGTGGACAGAGTGGATTCAGCCAAAGCGGACAAAGTGCATTCGGCCAAAGTGGACAGAGTGGATTTGGTCAAAGTGGACAGGGCGGATTTGGCCAAGGTGGACAGGGCGGATTTGGCCAAGGTGGACAGAGCGGATTTGGCCAAGGTGGACAGGCCGGATTTGGCCAAGGTGGACAAGGCGGATTTGGCCAAGGCGGCCATGGACAGAGCGGATTTGGCCAAGGCGGCCATGGACAGAGCGGATTTGGCCAAGGTGGACAAAGCGGATTCAGCCAAAGCGGACAGAGTGGATTCAGCCAAAGCGGACAGAGTGGATTTAGCCAAGGCGGACAGATTGGATTTGACGACAGCGAAGAATATTAGAAAAAGTTATCATCGCATTAAAGACGGAACAATTAACAAAGTTTTCGTTAGTTATTTCCGTTGTTAGAGCTACTTTACCACTTTCACATGTGGATATGTAAATCGTTTAAGTAGGTTGAACAATGTAGAGCAATTATGGAGCAGTCTTATTAGGCTATTAAAAAAATAAAGAACTAATTTAAATATTAACAATAGACTATTTATTTCACTCTATAATAAACATTATGGACAAGTATGTAAACTCAGAAGCCAAATACTCGTATCATTTTTACTAATTTTATTTACTTTTATTAATATTACTGTTATTAAATCCGTTATATAATTTAATAATTATATACATTTTAATATAATAGTTTCCTGATCCCGTGCGGCAAACGTAGCCACCAGATAATAATAATCTATAATTTAGTTTTATATGTAAGTATTCAATTTGTTAAAAAACATGACTTACATACCTACCCGTAACTACTGCAATTTATTATGTGTTTGTGCACCATTCCTATCTGATATCTCTGATTAATTAGGGGCCATCCATAAATTACGTCACATGTTAAGAGGGGGGGGAGGGTCGATGTAGTGTGACATTGTGTGACAAGGAGTGGGAGGGGTTCTAAATTTTGTGACGTCACATTTCAAAATCGAATAATTGGTATGTATAGGTAAAGATTAAAAAACAATTAATGAGAATAAAATTTATTTGTGAACTGCTGTTAGGTGTAAAATTTCATAATATGTCACGTCACACTTGGAGGGGAGGTCTCACAAATGTGACCAGCTGTGACAAGGACGGGAGAGGGATCAAAAAGTCATGAAATTAGTGTGACGTAATTTATGGATGGCCCCAAAGACATGTATCTTATGTCTGTGGATGGCCCCTTATACGGAGCAGACAGATGAATGAGCAATTATCACACAGGCCAAACTGAAAATCGGGAGTCACCCTCACTTTACCGATTTTTTTTGTTTGAATTTCATTTTACCGTAAACTATTGACCGACGTCTTTTTTGCTATAATATGTGCAATATTTGTCATATTTTTAGATCATCAAAGCACATCGAAGTACTATATGAATAGTTATTATTTTACCGAACTATCACTTAATTCGCTGATTTACAAAATATCTAACTTTTTGCTATTAGATGAACCCTCTTTTGAACCTTTTTCATTTTAATTTTTTCATTGGTTCTCACTAATGGTTTTTTTTATCATTGGTGTAAGCCGTGGAACGAACTACCTTCACCCCAAGACTTTAAGAAGCGGGTCTAGCGTTTCCTTCTAGGTTGACAACGCATTGGTGACGCCCCCCGGTGTTGCTAATGTTCATGGGCGGCGGTAATCAGTTACCATCAGGTGTCCTGTCTACTTGTTTGCCTGCTCAAGGCATTAAAAAAAATTGAAGAATCAGAGAATAAAAATAAATCGAATACTTCAATATGGGTGTTAAATTAAAGAGCTTATCATAAGGATTTCAAAAAGGATAATGCAGTCGGGTGTTTTGATTTTTTAAATTTAAACTAATTATCTCATTTAATATCATTTAATAGCTACTGTAACCAAAACACAGTGCCGGATTTATATTTTTATGAGTGTAGGCCAATAAATTTTCGCCGCCCCATGTACCTTTCTAAAGTAATAATTTTCCATTCATAGTAAGGAAATCACTGAATTAGTCACTAAGAAAGTGCGTAAAGAAAACAAGAATTTCGGAAATCTGCCGCCCCTAGGACGCTGCCGCCCATAGGCCGCGGCCTATATGGCCTATTGACAAATCCAGGACTGCCAAAACACTATAAATTGTTCTAGGTTGATTGTAGAGAAACAATTTTTTTCAGTAACATTTTTGATAGCCTATATTTTATAACGAATGGCTCAATATATCAGTTTTGCTTCCTTATTACATCTTACTCAGTTACTTAGATAACTGTGGTAATTTTAAAGCTAATTATATGCAATCAGAACTCTGACCAGTGATGGGACGAGTGCTTTTATTAGATCAAAACCAATCGACGGAGGGCCTCGCGTCCGAAGTCGTTAATTTTGATGAATCTGGATAACTTAATAGTATACTTATATTTCTGAAATCGTGGCTTTAGCTCTAATATACATTTAACTATTCAGCTTCCATATTATAATTTTGTTTCATATAATTTCCAATGCGTAACGGCGCGTACGAAATTATTGTACGTGTGCGAATGTTTGCGTTTTCTGCATTCGATGGCGTATGATCGCGCCGTAAAAATACGCCATGTGCAGAGCTCGTAGTTTGCACAGCTCTTAGCTCTTAGTTAGGGAATTTATAGTTTCGAACTTTATCTATTAGCGAAATACTAAAAATAGCTCGTTCCATAGCGTGTGTGTGACTTTGAGCTTTTGAATAAGGCCACAAGTAAAAGACCACGTCTCGGATCTATAAGTCACCACTGGCAACACACACTGCTCTAACACGACTAATCGACTGGCAATGAGGTATTTTGGATGAGAAGATATTATATGTGGCAATTTCCCGAACACTGCCCTGCCGAGTTGGTTTCTTCGAGTGACCTCTCTCTCCAAGTTAGATTTACCCATCTAGATGATTGTCCCAGATAAATGTACTCGTCAACAACTTGGAGAGCAGCGCCCCGTCAACAACAACCGGTACGGGTGTGACATGGGCAATGGGCATTGGACATGATTTGACGACTAGAATACTTGCCAAGGCAGGCTAGGGAGGTTATACTGCCTCGCAGTCACACCGATAGCGGTTCCGACCGGGCAACATCGACGGATACGGCGAATAACTAAATATTTGTTTTTGTCTTTCTTTTTAGTGACGTCTTTCTTACCTATATGTATATACGAGTATGCCAACGGGGTAGATATAGCTATTATCCTATTTTATGTTTATACTGTTTATAGCTAATATAAACTTCACATTCTGATTGACCATTTACGTGCGTAAACGGTAGGTATATGGAAATTCCAATTTACTTGTTTCTCTATATTTTTTAGAGTTCCGTACGAAAAAACTAAAAACGGAACCCTTATGGTGAACGCACATTTATGGCATCGTCCGCGCCGTACGCATCGCATTTGTATGAAATCATATGAGAGCCCGATGCGGAATATACGTCGGCATATGTCATTCGGAAAATGCGGAAGGTATCCGAAATGCTGATGACGTCATACGTAGGGCGTGTGCTGGTACTCAGTGTTGCCATGCCACGATGCTTTTGGCAACGCATTAGGAAAAACGTTTCATAGTAAACGAATGTTGTGAGGAGATCTCGCCTTCGTGTTTATGCCTATCCTACATATTATCATTGTTTTCGGACATTCGAGATACCCAATGGCGTTCCTCAAACTGCGATACAAGTTACAAGTTAATGTTCCTATTATTACTTATTTCTCCATAAAACTACCCAATGTATAAAAATACGTATGTACCTCAAACATACAACAAGTGTTTCCTCTGGTCCGATTGCCCTTCTAAATCTCGATTTTTCCGTAGGAAGATATGGTTTTAGCATATGTAGCAATAAAATTCTTGAAATGTATTGTATGTCATATTATGCAAATATCTAAAAAATCGTTGTTCACCAAGTCGGGAAATAACCGATAACAACAATATAGTATTCTCTGTATAACTGCCTTCTTAAATTGATTCTTAAATTTCATTTTCTTCCTATGCCAATGCGCACGCTATTATAACAATTTTTTCCATAAGTGAATCAGTCTTAATATTTTGATTTTGCAATCTGAGAATCTGAGTCTGACAACTGTCAGTTGAACAAAGAAAAATATGAAGTTTATGAACACTATAAATAATACACATATAATGGCCAATACTTGACGATTGATCAGTGTTGCCAATTTAGCCCTTTCGGGGCTAGATCTAGCCCTTTTTACGGGTTTTCAGCCCCTCAAATAATTTTTTAGCACCTAGCCCAATTTCTAGCCCAAATATCATTTTCTGCCATCTTGAAAAACAATTCAGGTTTTCCACGAACTTTTTGATGCAATCGATCGAAAAAACGATAAAACGTAGTGAAACATATCGAAAAAATTACCATTATCATACTTGTAGAGCGTCTGACGACCTTTTTTTTCGCCCTCACCTCTGATAATTAAGCAATAGCCCCTATTTTCAATGTACTGGACGAATCTAGCCCTTTTTTAAACTGTGTTTAGCCCGAAAACCTGATACGAAGTTGGCAACACTGCGATTGATAGCAAAATATACCTATACACAGAAATAAATTGACACCGAACTAGTGGGATTTTTTCCCCACTAGTACTGTCAACGACTACTTACTCAACAAGACGAGTGGACAAATAAACGAATGACATCGCACCGTTTTACACTAGAGGTTGGGAAAAACTGCAAAAATTGTTGGCAATACTAAAATTTGCGTACGACACGTCCAGACAAATGTGCGAGCGAGGCTATCAGTATATGGTGCGTCCGACGCGTGCCTTGCGGAAAAATGTGCGTTCACCTTTATGGATCACTAGTGCGTCTGGGTAACCGGCGTTCACAAGCAGTTTACTAACTTCTGGACCAAATAAGTTGAAAATTGGTACTCATGTACTTTTTTGTAACCCAAAGACGAAGGTATAAAAGGTAAACAATTGAATTTTGAAAAAAAATTAACAAAATCAAAATTAAACAAAACCTATCGTGTGGTATGTCAAATGAAAGGGCTTGTTGTAAGGATCTCAAATATATTTGTTATAGTTCTACAATGGATAGTTTTAAAATTATTCAAGAAAGAACGAAAATTGAAGTTAAAAATTGAACATTCCCCCTTGTCTCCGAAACTACTGACATTGAATTTTGAAAAATACAGAGAATAGTTCTTTACTTAAATATTACAAGAAGACCTAAAAGATATCGATGGTCTTAAAAAAACTCGGCAAAAATAAATGAAAAAAGTAGAAAAAAACGGTAAATACATAATCAACGTAAGGAACCCTCTCCAAACGAGTTTAACTCGCACTTGTCAAGTTTTTTAATTTTTCCTTCAATCTTATTTCCTCGCAACTAAATAAATACTTTGTAATGCGACTTCTTCTAGCTAGCTAATAAAATACAAGTTATCAACGAGTCCGTTCAATCAACGAACTGATTCGTGGAACTTTTTTGTCATTTATCAGGCTGAGGACATTAAAAACAACCACCCAGGGTTATCGGAACATTGATGAGAATATTGCTTAATTAACTCTATTCTTGTGAAATTGTGCTTGATTTTGGGTCGATTTGAAATTTGGGGCAAAAGCACTAATTACGATATCATTCTCGTTAAGTAAATATTAACATTACACAAATTACTCTAATCGACTACTCCTTATTACAATTACTATTATAATTACCGATTATAATTACTTGTTATTACTGTAAATAAAAGAGATATTATTTGTTATGATTTACTATTTCTCATTAGTGTCACTTACCACTCACCAAAGGCTTATTTTTTTTTGCTCTATAAAACAAAAACTTCTCCAGGAAAATGGCATTTTATTCTCACATCGTTTAATGTTTCTTTAAAATCGCTAAGTAATTGTTGCAACAATCTTAAGAATAAAGAAAATAAAATAAAATTACGCTTTTAATCAGTGACATTTTTAAATATCATTTGTATAACCGTCACCAAACACATTTCAAAACACTATTCTACCCTGCTGTACCTACCCTGTTTCTCACCCCGAGTGGTTCCCGTGTGGTTAGTGGTGACATTGGCGACTCGAACTTGCGTAGTAGTCCGTGGTGTACATTGTTATTTTGTGAGAAAATCAAAATATCGCAAAAGATTTGGGAGAGTGCACCAAAATTGTATCATTAGTGTTTTAGTAGATTATTGTGCATAGATAAGTATTGTTTTGTTTTAGATTTATATGAATAGTCAGGCTTTACGAGCATATTTTGCTTCCCATATAAAGTTATATTCTAGAGCATTATATTTTGTTCTAAATGCAAAATAATACCGAAAACCTCATTTGTGTCACTTTCATTCATGTCGATTCAGGACTCGCACAAATGATATTCAATTTCATACAAATGTTAAAAATATTATTACAAGCCATTATATAACTTGTATTGTAATACATACACACACAGCGAACATACAATATGTTCGGGTCAAATCTTACAAGTAATTTTTGATGATAATGTAATATTGTAATGTTGAAAATATGTAAACTAAAAATTAGAAAAATAATTTAAAGGCAAGCTTTTAATTTAAAATCTTAAAAGCTTCAGATATTGGTTACCATTGTATTGTATGCTATCTGTTAGGTGTTTATGTTTACTATACAACGTCTATCAGTGCCACAATTAATTAATTTATAATAATAATAATAATAGAATTATTTATAGACGTTGAATAGTAAACATAAACACCTAACAGATAGCATACACTACAATAATACTATTATTATTATTGTATTATTTATTTCTTTAATAATTTATGCACACATAGATACATTGTACATCAAGTAAGGATGGTACAAAGGAACTGCTTATTTCTCATGAAATTTCTTCCAGCAGCCCCCAGATTGGAGAGCGGTATGTCTAGATGGCAGAAAGACCGTGTACATAAAATACAATAAAAAGGAACTATCAACATACATGATAAATACACATATACATAAAAAAATATACAAAAGCATAAAAAAGTATAAAAAAGCATAAAAAACATACATAAATATATACAGACATACATAAAAATACATATAATATAACTACAAATACCGATGATGAAATGATTGTAGAACCACGTAAAGTGTAAACTGACAGGAAATAAACATTATGTACTGTTAAAACCACGGAACACAGAGGTTAAAACAAAACTATGCAGCTAAGGAAAGATAATGCTCTTTCACTCGTTTTTTGAACGTTGAGAATGTTGAGATAGTTTTATATTGTCTAATATTAAGCGGAAGCGAGTTCCACAGCCATTCCATTATTATTTTGTTCCATTATTATTATTTTTTACTTTATTTTACTACGGTTTTGAACTCAAATATCTCAGAAAGTATATCACTTACGACATTTCATCACTGAATACTTTTCGATTGAAATTACTTGCTCGGTCAATTGACACAATATGTTTTATCAATGTCCGTCGAAACGAATTTCTTTGTTTTTTTTCTACGGTTTTGAGCTCAAATATCTCAGAAAGTATTTATCTCCTACGATATTTTCATCACTGAATATTTATTTGATCGTAATAACTTAGTCTATCGATTGACACATGTTTAACGTTGGCCACCGAAACGAGGTTGTTTCAAAATGGTGGACTTGTAGGTATGCCAACTAGGTTCAATGCCCTTTGAAAAAATATTTAATGCACAGAAAAAAATTCCCTTTGAGTTTGATTATAGCAATGATATTACAGTGGACCCCCGGTAATCCGACAAACATTTTGCAGGGCAGTGTCGGACTATCGAATTTGTCGGATTATAGAGTACTGCACAACCCCCTATAGTCCGGAATTTTTTACGAAAGAGTACCTTGTAATCCGACAAATTACAGATCCAATGATAAGATTCTATATGTTATATATATGTACTCTGAAGTACAAATCATACTTAATACATCAATCATACAAGCAATCAGAATCAAAACAATACCTTATGCGTTGAGCACAATTATAGTGGTGCACAAGTTTGTTCAATCATGCATTAGCGAAGATTGTCAAAAAAATATTCAATAATAAATAATAGACCATGTCGGATTACAGGGGGTGCCGGATTAGACAGGGGCCGGATTACCGGGGGTCCACTGTATATATTAAAAAGAGGCAGATAATATGTCATAAGCGCGCGTGTTGTGTGACTCAAAAAGTTCCCAATTGGGAACTCTTATTCAGGTGAAGAAACAGATAGCGATGTCGTTTTGACGCGAGAGCGATAAAGACGTGCGATAAAGCAATAAAGCGTGCCTTACGGACATCGGAACAGATTTTTCGGTTGATTTGTAAGGGCATAACGTATCTATATTTATTTAAACATCATTGAATTATAGTAGGTAATTTTAGACCGAATTAAATTAAAATTATTTTATGTTTTACGAATTCAATAACGAAAAATGTTAAAATAATATTAACTATTATCATTTCGAATAGTTCCACAAACTTAGCAACAAATTTTCACAGTCACATACAAAAATCTTGGAGCCGCCAGTGCTTCGAGGAATTGTCCTGAAAATTCTAAGCCTCTATCTGTCAAGTCTGGCAACCCTAGTTCTGATAGATAGGTGCATAATTATAAAATAATGCCCCAAATAAACATACCTGCTAGATAACTCACCTTGTTTACTCACTTACTTTGGTTTAAAACAAAAACAAAACCGTATGACGATGACGAACGAACGACAATGTGAGGTCAGAACGCGAGTAGGTCCAACTAGTAGGTAGGTACCTTGGGTTATAAAAGGCGCGAAGATTCATCTCAGGATTATTTCAAGCTGGTTAATCGACGCATCAATAACCCTTCTTGTTTAAACAAAAAATAAAAAATGAATAAAATCCTGGTAAGTTTATTATTTTACCTTTGTTTACTTATAATAAATACCTCCTTACATAGTAGGTAGGTATTCCATACCGGTATACTTGTATCGTATACTTGGGTGTCGTAAGAGGCGACAAAAGCCGGCCCACTTGGTGGTATTAAAAGGTCACATGAGGATTATTTAGCAATATTACTATTAAGTCATTAATACTATTACTGGTAATTAGAGACCGAACTTTCGGTTTCGGTTTCGGCCAGTTTTCTCCAAATCCAAATCTAGTTTCGGCTTTAGTTTCGGTTTCGGCCAAAAGTTTACCGAAACTTTCGGCCAAACCGAAACTCAGTGTTCGTGAATTTATCGTGCGTCATTCGGCTAACTTCGCGGCTAACCCGTGGTCACTGACATTCCAAGAGAAGTCTTTAATTTAAGATGTTTATTATATTCGTTTATTAAGCCGAAAATAGCGTGCTTTGGCGCTAATAATTTAAATCAATTCTCTATGGCTAAATTAATGCTTAATGGCTCAATGACTAAATAAAGGTTTAATTAATAAAGGTTGATGATGATTTGTTTAAGGCATAATGACATATAAAAATAAACTGGTACTTAATTATATTTGTTACATAATTGTCTTCCAAACATACCTATAATAAAACTGTAACTGATCGATGTCTGTACATGGAAGATATTTGAGTAAAACTATAACTATATATACATATAATAAATACCTTATTAGCTGTAATAGATCAAATAAAAAACATTTTTGTCTGTTTGTCTGTGCGTTTGCTGCGGGTAATTTCAAAAAGGACTAAATCGATTTGAATGCGGTTTGCACTGATGTATTTTAGTAAAATGTGTTATCATCTAATGATCATGTTTTATTTCAATCGTTACACAAATATATAAGTTACGTCTATTTTAAAAACACCGTCCATCCATACATTTTTTTTCTATTTTTGCCGTCTTTGTATTAAGATAAGTTTACCGAAGTGAAGCGAGGGTAGTTACTAGTGTACACATGTGTAAAAAACACGCCTACTTTTTACTGTTGAGTCCAGAAATGAGCAGCTCAAAAAAATACGCTCGTTTGGCTTCACCCTAAGTTTCGGTTTCGGCTGGAACTAAGGCCGAAAGTTCGGTTTAGGTTTTAAAGTAATTTAAATTATTATTTCAATAAAAATTGCCAAGTGCCAAGATTGTTTACCAAATAAGACTTGTCTAAAAAACGGAAGGAAAAAGTGTACCTACCTAATTGTTATTGTTACCAACTTATTTACATTTTATATTTTGAAGCAGATTCATTTTTATACCGACACGCATTAATTATGTAAATTCATGTATGAGGTAGATATAGTCTAAAATTTAATTACCTAAACTATAGTCTTTGTCCTTGATACTGACACTGGGTATTTCCATAAGAGCAGAGGACACATATAGAATTTATTTAAACAATGATTCATATCATTACAGGGTACGGAAATGTCTTAACGTATTTTCAAGGTTAATTAATAAAATACCACATTAATTATAGGTATGTTGCACAACAAATAATTTTTTCCTCCTTTTGTAACTTTAATTGTAACGTCTTTGAATTACAGATCGTAGCCCTGGCCTTAGTGGCGATAGCCGCTGCAGCTCCTGATCACCATGCTAAACGTAAGTACTTTAAAATATCTTTAACATCATCTCTTTTCTTTCTTCTCCCTTTCTTGGCCGGCAACGCATCAGAGATGCTTTGGTGTGGCTGATGTCCATGGGCGACGATAGCCACTTACCATCAGTTGAATCGGCAGCTCACCAATTAATTAAAGATTTAAATATTAGGTATTTATGATAAATTTTAATACCTTATATTGATTGATTGTATTTATGTATTATTGATTTAAATAATTTAAACTATACTCCGTTCAATGTATTAATTTACATTTTTACCTGTTTGCCTCGTAGGACCATCATATGAGGACACCAATAGATTTACTAAAATATGTTTTTAAACTATAGATTTTTTATATATTCTAATTTAGCAAATAAAAAATTAAAAAATTATATTTCTGGGTTTAAGCCCATTTAACCTTCGGGAGTTCTACGCATGCATTTGAATCTATCTAATCAATCGAAGAAAGGAATAAAAATTGGATGACCGTCTTTGGGTCATTTTTCAGATGCTATTCCGATTATATTTTATATATCAATCGATTTTACTTACCGATTAAAACATAACACAGTTTATTAATTTATCAATAAGGCTTTAAACATACCCAGGTGTATACCTAATTAACTATATTTTATAAATATAATAAATTACACGTAAAGCACCATAATTAATGTATTTTTATTTAGCAACAGCAATAAAATTTCTCCTAATTTTACTGATAAAAATGCTTGATTTATTAAAAAAAGTGAGTCGGACTAATGTGCAGTGTAAAAACTAGCTGAATGATGATTCTAATTCATATTATTAAATAATTCGATACTAAAAATAAACTCCTACTCACCCCCTAACTTTAACTCCTCCCTTATATACGCCACCAAACCTTAAAAACCCGTAGAGAAATATAGTGTAAGAGATGTAGTAGGAATTTTATGATTAAGTAAATCATTTACTTCAAAATAACTAACTAACAATAAGCGATGTTATCTAAAAATGGCGTCCTTTTTAGACTCCGGCGGCCAACACGGTCACGAGGAGCATGGTGAACACGGACACGAACAGGGACACGAACACGGCGGCGAACATGAACATGGCGAACATGAACATGGCGAACATGAACATGGCGAACATGAACATGGCGAACATGAACATGGCGGACATGAACATGGCGAACATGACGGCGGACACAAACATGGCGAACATGGACACGAAGAAAAAGAACATGGAGGGCATAAACATGGAGGGCATGATCATAGTGATGAACACAAAGACTAATAGATTACACAAATCTGATTTAATGTCCCAATCAAGCTTGATTGTCCCTTTCCGAAAATCCTACCAATAAACATTATTATTACGAATTTTCTTTGTTTTCTATATAAATCCCTTACGTTATATTACACTGATGCACCTTATGTTGACTTAATTACAATAATAAAAAAAATGCATAAGGCATTTTAATCAAGCCCAGAGAGGTAAACAGTCCAACTACAATTTTACAGTACCGAATTTTTGATTTAAAACAATTTAAATTGATTATTTTGATAAAACCAAGATTATGTTTACCTGTTGGCTGTTATAGTTAAATGATAGTGCGTGCAATACTAGTTTAATTTATCTTCTTCAGTTTTTGGCATGAAATAGTTACCGGGTTTTGAAAAATAAACTCTAGATCAGTGTTTATTTCTTAGTGGCTAACTTAAGCGTACGATTGGAGGCCTCCAACTGAATTTATCGATAACTTCGCCCACTGCGCCTTCCGAAGAACTTCTATTCTTAACTTAAAAACATTCTAACTAAAGAACATCCTAACTTATACATAGCTATCGAACAGGTATAGTTCACTAAAACAAAGTATTTGGTAAAACAATGCAATTTATTTGTTTAGTACATAATCTCTTCTATCTGAATACATAAACTTCAAGGTCCTTGAACTAATTTATGACCTCCCGCTAAAAAAGGCAACTCAATAAGCACAGCTTCATATAACGTTTTTCTTGTTTATTTGAGAAAATCTATTTTTATTATAGAAAAATACACGTCCTTAGTGCTTTGACCACCCTAATCTAGCCGCTATGCCTCCCTATGGTGCATTTTATGGTATAAATTGTGATCATAAAATTACTTATATTTCAAATAATGCACCTATACATGATGTTGCTATAATTTTTTATATTAATTCCAATTAATTTGCATTAAATTTATAAATACTCTACTTCGTGTCTGTATAAATATATTACTATGTTATAATATCTAGTATTTACAAAAACTAACAGCTATATACACAGATCAATAATTTATTAAAACAGAAAAACAAAAAGAGGAATCTATATTAACATTAAAGCATTTTAGAAGGCGAACAAACGAACACTATAATACAATGGCTAAATACAATGTCGTAAATAAATATTTAATATTTTCGTTAAATTTTAACACAATTTATTTTGTCCGTACAACTTTGTATCATATACTGAGCGTTTACCCTGTCTTGCGAAGCGATAAATAGGTATACACTAACCAAATATAATATTAATACCACATTAGATACATTATAATTATCTACGGCTAGTATAATAGACAAATAACCCAAAGAAATTAACAAAACAAGAGACCGCCACACGCGCGCTTTAGATCAAATGCGCTATCGAACAGCAATCAACGTTAAAATATAATATGGCCAAATAGAAATAGTTGATATAAATAAGAAACAGAATATGTTACAATATAATACGTAGCAGCTCAACCATAAAATCTGTCATATTGAGATCCTTAAGTTAAGTTTCCAATGGTAAGTGCCAACACCTCGGAACAATTTTTACGGCGATTTTCAACACAACTAGAAATGCATAATGATATATTCGCATTTAAAACGTATGAAATAAATCACCATATTCGTATTTTCAATATAAAGATATAACAAAAAATTATTTACCGTTAGAATTAACAATAAAATCTATAATAATCATTGAAGTATGACATAGAACAGACATCTCGAACAAAATGTGTCCCCTCCGGGAGGTTCGAATTTCAAAACTTAGCCCCGGTTCTCCTTCCACAATTGAACGAATCCATTGAAGATTGAAGCCACGTGGCGCCAATGCATTGGGACATACATGGTGTTCGCGGTGTCGGTTCTATACGCTAGTAATAGTGCTTCAATGATAATAATCATGTGTATCAATGACGCTATCTCTGTGTACACTTATCACTAATTTTGTAACCAATAACATTATTACTTTTGTATTTAAATGAAAAAATAACATTTCATATTTATATTAAATCGGTTAAGGCCAACAATAGTATTATTAAACCTGCCAGTATTGTCTTCGACTATCAGTAATGGTAGTTTCTCAAAACTTACTTAAAATTACCTTTTAAACATTTCCATAAAATCAAATCATTAAGAATATAATAATGTAGTCATGAAATATGCGTTGTAAATAGATTATGACCGATGTCGTAATTATTAGTAAATCATTAAGCTAGCCTAATTAATAACTAATTGTCTCTCACACGATTGCTTGTCAAATTGTTAATAAATCAAGTTATTTACCTGTGACACGGGTACTTCGATATTTCGACCTTTTTAACGGACGATACAATTATGTCGAAATGACGTCATACAAAATCCATATCGCTTTTACTCCTGTCGCAGTAAAATGTACACAATCAACGATTAGTTTAAAATTATATTATATGAATCGTGATATTAAGCAATAATACATTTCCCACCCTGAAAACACTAAATTATTCATATTGTCAAATTAATGAAACATATTTTATGCATCGCTCGAAGGTTAAGACTAAATAATTTAATTATTACACGACGCTATCAATACTATTATAGTTTTACATTGTTTGATGTCAGAATAAAAGCGACATTTGTTTAACACTTTCGTCGAGGTCATCGTATAACACAAAATAATGGTAAAACAAAATAAATTATTTAAAACGCTTAACGCGCTTACTTATACGGTGTTAGTTTAGCGAACGCATGCCTCTAAGTAATATTTTATCTATCTAGACATACTAATTGTATGTATCCGAATATACATTGGCCAACAGCGTTTGATAGGCGGTAATAATGGTGGAAACACCACATATTTGTTTCTTTAAAAAAAAACAATTTTGACATGGGCATGTTTATAGACAAGCGTGGTTTTTGTTAAACAATAATTTATTTTATATGAATAGCGTATTTTACACGCTGCATCTGTTTAATTTTTTTGTGTTTCAGATTATTTTTATGACAATCTCTGTCTTGGCGGATCTATTTAAAGACAGGGTCTTTCATTTTGTGCCAAAGTAAAATATATCACTAGAATTAACTTGGCACCCGGGTACCTTACATCTGCAGACAAATATACTAAGTCTTACATTATCTCCATACTGTGTAATAATAACTGAATAAATAACGCCCCAACTCAGAGTCACTGATGATTACTTTTATCGCTTCTTACGCCCCAACTCAGAGTCAATTAATGGTCATTAAAATCGCTCCTTAGTACAGAATCACAATTAGTCACTCCCAGAGTCAGTTAATCGACCGTTATAGGCCCTTAATGGCAATTAAAGTTAATTATACAAATACCATTACTTAAACTCTACTTAGGATTGATTTTGACGTTCAGTTGATATTAGGTTTACAATTTGAGTGATTTCACAAGCAAAATGTCTGTTTTCGCGGATTTTGCCGATTTTATTGAATTTGTTGATTACGCTAGAATGCATAGACATGTGGGGCCAAGGCGATATTTGCGAGATTTCTCTGATCCGTTTAGAACATACTCGGTCCAAGAATTTTATGCACGATACAGCAGAATGTGTAAAAACGGTTATATTGCCCATACTGGTGCCAGGCCTAACGAAACCAACAAAGAGAGGTTTACCATTTGCAACTCTTTTTCGCGGTGTTTTACACTCCATATCCTTTGAAAAACGATACAGTTGTTTTGATTACAGTTCACAACCTTGGTGCCCTTATTTATTAACATAAGTTATTATCATATTCGCTAATTTGAAAGTGTAGGAACTTTACATGTACATGATAATATTATATAATAAATAGGTTGGCGATATTAAACAAAATGAAATTTTTCAATTCAATTCATATTGAAATCAAACCAACAATATAATATATATCAACATTGAATTTACTGACAATTGACATTTACTGTACAGTGTACTGCCACAGATACTACAGTACTACTAGGTATAGTATTGCCGTTACATAAAATTGCGAGTTTTTTTATTTTATTTTGAAGAAAAAAGCTACTTTGCAATGTTCTTAAGTAAGAAAACACAGTAAACGAATTTCTTGTTACTATATTAGTATAAATCATCGTTCTAAAAGCACTAAAATAAGTATTATTTTTTATGTGTTCTCAAGGTATTTTACATGTGGCTACACTAATACTCTATCGATATGATAATCGATAAGGTTATTAGACGTTGTTCCGCACTAGGGTTACTTAAAGTTAATAAAATGACTCTGAGAGGAATCGATACTTAACATATTTAATGTCAATTAGTTATGGACTCCTTACAGCTAAATAAAGGAACATTTCTGAGTTGGGGCGTTAGTAAAGAATCATCACACAAATTCTGTACTAAGGAGCGATTTAAGAAAGATAAGTTAAGAATCATAAATATGTTTGAAATAAAGAATTTTTCAATGACATCATAAATGAGATAAACAAATGACTGATAAATATAAACAAAAGCCGACCTGTAACTGAGGTATTGGCGGCTCTAGCTCTGCCATACCCATAGATAGCAAACCCTATCTGCTAAATTACACCAAAAGAATTTTAGTCAAATATTTTGCAACAAAACTTTTAAACTTATTTTATACCTTGATATCGGTATTTTAAAAACGCGTAAAAATTACCTTTTGGGGCATTTTCTTTAAAATTTCACATGACTAAACTGTATAGTTTAGTATATTTATCTGCAGCCCTACATAGACTAGACTTAAATATACGTGGGACAGTGTTGTAGGCTAGTCCCGCACGCGTCGCACACTTTCGCGTCCCGCTTGTTGACGAGCGTGCAAGCGGGACACTCGCGCCCGCCCGACGTCAGGGGTTGTATTTCGGGTCCCCTTTTCGACTTCCCGCACATTTCACACGCTAGGAGCGTCCCCTTGTTTAAATAAGTGCACGTACCGCACTGCCAACTGTCCGTTTTGGGGTCGTCAATGTCCGGGCGTTCGATGTGACTCGTTCGACTGGATGATCTCTCGCGGTCGCCATTCTGTGTGACCTGCCGAGGTGGGGAGCGCCGCGCGAAATCAGGCTCGTCTAGAGACACCACCAACTGCGCCTTCAACTCGTAGTTTGGTTGGTTTGTGCTTGCTACTGTAATTGTGGAAAATTTTATGACAAGAATCAGTTATGTTTCTTACAAACGTATAGTGTATGGGACGAATAAATACTCAAAAATTTGAACTAAAAATAATTGAACTGTACTTGTGGGTAGGATTTATATTTTTTAGATTTTTGTCTGTTTGTCTGTACAAGCATCTTGCAGAAACCTCTGAACAGATTTAGATAATACAAGGCATATTGGTAACTTATATCATAAGTATTTATACGGGGTACTTTTCATCTGAAGTAGTTTATTTCCGCAAAATAACAGGGTCTGTCAAAATAAGAAAAATATTCAAATAAAATTGTTTACCTGCTACAGACTTGGAACTGTGAGCCGTTTTATGAACGCCATTCTCCACCGGCTTGCTTTTTTGTTTCTCCGTAGGCTTCTCCACTTCCACTGCCACGAGTCTCGTCGGTTTCTTCACCTTCTTCACCTCCGCGGTACTGGTTGGCGAGCCGTTCACCGAGTTCTGCTGCTTAATTGTTTCCTTCCTATCCTTTATATCCTGTTTAGTTAACAATTTCACTTTATCCGGAGCTATTTTGGGTGTGACTAGACCGTCTGCCTTAGGGTTCCCGAGTGTTTCGACTGGTTTCTTCGATTTTCTATCGTCTCCGATTCTCCTCTTTGCAATTTGCTTGGCTCTTTTTATCTCCTGCTCCTGTTTTAGCCTCATCAGACTCTCGTTGACTTTCGCAGTTCGGTACGCGTCCTCGTCGTGCGACCTATCCAGATTTAGCGCCTGGAGGCCATCTTCTAAGTCCAAGGTCGTAGGTTGATACTTCGATCTCCGCTCCTCTCTGTCTAATCTGTCTAGCGTTCTAGAATCTCGGTCCAGAGACTGTGAAAACCCACTCCTACTATCTCCATCCTTGTCTTTACTGGACAGATTCCTGAACACATAGTCCCAGCTCTCGTAGGTGCCCATGCCATCTTCCTTAGCCTTACTGAGCGTCGGTTGGGTGTCGGATCGCGGCAAGCTCGGGAGTGAAACGTCGCTGAAGCCAGATTTGGAGGTGCTATTATTGCGTTTGGAGTTCTCCTGCTTACTTCTCCTTTGACTCCTCTCATCTTCCCTTTGTCTTTCGAATTTGCCGTTCTCGTAGATGGATGGGGAGTCTAGTTCTATTAGCTGAGCGGTGGGTACCGAGGGGTACCTGTAAGGGGGGTATCCATTCACGGGGACCGTGGCAGCTTGTTTGATCGGCGCGTATACTGGAGTGGGGATCATATACGGCGCCTGTACGGGGTAATAGTAAGGCACTGCGCCGTATGGCGTCATCATCGACACCGGATTGTGTACCGTAACCGGTATTTCCTGGTTCATATGCTGATGGGGCACGGGATACATCATGTGAGGATGCATCATGTTGGGAGACATCATGTAAGGATGTATTGGTGGTGGCTGGTCTTCGAAATTCTCGTCAGGGTACATGTGGTTACAAAGTGCTACTGAGTTGTGGTGCCTCGTATCGATTAGCCTATTTCGTTGGTGGTCTGATGACGTCGCTGGTATGTTCGTGTATATTTCCAGTTCTGAAAATAAACAAACGTTAGGCATATAAATAAATGAGACTCAAAAAATAGGTACTATCTGAGAACAAACATTTCTCTGTCACCTATGTAAATATGTTCCCCGACCAATAATTCAACATGGTACAACGGGGAACATATTTTACATGGTAATCGAACTCGTTTTATAATACAAATATTTTTGTCTATACATAGCAACTTCATACCACACTTTCCACAACAGTCAACAACAACCTATCTTCAGTATATCATGCGAACAATGACGTAGAACCATCATTAAAACTAATAACAAAGTTCATTTCATTTGACACCCACTGTTATCTTAACGTCTTTTATTCAAAAAAAGACTGTAAAACTACTCAGCATAAAGTTCAATAGGGATGTTTACACTAATTATAAATTACTATTTTTTTGTCTAAAATACTAGTGGTAACATTTAAAGGCCTAAAATATGATTCTTTTATCGAAATCAATCACAATAAATTAAATATCATTAATTTAAAATGTTAAAATTTGTACTCACTGTCACGTGACCTCAAACGCCATTTTGAGCTTATGACGTCATTGAAAGTATTTTATATGCAAATTCAACTAACTTCAGCAGACAGATAGTATTGAATAACGGATTGTGACGTCACGTGACGTTTTTGGTGAGAAATTTGGTAATGATTTTTATTTATCAATATTTGTTTTTTAATTGAAAATTATTATTTTTATATTTTTTTCGTGAATATTAAGATCCTATCTATAAAATTAAATTGAATCCTAAAATTAGTCAACATCCTTATTCATCTCACCGTCAGTGTACCCCGCGAGTCGGGCGGCGGCGGCGGCGGGCGCGGCGATGTACGCGGCCCGCTCGCGCGCCACGTCCGTCCACGACACGCGCGCGCCGCCGCTCCACACCGACTCCCAGATCTGGGACATTATCTGTCGACGACATGCACACACACTTTATGCACGACGAATATTTTGGAGTAAATAGGATAGGGAGATGGCAGTTGAACGAGGCGTCACGTTGCTGGCCAAGTGACGGTATCAGGATCGCTGTGTCATTGGACCACATCTCCACTTACCATCAGGTGGGATTGTGGTGAAGTATTAACTTATTTGTGAAAAAAAAACATGAGAGGTGTCAAGGGACACCCGGATGGAACGAAGTTCCTTTCGATTTAAGTATTGTTTTGTTGTACAGTACAGCGCCATCTCTGTAAAACTCTCTGAATCACTTCAAAAAAAGTGTCGTCATTCGTAAGAATCAAAAAGTGTCGTAATTTTCCGTCTAGCCCCCTTTCACAACGCGCGATAAGGAACTTCGTTCCAAAAAAAATATTATTTTACGGACGACGCGCTTCGCTTCATCATTTATTATGCGTACAGCGAAGGATTGGAATAAATTTTGTTACGGAATAAACGGTGTTTCCGCTCGATTATAATGTAAGTGTCTTCAAGGCAAGAGTGAATAGGCTTTAACTAACTTAAAGCGTTTTACCACCAATGAATACATCGCCACTTACCATCAGGTGGGATTGCAGTCAAGCATAGGCACTGTGGCTTGTGTCGATCCTAATTTAAGTGATCGACAAAGTTAAGCAACAGCAGGCGCGGTCAGTAGTTGGTTGGGTGACCGCTAGTGACAATAATTTCTTGAGCATTTCCATATTTCGGAAAGCACGTAAAACCTTCGGTCATTTTTTTTTTTTTTAATCTTTATTTATTTATAGAGGGTTTAGTCATACATTTGACTATGTCACCCTCGTAAGGCTATTGATCTTATTTAAGAAACACCAGAAAAATATAACTGGATCAGTATCTTGGCCTCTTCTGAACCAGGAGAGGCCAAGATACTGTTACAAATACCAACTTGGTTATTTATACACTTTAAATTATGGCGTATTTCTTCATTCCGAACACATTCCATCAACACATGTTGAACGTCCTCAATTACTCCGCAGTCTGCGCAGTTTGGTGAATTTGTTTGTCTCATTATAAATTTGAACTTGTTTGATGGAATATGTCCGGAACGAAGCCTGAGTAGTGCCACTATGTGCTTACGTTTCATAGTTACTGTTTGAAACCATGGGTAGCGAGGAAGCTCACATTGTATAGTCTTATACCATATACCTTTATTTAACGAGCGTTCATCAAAGTATTCCCTCCAACTGCATCTACATTGTGCTTTTACTTTTGAAAGTATTTCGCTGTATACTGGTGGACACACATAATATGGTATTCCCTCATTTATGGCTTCTTTTGCCATTTTGTCAACTTCCTCGTTACCCATAATACCAATATGCGAGGGAACCCATTGCAACATAAGATTTTTGTTAGAATTTTGATACCCGGTTATCGTAGAGTAACAATCATTAAGCCATATCGGAGAACCTCGGGCAGCATGAAAACTTTCGACACTTAGGTTGGCCACTAACCCTCCACCAATCCACATAGAGCTGTGGTGGAATATGCTCTAGGCCTCCTAAAGAGGAATGACCCGTGCTCACTAGTCAGCCATTATTGGGTTGAAGCAGCACCACAGAAGAATCAGTAATCATCACACATGACCAGTCCTGGATTTGTCAATAGGCCGAATAGGCCGCGGCCTAGGGGCGGCAGCGTCATAGGGGTGGCAGATTTCAGAAGATGATATATTATAGATGATTTTTCCATTAAAGTGTCGCAAAAAATTGTAATTCTTGTTTTTTTACGCACTTTCTTAGTAACTAATTCAGTGCCTTCCTTACTAGGAATGGAAAATTTATTTTTTTAGAAAGGTACATGGGGCGGCGAAAATTAATTGGCCTACACTCATAAAAAATATAAATCCGGCACTGCACATGACGTCACCTCACCTTGCACTCGGTGTGCGCTACTAGCGCGTCCCGCGACACGGCGGCGGCGGCGTCGGGGCACACGGGCGCGGTGAGGGCCAGCCTCCCGCCGCCCGCCGCGCGGTACCCTAGCGCCTGCAGCAGCAGCTCTGCGCCCACCAGGTTCGCTTCCACCTCGTGCTTGTAGAACCCGCTGTATAGCTGCACAAGTATTATGCATTTCATCAGTACCTTCAATATTCAAGTACAGTACGGCCGACGTATCTCGGCGCGTCTGAACTTCGCGCAGAAGGCTGCGCAGTAACATTATTTTGGCAATGCTCGGTACGCGGCGTATTATGTCTCGGACACACGTTAGCATGTTCGTGTCGCTATCTCTGTCTTACATGCGCTAAAGTTCGCAAAGCCTATGTGCAGACGCGCCAAGATACGTCGGCCGTACTGTACAGAGCCAACGCGTGCTCAAAACGTGGCACATGGCGACGCTGTTCTAATTCAGTTCATAATAGAGAAAGAGATGGCGCTACTTGCTTGAGTCAGCCGCCAAACGACTCGTCGTGTTCCGCCCGGAAGCCTGAGAACCAGTTCTTTCTTTCTCTTTCTTCTTTCTTAGTTAACAAGGCGTCGGTGATGCCTTTGGTGCAACTGACTATGGCCGAAGGTTCTATAAGGTAGATCGTCAATTTGTAGACTAGTTACATGAAAACAAAGATTACTTTAAATGCCTTTGTCTAATAGTTAGTCCAACAAGGTATCCTGTCTCTCTATATATATTAAGCAACTAATAACCCGCCCTCGACAGCTAATTAGACTGTCAGGCTAGTTATAAAAACATAATATCCGTGAATTCGCGATGATGTAAGTTTGAAATCATACGCAATATGAACATCAATCAAGCTGAATCATAATATGAAAAGCTCTTACTCATCAATATTGTCAAGGTTGTAAGATAGTGAACATGAAATTCTTGATAGATACAATTTTGTCGAGCGTTGTTGATAAACAATAACTAATCAGTGCGAACTTATATCTTAACTAGATAAAATTTTAAAAATTCTAGATTTCATGCACAAATACGTCGTTTACCACGTATTTTAAATTCAACATTCAAACTGCCAAGAAGTTTATTTTCAAAATTAGTATATCTGCAATAAGAACAAGTCAGAAAAGTAAAAAATAGAAAAGTATATTATAATTTACGTTAGTTTTGAGCTACTATTTCAGTTATATTTTGCTATGTTGGATAATGACATTAGTATAACTGGAAGGCAAATCTTACTTGCTAATCAAAAGTTCCCAGGTCTTTCCCTGTACACATAATTTTTCCTCACTCACCCGTATAACCTTATACTCCTTGCGCCAGGGTTGCGCCAACAGATTGCCGGCGTACCGCGCGATGGCCGCCCAGCCGATACCCGCCCGGTACGCGCTGTATTCGGGTAACTCGTTGATGGTCCGTTGAAACACCTTCGCCGTCTCCGCTAGACCGAACTTGCACTCGTGTGGGACTAGCGACAGGTACTCTATTATGTAACCTGGAATAAATACATGTAAGTTAAGTATGTATATCATTATACGCTGTTGTCTCCTATAATTTTAAAAGTTGATTTCCATTGAAAGAAAGAAGAAAGAAAAGATTTATTTCTGGCACACACAACATAATTAAGCTAACATAATTATGAACTATGCATGTAGTTACAATGTTCGCGTGTGTTGTGCCAGAGAATGGTACCCACTCAGCGTACTGCCGTAGCGTTTGCCATGGCGGTGATTTTCAGTGGGCCCTTCTGGTGACTCACAGGCGACAATGTTTTTTTTATTTTTCATTGCAGATTCTAAACGAATAAATCGCAGGTTCTATATGTAATATTTCATTAAAGGTCCATCCCAATAAAGTGTAATTATAGTAATTGTATACTTGCCCTACTCCTTGGTGTCATTGCTATCTACGAGCAACAATGACTATTGCTATATCAATATTTTACTTAATTAATAAGTTAATGAACCAAAATCCCACCCATGGTAGGTGCACTTAAGAGCCTATTGAAACTATCATTTGCCTCAACTACCTCGTCGGCCATCAACACAGAACCAACCTTCGAGCTTCTTCCTCTGCAGCAGTTTCTCGGGGCTGTCCTCTGTCTCCAGGTAACTGTAGTGCGCGTCCTCGATGCGCCGCCACAGCGCCGGCAGCCGCTCGCGCAGCACCGCGTCCCCCCCAGAGCACGACATCACCATCTCAGTGATAACCACGTCGTGAAATACTGCAATGATGATGTCATTAGTATCATCACTATATATTTTAACCACCTGTTATGGTCGTCAGGCCGGACGAAGAGGTGAAATACTGCAATGATTGTGTTATTAGTACCTTTAGGAAGTTAGCACCGCACTTTGAAGTTACAAACATTTTGAGGGTTGTTCCAGGTTGCTCTAGGTTTGTTCTAATTTCTACATTGTTGCAAAACGACATAAGGCTGAGAATGAAACTTTCAGAGAAAATTCAAAAGATGTGATTTTTAAGCTATCACCGCACTTCAAGGTATCGCGATTCTGGCGGCACCGCAAGAATCGCGATACCTTGAAAGTGCGGTGCTAGCTAAAAAGTCAGTTTTTTGGATTTTCTCTGAAAGCTCAATTCTCAGCCCTATGCCGTTTTGGAACAATATAGAACAAACCTTGAACACCCTGGAACAACCTTCAAAATGTTTGTAACTTGAAGTTAGTGGAGTAAACTTGAAGTGCGGTGCCAAGTTCATGGAGGTGTTATTAATGTCATTATGTATAACGGCTTGATATGGTCGTAAGACCCGGTGCGGTGGTACCATGCTACTATTCTCAACATGCAATATAACTGTATGCAATAAGCGTAGTAGCGTCCATTCGCGTGGCGTGGCATGTGGCACAAAAAAACACGTTCCTGTCACGTTATTAGGTAAGCAGTAAGCACTGAGTTTTAATCTTTACCTTCGATGAGATTATTATATTCGAATGGACCGTTGCTGTTGACCCTAGCGGTCTTTACACTAGCCTTCCTTTTCATTCGGACAAAACTGTCATACTGAAAACTGTCCACATCGGATTATAAGGGATCGAGGTCGGTTATTAACTATTGGGATATCATAAATAACAATGATTATGAATAACTTTGTTAATTAGTTTATTAATAGTTGTTGCTAATAGTCTGTGATGTTAGTACTTTCAAGATATGCAATACTAACATTTGTAACGGACTTGCCGTTCTCATTAACTTCAGATTAGGTGCCTGTAATAACTATACAATACATTTTGACTCACTATTAACTTGTGATATGTTCTGGATAAAGATTATCAAATGACAAACAATGTAACTTGATAATGACCGCAAACCGTACTCCGCAAATAAACACATCGTTATAATCTACGCTCATTAACGCAATTAACACATTATGAAGCAAGTAAACAGTGCAATATCAACCTTGTTAGCCATAACCATGAACTATGAGGACGCCGGACGCGACGGTAACCATGGCGATCTAAATTCAGCCTTTTTAGCGGATATCTTATTGATTTTTTTAAAGTACAATTTCATCGTACCTTTCATCAATTTCATCGTATCTTTTTAACCGACTTCAAAAAAAGGAGGAGATTCTCAATTCGACTGTATTTTTTTATGACAAACATAAAAAAAACCTCAGAACTTTCGACTGGGAGAACCAATTTTGATAATTCTCTTTTTAATCGAAAGCTGTGCTTGTCGTGTGGTCCCACTTAAAGAGCGAGATCTGACAATGGCATCCATGTCAAAAGCATATAAGTCTTAAATTTGCATTAAGTATGTGCGCGATAAATGGACAATAACTCAATATCTCGCCAACCGATTTCGATGATTATTTTTTTATTGGATGTACTTCATTTGAAGTCGGTTTTTTTTTGTTAAAATTTTAGATTATTAATCGTTTTAACAAGTCCTGAGTTTCTTGTGGTTTCTTGTGAGAGTACTTTCTGACATAATCAGCGCAAGGTTTTCTTCATTCAAGTGTTAGGACCGCATTCCCTCTCGCTTGAGCTTGGAAGCTACTTACTTCTTTCTTTCTCTCTTTCTTCTTTCTTGGTCGGAAACGCATATGCCTTTGGTATTTAACAGATCGTCAGCTCGTTTTTCGGACAGTTACAAAAACACGAAATCATTCGAACGCACTATGTGTTATAAACCTCGATTTTGTTTCACTTTGTTTTTATTCGAAAATACTATAGTCCATGTCATTACAAACGTCAGAGTAAAACTCCCGATGCGATACAGCTTTTAGTTTTTTTTGTACAGCGTTTCAAAATTTGCCCATATCCGGGTCTAAAAATTTACAAAATTATTTTTTGCAGAAAAACTAAATTGGATACTATAAAATTGATTATGCCAGTTAATTGTATAGATATAACTATACTACCTTTAAAAAAAATTGTCCATTTACTGTGGTTAAATAAAGTAAAAAATGTATTTTTATCATTTTCGGTCTTATTTATTTTTCTCAAGTATAATGCCGTATTAGATGAAGATTTATACATGAATCGATAGCTTATATAAATGACTATTATGTGTATTAAAATCATATTCTAATTCCGTGTTATTCAAAAGATAAACGACATTTAAATTTTTATTCAGGGTTGGCACTTTCAAATCCGGATAATAATAATATTTGGTATCTGAAGATAAAAAAATATATAAAAATAAAATATAGTTTTATCTTTCAAATCATAATTGATTCTTAAGAGTCCTCAGTCGTTTTGTCATGATTCTAACGAGGCATCCAAAAGACAACGAGATATACTGGCACACTTTGTAGGTTTAGATCTGTAGGTATAGTGAATTCGTCATCTATATTTATATCGGTTATACTGTTTTATAATATATGTAAAATATTATAATATACTATTTATGAATATGTATATAGTTATTATATGATGTATGTATTGTAGTATTTATTCGGGTATAAATACATATAGATATATATATTTTGTGTTGTATTTATTTAGTCTGCGTATTTCTTTATTATTATTATTATTTTTAACCAACTTCAAAAAAAGGAGGTTTTCAAATCGACTGTATTTTTTTTATGTTTGTTACCTCAGAACTTTGGACTGGGTGAACCGATTTGGATGATTTTTGTTTTAATCGAAAGCTGGTGTTTGTCGTGTGGTCCCACATAAATTTGAACGAGATCTGACAATGGCATCCATGTCAAAATCATATAAGTCTTAAATTTGCATTAAGTATGTGCGCGATAAATGGACGAATAACTCAATATCGCGCCAACCGATTTCAATGATTCTTTTTTTAATTGAAAGCTGGTGCTTTTCTTGTAGTCCCACATAAATTTGAGCGAGATCTGACAATTGTATCCATGTCAAAAGTACAATGTACTTCATTTAAAGTCGGTTATTTTTTTGTTAAAATGTTAGATTATTTCTCCCTTTGTCGAATATACCGCCATCGTTGTTTTACTACTGCCCGAAGGTTGACTGGCAGAGAATGCTTTTAGCATCAAGTCCACCTTTGTTTCTATACTTTTTGTATGGTACATAAAGAAAGAAATATAGAAAAATATCATATATCCCTTTACAACTGGCCAAAAAGTTTCGATTTTACCTAATTTATGTCATAGAATGTATTTATAGTGGTGTAAGGTACCACGGAAAAATACTGAAAAAAAAATTCGGTAACACCAGAATTAACATTATTTATTTTTGAAAAGTTCATTAGCACTTTAAAGTTTTTTAAAACATCGTACACAATCGTAACAAAACTAAAATAAAATTTTTACCTAAAACTAAAAAAAAAATTGTGTGAACTTAATTTCGACTTTCAAAGACAGCGAGAACGAAAATTGAAAATTTGACGATTGATCATATTCACTGTTAATAAATAAAAAATAAAAAAATTGATAACGTTTTAACTTGATTTTCGGATTCCCTAAACATCTTATTTAGTACTAGTTGTCTCGGCGAACTTCGTATCGCCTAACAATCAGTGATATACTTTGTTATTTTAACTTTTATAGTTTTGGTAGGTTTAAAAAATCCGGCCAATTAATTCCCTCTCCCTCTCCCTCTACCTCCCCATCCCCCTCGCTTTTCCCCCTTTTTACTTCAAAACTGACGAAGTTGCCATACTAACTTGCACCCCCCTTTTAACTCTTTGGGGATGATTTTCCAAAAAAACGCATTGCTGTTAAATTTTGTTTCTAATCATGAGCTAATACCAATATCAATCTTCATGTTTATAATTGTAAAACTGACGAAGTTGGGTTGTATGAAAGTGACTTCAAACCCCTATTTAAACCCCTTAGGGGATGAATTTCCAAAAGTCTCATAGCCTATAGCCTTCCTCGATAAATGGACTATCAAACAAAAATATTTTTTCAATTCGAACCTTTAGTTCCTGAGATTAGCGCGTTCAACCAAACAAACAAACAAACTCTTCAGCTATATAATATTAGTATAGATATTGTATTTCTACAAATAGATTTATGTATGAAAAACGTTATTAAAATAAAAGGTTGTGTGAATGAACATTAAAACACTTATACCGGATGAAATTAAAATTATCTTGATGTGACAACCCTAACCACAAAAAATCCGGATACAACTTTAATTAATTATTACTTTTGAATAACACGGAATTAGAATATGATTTTAATACACACAATAGTCATTTATATAAGCTATCGATTCATGTATAAATCTTCATCTACTACGGCATTACACCTGAGAAAAATAAATAAGACCGAAAATGATAAAAATACAATTTTTACTTTATTTAACCACAGTAAATGGACAAGTTTTTTAAAGGTAGTACAGTTATATCTATACAATTAACTGGCATAATCAATTTTATAGTATCCAATTTAGTTTTTCTGCAAAAAATAATTTTGTAAATTTTTAGACCCGGAAATGGGTTAACTTTGAAACGGTGTACAAAAAAAACTAAAAGCTGTATCGCATCGGGAGTTTTACTCTGACGTTTGTAATGACATGGACTATAGTATTTTCGAATAAAAACAAAGTGAAACAAAATCGAGGTTTATAACACATAGTGGAACGTAGCCACATTTCCCAATCTCCCGTCCTACTGCATTTTCCTAATTTCTCATGGTTTCCCTATTTTTAACCATTCTTTCCCTGCCACTCTAAATATAATATCATTAGTTCACCATACTAAGGTCTACCACATTCCTTTTGCCAACCGTTAGTCTTGCTTTACTAGTTTTTATAAATCCTGATGAGATACACGACAGGTCATTGCCATTCGAGTTTTAACGCGCGGTTTAAACTAGGAATCATTTATCTTCAACCTTACTGTATTTTAAATAAGTAAACTATAGAAGTACTCCATACTACAATACCACATTTCGGATATTCCTGTTACGGACGTAGGAGGGGAGATTGGAAATCGCATTCTTCCCAACCCTCACTTCGCGACGTATATCTATATCCTCAAATGCGTTATGCGTCTTCCCAAGATATCATCTGAAGCATATTAAGTATTACTTCAGTGGATACAAATGAATAAACAATGGAGATCTAAATAACAACCTTTTTTACGTTGATTAAAAAAGATATGCAAGTCATGCACTAGTTAACTTAATCTTCCTTGCCTATTCATAAACGGAAGCTGATTCACACAAGACAAGTAGATCTGTGATTCACACCAGACAAGTAGATCTGATGATGGCATGGTACATCCTCTTTCATATTGATAAATACAGCACAAACACAAATGGTCACTATTTCGTGTGCAATCATGCGGCAATATGGGACTACCAACTGTTATTGCAGTTGCTTAACAATGTTATTTGAAATGTGTAAGCAACACAAAAGCGTACAATTGTGCAACCGATGAAGCATATAAAGCAATCAAAAAACTCGTATGTGACTCATGCTATGCAATTTCAATTGGTTATATTGTACTGATTCCACTTATCGCATTCCACTTTTTTTACTAATTTAACGACTTACAAGTATTCAATTAATTCGTTGTTAAATGGCAATTTTATTCCAGTTTTGTGTCGTTATAAATATTTATATGTGCAACTTATGTCAATCGCAAATCGACCGAGTTAATAGGCGGAATATGCAAAATATCGCTTGTACCGAGGTTTTAGTAATAACCAGCAAATGCTTGTGTGGAATTTCAAAATTTATTGGGCATTAAAAGCAAAATATAAATCTTCTTTCCTCTATCCCAATCATGGGTAAACTACGGTCCGTTAGTCCGCTGACCCGCGGCCGCCCTAGCTAGCGCATAATAATATTATAATACACTAGGAAATAGCCCTCGCTTCGCTTCGGGAAAAAATAGTAAAAAAATGTAATATAGCCTATGTCACCCGGGGATAGTGTAGCTTTCCAACAGTGAAAGAATTTTTCAAATCGGTTTGGTAGTTTCGGAGCCTATTCAATGCAAACAATCAAATCTTTCCTGTTTATAATATTAGTATAGATTACGTAAATCATTGGATAAATATATTATACTTTACTTTTGATCTTGAAGAAATCTGGAATGATTAATTAGAAAATCAGTAAAGTGCGACGTAAGGCGCTAAAAGGGGCGCTAATAGCAGCAGCTGTACGGCGCGGCGGCGCCCAGGCGACATGTCGTTATTGGAAAAAATTTCTGAGGGCGTCGATAAAATAAACCTCACGGGCAAACCTTTACCCAAAAATCCTATTACAGATTAGTAATTTACTAATCTATACTAATAATAAAAAGCTGAAGAATTTGTTTGGTTGAACGCGCTAATCTTAGGAACCACTGGTTCGAAATGACAAATTATTTTTGTGTTTGATAGTCTAATGATATAATAACCATCTTAAAGCTAATCCTACTAATATTATAAATGTGAAAGTTTGGATGTTTGGATGTTTGACATGCAATCACGTTAAAACGGCTAATCGGATATAGATGAAATTTGGCACACAGATATTTTAATACCTGGAATAAAATATAGGATACTTTTTATCCCGAGATATTGATCTGTTCCCGAGGGAGAAGAAGTAAAATTTATAGGAAGAGGAAAACAGTTTTGAAGTTTGTCATCACAGTGACACTCAAAAAGTCAAAATAGCAGATTGAGTTACTAAGTTATAAGATTATTCATTGTTTTAGTAAGTTTATTAAGTAACATATAAAAATTTTGCGGTCAGGGACATTGTGATAATTTTTATCATACAATGGAAGCTTTAGTACGCATCAATCTTGTATAAAAATCAAATAAATCAACAAACCATTTTTTGACGCAAAATTAAGGCTTCTTACACACCAGCGTTTGTCGAGCGTTCCTCGCGCCCAACACTTGATCGATAAGCTATGTAAAAAATAAAATAATTTTACGTTGAAGAAATACTCGTAGCTTATCAAGTTTCTTTCCTAGCTCTCAATATGAGGTGCGATTGAAGTATTTTAATATGTCGTATCAGGTTTAATTAATTGCAAAATATCATCAAATTTTGTTTTTAACATTCGCAAATATCTATCTATATATTTTTAAATTTACTTTATAGCATGAAATATTAATTTTGTTAACCTATTAAGCAAATCATTATTCAAGTGTGTCGGATGAACGCGTAAGCTTATAAAGTCCAAGTGTGTCGTCAGCCTAGTGTCAAAGTTGCTTTATTTTTCTATTATTGAGCGTGCGTTTGTGCCAGTGTTTTTAACCGATCACTACAAACCTACAAAAAGAGATTTTTATGAAAGATCGTTAGAACACAATATCACTGATTTTAGTTGTATGGTTGTTTATTTATTAATTGTATTGGGAATTTACTCAAGTTTGCCTACTTGAATATAGTGAGTATATGAGGATGGATTTTGGAGATAAAGAGTGAGCTTCTCAGTCGTAGGGATTAATTGAATCGTGTTTAAATACCCGTATATTAGCTTTTGTTATCGTTAACATTGTCCTTATCTTTATCATTATAAATCGTTGTGTATCTTAGAGACGACATATCCTCAACGGAATAATTGAAATAACTGAACAATTTTAAAAAATATTCATTGTTCGTAATATTAACACTGTAAAATCTGACGCACAGAAAAATAGACATTTTTTATCATGCCACCTGAGTTTAAGTGGCGATGTAGTCTTGGTTTATGTACATAAATATGGGATCTATTGTGAACATAAATATTTTCATACATTTCATACTATAAGTATGATGGTGATGATGATTCGCGATGACCCACGATGATCGCGTGGAAAATACGTACTTGGTTTGGCATAATTTTAAATTTAAATCATAGTTTAACGATATTCTTCGTCTGCGTAAATAAGGTCCATAAACAAATGAATAATATGTCAGCAATAAAAAAGTTTAGTTTTTAATTGAACCTGTCCGAACAGCTTTTTAAAAGCTTAGAAGAATAGGTACCTGAGTCTACATAATTTAAAAGTTGCAAACTTTGTTGCACATACGATAGAGATTTTTTACCTTAGACCATAGTGGTAATTCTTTCAATGACAATAACTGTCTAAAATCAGCAGTGTGAAAAACTCCTAACAAATTCTACTCGCTTGCTTGCAGCAGCAAATATTACATTTAGGGGGGTTCTTCGCTTGATTCTTCGCTATTTAAAATAGAATGTCAGTCCGTCAACCGCTAACCAATATTGATGATACGGTGTTTCTTAAATCAACATGGCTTTTAACATGGTTAAGATTGTCATCTTTCAATAAACACCGTGCCTCACAAGATTTTCTAAATGTCGATACCTTTTTTTATGGAATTAGCCGGAAAACGATTTGACGATCCACCTGATGGTAACAGGCCATCATCGCCAATGAACATCAGCAACACCAAACCTATCACTGATGCGTTGCCGGCCAAGAAAGAGAGAAGAAAAAGGAAGAAAGAAATAATGGTAATAATTGAATGAAATAAAAAATATTAACTAACAATTAAAATCAATTTTACCAATATAATCCCTCCAAGGGGCCCTACCACCAGAGGGCTGGATTTAGTCGCCTCTTATGACACAGATCCGGCATGGGATTGGGATTAGTATTCTAAGCCAGCCCAATAGGGCTCTTCTACATCAACTTTTTTGTGCTAAGAAGTACGTTCAACCTCGTACTTGATTGAACAACATGCGTTAACAGTAGCATTCAACGTTGCTGACCATGTACGAGTATAATAATATACATGCGGCCCGCTGCGTGTCAATCCTTCCGCTTCCATTCTTTTTCTACGTTTCTGCTCTACGGTGTGGTCTTTTATTTCCTGCGCATCGAAAAATTTAAAAGATTTATTAATTTTGTACCTTTTTAGACGTCTGTGGCTATTGAGACTCGCGAGTTGGAACTCGCATCATACTCTAGCGACAACCCGCCTCCGCCTCCGCCGCCGGTTTCATATACAGTCTTAACAGCTCCCTGGGACATCAAATAATGATGCTCATTATTTGATTTGCTAGCGTCGTTTACCTGACTGTTCCGGTGTTACAGCAGCTCTCAAGCTGGCTTGCCAATAAACTTATTCCTCATGACTTTCACTATTTTTATGACCCCTGAGCAGTTCACTGGGATGTCAAATAATGAGCATATTGCTGGTGTCGATGATGAGCCTATTTAGGCAGCCCTTAAAGGAGCCTGCCACTTATTTCTCGCGACATGCTTATTTCTCACTGATTTTTTTAAATCCTTAGCAACTTACTAGGACGCAAAATAAACATGTTGTCGACATCAACGATGTCCATTTTTGTGATAAAAAGCAAAATGTGTAAGTTTATATGTGTGCCAAATTTCATTTATTTCCATTCTGCCATTATTGCGTAATAAATTCACAAACATCCTAACATCTAAAACATTTTACAATGATTCAATTCTAAATTCTCGCGGACGAAGTCGCGGGTAGAAGCTAGTCAAATATATATTTTTAAGGTTTATAAACAGTAACAACCTATTAAGAGTAGCTTATGGAGCACATTTCATGAAAGCTTTTCCTAGGTAAGCGGTGTTATTATTATTTTTAGTTAAGTAACAGGCGTGATTAGAAGTTGGATGGATATATGTTATATTGTTATTGTTGAAGTAATATCACGATGGTAACTATTTCATTAAACCTGTGTGATTAAACGGTTTTTAGATACCCCAAGTAGTATCAAACGGTAAATGAACTGTGATAAGATATCAAATTGATACTGAAATTACACATGACTCATACCAGCATTTGGTGTTTAATTTTGTTCATTACATTATTTTACATTAATTTTCAGTACTAAATCCAATTATTTGTACATATTATTATAGTAATGAATTTCAAATTAAGTAAATTATACCAAAAATCTTATAGATTGATAAAATCTGTGCTGTATTGATAAAATATGTTTTAATTAAAGCTCAACCTATTTGTAATGTAGCTGTTAAAAAACATGCTTATTGTCGCAATGCAATACTAATAGGTATTGTAATACTTGTTACATTATGATACATTTTACAACTATAACATAGCTTTAGCTAGTCAATATTTTATGCCAAAAGCAATACACATGTTTCTATTTAAACATAAATGTTGATTGAAACAGTATAAAATGAAACAAAAATTAAATATTGAAAACAGGAATAAATTTTAAAGTAAAACCAGCTAATACACTAATTTATGTTATACTGTAGCAATCAACAATAACAATCTATCACCTCGCTGCATAAATGGTATCTCTGTACCTACATCTTAAAAAAATAAATTAATTAAAGACTTCCTATGTAAATTGTTCAAAAGTAAACAAGAAATAGGTTTTTTAAGTGTCACCAATTATTACATCCTAGTTGAACAGTACCCATGTGGCTGAGTGTCAAACATTATTACTTATGATGAATAAAAACATATTATTAATCACAATGAAATGTAGCCTGTGTTACTCAGGAATAATGTAGCTTTCTACTCGTGAAAGAATTTTTGAAATTGGTCCAGTAGTTTTTAGTTTATTCATTACAAACATACAAAAATCGGTGTGTTTCTGTTTGGCCTAATGGTTAGCTGGCAGAGAATGCATAAAGCATTAAGCTCGCCATTTGTACCTTAATCCTGTATTGTGGTCAATAAAGATTAAATAAATAAATAAATAAAAATACTAATCTTTACTCTTTATAATATTAGTGTAGATATAGTAGATAGTGTAGATGAATTAACATAACAATATCTCAAGGTCAAATATGAGTTTTAAATGTGTACAACTTATGGGTGCTAATTGACCGCAGACATCTCTAAACATACTCAGTTAATCTGGTAATACAATATACAATGTGAAGTTGGAAATTGTACAGTTATTTGTGATTAATGTTCTGTTTTTGGTTCTTGTTACTTTTTATTGGTTATTATGATTAGAAGTGTAAATCCATACCTACCTACTGGGAGCAATAGGAACTTTATAGTAAGCATAAAAATTATGTACCAACCATGAAGAGTGACTAGTAGAATTTAACATGTAGTAAGCATGATTATGGTATGCAGATTCCACATTCTCTACATTTTGTGTAAAAATATCTTGAATATTTATTTTTGTAGTAAAAACCCAAAGTAGAGCATGAGCTAATGATATTCAAAATATGAAGGACTGCAACCACGTCTTCCTCCTACGCAATGAATGCAACTCATTTTCTGTGTATTCTGTTGATGACGTGAACTAGTTATAATAGAAATTTAGTTAATTGCCTGTAACACTTACCGTACAGTTGGAAGACATTATTTGTTACATGTCAAAATATATTCCAATGAACCAAATGTAGAACGATACGAGCGGACAAAAATAGTACACCAAAAATAACAAAGACTAGGATATGATCTACTTTAACTTGAACACTTTGCGCCTCATTAGTAACAATACATAATTATTAAAAGCTTTTACTTTTTTAATTATTCCAATGAACAATATTTGTATTTTTATTAAAAACTGTAAAAAAAGGAAATTGGGTTCAGAATTTATTGTTTTGACACTTTTGACAGTTCATTTGACGTTACCGAGTGACACTTCTAATCAATCTAATTTTCGTTGCAGGCATGGGTTGCAGGTATGTACTGTCTGTGGCATGGACATATTAATAGAAATGGATACATAACTATATTGTTACTAACAGAATGACCATTTTTATATTAGGGTACGATTCCACCAAAATAGTGTGCAGCACATTTGTTTACAAACATTTTGTGCAAAACTCCAGCATTGCACTTTAAGCTAGTATCGCGTTTAGCTGCTGTCTCCACCGGCAAGGCTGTGCGTAACTTTTGTAAACGCACAGTGTGGCACACTTGTGCACGAACATCTTCACTGAGAAGAGTTTTCTGTCTTCAGATGTTAAATATGGACGGGCAGGAAAACGTAGTGCTTTGTGCTGCAGCTTGTGTTTTATTATTTAGTTTGCTTAAAATGAAACGAAGAATAAAAGCAAGACTGAGTTCGTGAACAACAAGCGTGTACGCGTTGACGTGAGTCCACTGCGTACATGTGTGCGCGCACAGAAGTATACAGATGTGCGTGACAATTTTAAATGTTCGCGCACAATTTGTTACTGTATGCCCGAGTGACTCGACCAGCGTGAACATCTGTGTCGTACACTGTGCATTACAGTGCCGCACAGTTCAGCACACTGGTGGAATCATGCCTTTATGTCTACGTTCCCTATATTCCCAGGATAAATCATTTTCAAGTTATGTACTATGAAGTTATGTTTCCAGTTAGAGTAATACTTCTATGTTTGGCAGTCTTGGCACCATTTCGGGTCAATAAAAGTGTCCATCTTTTTAGTACTGACCATATACGGAACAGCCTGTCTCACAGGCCTGTCTAGTATCTGTATAATATAGAATATATATACGCAGTTTATTGCCCCAACTCAGAGTCACTAATGGTTACTTCAATCGCTCCTTAGTAAAGAATCACCATACAAATTATGTACTAAGGAGCGATTTAAGCAATCATTATTGACTCTGAGGCAGTCTGAGGCCTAAGGTACTAACAGTGTTTAAGTATTCTGTGGAACTAACGTACATTCGTTTCGTTCACTGACATAATTTCTGTCTTGTTCGTTTTCTATAATTTCTTTTCTGTCATCCATTAATCTGAGCTATTTTGTAATTTATAGGTATTTACTGCGAACACAAAAAACGTTTATACGTTTTTTTGTTTTATACGGTCGCCGGGTATTTAGCCAAAATGGTAAAATTTATTTTATTTATGGATGTATTAAGACAAGAAGAAATCGAAAAATTTTACAAGGTGCATAAACTTGAGTTCTCTTAGCATTAAAATTCTACCGTTAAATTATATAAGTACACTAGTGTTAGCATTACTTTACTTTATGAAGCTAGTCGTCCGGTAAACGGATGAATAAAATAACTTTAGTCATCCGTAAATTATAACCGTTGCGTGACTTTTGCAAGGCGGTGGCCTTCACCCACACAAGGTCGTAATCTAAGAATAGGACTCCGTCACAGATGTCGCGGTGTCCCTTTTTTCCAATAAATAAAAACAGGAACCTAACTATACTCAAAATTATCTTAGATGCCCATAATGATAGCTGCCATTTATTTATATGAACTAACCTTTTTTACTTATTATACAATTTTAACAATATTTCTCATTCTAATTCGATTGATTAAATAAGAAATTGCTGGTTTTAGGCTTGTCAAATGCATCGGGAATATTACAAGGGTTATCCTAAAAGTTACCATCCTTTAACGTATTTCAAAGATGCGGAATACATGTACCAATGCCCTGCGGATATGTCACAGTAAATATCTACTTTATAATTCCTTTACTTCCATTCCATAATTATATTTGTTTTGTAAAAATATTTATCTCTATAGAAAGGGTGCTTTGGAATTCTAAGGGGCATTACTGGCATTAAGGGGCATTTCTAAGTTTTATTACCGCCTATGCCTAGCCTAATACACATAATTTATTTTTAAGTGGCTGATTATGTGCTTTGAATGTGTTAGCTTGTATATGTATTTCACATATGACATGTTAATGCGTTTTACCACCAATGTCTTCATCGCCACTTACCATTAGGTGGGATTGTAGTCAAATATTAACTTATAAGTTATAAAAAAAATTGTGTGATAAAATTTATACTCTTCGTAATCAAATTTATACAACTATTAAACTAACCTGTCTATCTTATACCTTCATATCTAACGAGAAATTATTGAATAATTATATTCTCGGAGTCTCGGAAACGGCTCCAACGATTGTCATGAAATTTAGTATGCAGGTGGTTTTAGCGGCATAAATCGATCTAGTTAAGATTCATTTTTAGAAAATTTCGTTTTATCCGTGTTTTGAGGCAATGAAAAACTGCTACAACAGACTCTTCCTGACATCTATTGGCGAGTAGCAACACTAAAGCTACTTCAGTAGATGGCACTGTTAAGCAACACTAAACCGAGCAAAGCTTGGTCATCCGGGTACTGCTCTTATTAAGCATCCGTTTTAGCAGCATGTCTATCTGTACGGGCGTAGTTGGTGCTATACTTATATGGTTATATGTATGGTTATACAATAATTATTGTTTCTGTATTGCAGGACCTACCTCAGTTTCCCGCCGTTTCATGTAAAATACAAGCAGCCTGCTATTTTACCTCATAATATGGGTCGAACTTCTGGAATACCACAAGCACCTGATCGCTGTCTTGCCGCTCGTTACAACAAGGCCCCGTGCAAAGCTTTTATACGATGAATCAAGCATTGTCTGCAAGAGTATCAAGAGTATTACTTTTGATACTTGTGTTTGAAATAAATTAAAATCATATTAAATATGACAAAGGTGTGTTTCTCATATAATAAATTAAATGTTTTAAGTTAGATTGTTGGATACAGTGACGTAAGTATTATTGCACAACTGTCCAACCAAAATATTTTTATTATAAGACTCGTAGCCACTCGTAGGGTGTTGGAGTGAAACCACAGTGTAACGCTGACCAATGGCAGGGTGCAGATATTCATCTAATGTCACGTATCTTCAGGTTCGAAGCTTGGAGTCCAGTAATACTGTAAGGTTCTTGGTATGCCCTGTCGTAATGATTCTGTATTCTAACATAGTCTGTATGAGGTGCGTGAGACCTTTTCGTTTATCTGTGATATTGAAATCGTGAGTATCGTGACGAAACGAAACGGTGCGGCGCCATAATTTAAGATCAAAATTTTTAGTGAGCGAAATGGATATTCTTTTTGTTGATAATGGAAGACAGGATGAAATTGAAACATTTTATGAGGTATCAAATATTATACCTACAAACGTTTATTAAAAAAACTTACACATATTGTTGTGCCTACTTTTAAGTTATACAATTATGTAAAAATTAAATTATAACAGGCATGCCAGCGCCACAGAGATTATTACAGAGGGTACCCAAAAGCTTATCATCCATTACTGTATTTCAAAGACCAAGAATATATGTGGCAATGTCCCCCAGACATGACTCCGTAAGTATAAAACATTTAACTAAGTACCTAGATAGCACAAAATATCAAAATCATTGCTCATTCCAGGGTCCCACAGTAAAATTAGATGTTTACTTATCTTACTTTAACGACCCGTGTGGCGCAATGGTTACCATGCCTGATCGCCGCGCGGTCCTGGGTTCGATTCCTAAATAGGCGGAAATTTGAATGATAAGTTTGAAATTTTGAATTTCTGTTCTCGGTCTGGGTGTAAATGTCCTGGTCTTTGAGTGTTGTCCATGGCACCAACGACGCAGGAATCCTAGTGTGGGGCTATGAGTGTGAAGCATCATTCATTTATTCATTCATCTATACTAATTCTATAGGTACTACTCGTATTATTATAAGGAAAGATGTGTATTTTAGTATCATTACAACGAAAAACTCAAAAACTACTGGAGCGATTTCAAAAATTCTTTCACCGTAAGGAAGCTACAGTAACTTAGACTTTGATTGTAACTAATAATATGTTTTAATTCATTACAAGTAAAAATGTTTAACGGCCAACGAAGTGGGTACGATCATTCTTCCGTTTGCAATCATACTTTACATTTAAATTGCCGTATCGTGTATTCCGTATAATGGTCGTAGCGCACATATCAACTCGGAAAGGGATCGGCACCGGATCGCCTCGCCGTCAACCTAACGTAAGCGCGTTATAACCCGCCGTCAACCTAACGTAAGCGCGTTATAACCGACCAACAGCTCCAAATCGACTCGGCTACGGCTAGGCGACGCCGCGCTTACGGCTCGCCGGCCGCTGGTTGACGGAATGAATGACAGCAGTTCGCCGACGCAGCGGTAGCCGCGGCGCGGCGCGCGCACGAGGAAACGGAAAGTCGAAGGATAGCGTACGGTGAGACGTAAGCGCGGGTACGGCAAGTCGTCCACGCACCGTACCGCGGTTCGTGAGCTTGTCTCGAGGCGAGGCGATTACGTTATGAATCCGATAAGTGTGCTTTACAGTAGGGAGTTTCATACAAAGAATACTGACATGCAAGAGTTGATACGTTTACGTTCCGTTTACGAGTTGATATGTGTGCTACGACCATAAACGGAAGCAGTAATTTTGAATCGTGAGCATCGATAATAACGAATCTGATTCAATCTCCTTGGTTCAACGTACCTACCAACCTGGTAGGGTTAACTAAACACTAATGTGTTTTCAGGACTTACTTATCATTCCCCATGTACCATGTGAAATATAAGCAACCAGTGGTATTACCGAGCTACACCGGCCGCACCAGCGGGTTGCCTGATCTACCAGAACGCACGCTCGCGGGTAGATTCAACAAGGCCGCTTGTAAACTCTACGTTAGATAGTTCAGGAAACAATTTTAAAACTGAAGGTGTTGGAACCTATTTGTATCATGATGACATGAAAATAAAAGAATTTTACAGTACAAAGTTGTTTTTAATGTTTAAATGTATGATTCATTTCAATAATACTATATTCTTTTAAAATTATCCCCGACAATAAGAAGTACTAGAAGAACTAGTGGATACAAGAAGTACTAGTGGATTCCCACGATACAAGTAGATCCAAGAGAATAGGTAGGCAGTGCCGGTTTTAGCACGTCATATTTTAGCATTTTAGTAGCACTATGCTGGGGACGGACGGACAGACATGACGAAACTACAAGGATTCCGTTATGACTACCTGCGGCGCCCCCCTTCAAATCGCCCTGGGCGGTCGCCCAACCGCGCCCTACACTAACGCCAGCGCTGTAGGTAGACTAGGTACCTACACTACTCACTACATTACAATCTAAAATAAAACGATGATTTAAATTCAGGTAGTCTTGACGTTATGATTTTAAATTCACTCATACCGATGCTCCCGCTGTTATCCAACTTCGTTTCCTCTAGAATCTGAAATAGATAAATTCATCTGGAGTCTTAAACATTTCATCATCAAGCGATAAAGGATGTTCCCGAAGGGAAATAATATAATGGGAAAGAATCTGCTTATTTTCGATCTACTAATAGCCACAGTGTACGATTCTCTTCGTAACTGATGGCTCTGATGAGACGAGCATATGCCACCACGCGGCTCCAATGCGGATTGGTACAGACATCTGTTTAATACGTGTAAAAAGTAATTTAATTTTTTGACAACAGGACAGAGTTCTTTCAGAGAATTTACCAAGATAATTTATGTCATCGACATACTATAGATTTGTCATCATCCTTGAAGTTGATTACGTCTTTGTCACTCCATAAGCTTGAGTTTAAGCCACTACAGCATCGCTTTGCCTGTTAACTCACTATACTTAGGTGGAAATAATTTGTTACTTTGTCGTGTTTTAGCAGACATTGTAGCCGATATTTCAAAATCTACGTTATTAAAACGATTGTCAATCAATCGCTGACGAAGGGAAATCTATGCCTACCAGATCACCAGAGAATCAAAGACGTTTTCATACAGCCACTCTGATAACCAAAAAACCAAATAAACGTTCATCAAAAAATCCTAGACTGCAAAATATTATAACTCATACTTACTACTTCAGCAATTTTAGCTTTTTCCCATTTCGAAAGAAAATTTGTGCGATTATTTGGGTCCCACGTTAAGCGATCCAAAATTTCTATGATGTCCCTGTGCGATATTTGGTTGTCGTCATCTAAATCTGTTGAGAAATACGCTCGAAATGAGAATTTAGATCCTCTGGTGTATATTGAATGGGCCTCAGTGCCATACTAAATTTATTTACCCGTTCATAAAATCAGTATAGGTAGCATATAGGTATTTACGTAACTCTACTGAATAATCTACTTAAATTAACTAAAATATTTCATACCAAAAATTCGAAACGCCCACGCAGCTTTGACTTCCGTTGGACACTCGGCGCTCATAGCAGAGCATAAGTCTACAAGATCTTCAAATGAAAGACAATCATCATCCTGAGATGAGAACACTTTGAATAGTCTATCTTGAAACGGATTGTTCTAAAACCAATAATATATAAATATAAGATTCAAATGAAAAATAATATGAATGTTCCTATTATCAAAAAATGATAAATACTTAGCAAAAATATGCTGCGTAGTCGGTAAGATCTCAATCTTACTCGTAGTAAGTACCAATACCAAATGATAATCCAAAGTACGGAATCAAAATAGTATTTCTATTTTCACTTACCCTTAAAACCTCAAACTCTTTCAGCAAGACTATCTTCTGAAATCTATGGTGATAATCTGCTTCCAACTTTTCTGGATCGATAGAATGAAACTTTTTCATCAGGCTGCAACAAATCAATTAGTATATGTAAATACCTACATAATTAGATTAATTAGCTACAGTCAATTAAATGTATTTAGCCAGTATTATTACTTACTACAAAATTTCTCCTTTATTCAAATATGTGAGAGTAGATAATTCTTCTAATACATCTTCAGTTAGACCAGGGTACGAAGATTTACACGCTCCCATTGTTCACCGAGCCTTTTGCATACATTAGCATTAGCGAAATGATTGTTTTTTTAATGAACGTTATCTTATCAATATCATCACTCACGCACTTAATGTGGCTCGATAACAGTCTCCTGAATTGGCAATTAATGATTCACTTGTTCTATGAACTTATTAGTCTATTAAACATTTGATTTAACGTATTTTTAATTTATTTAGTTTATTCAAAACTACAATTTCAGAGCTGTAATGTGTGGTAAATGGTAATTTAGCAAAACAAATTGTTTGGACTGTAAATAATCCAATTTCAACTCAAATTAATAGTTAACAATAATGTTAAGTAAAAATTTGAATAGCTTGATGGCCCAATAAAATTCATTATTTCAATGCTCTATTATTTAAACAATATAAAACACAAAAATATCTACGGATGTCCTTTGAAGACTGAAACCATCCAACCGATACGCCAAAATTGTTTCATTCGAAAGGTAATAATGCAAAGATGGTTTGAGATCACTAAAACAATGCATTAAGACCATTTTCGATTTCGACTTTTTCTATACAATTATTGCGTAGCAGTACACGCTGGGTATCCACTAATACTCATTAAAAAAACAAATTCTGGCAAATAATTTATTTCTTACAGACAAATACACATATGTATATATAAGAGATCCCACTCACAGAAAGTAACTTATTTTGATAAAGTTATGCATACCTCCAAGCAAACCGATATTCACTTTATAATTATAGCTAACAGATTACGTATTATATTTAATATTTTTGTATTATAATTACATTTATCTGAAATAGAACATAAGTCGGAGGCAATAAACATCTTTAATTGATTTCAACACTAAAATGAAAACTTGCTAATCAAATTATATTTTACTGAACATGATGGTTCACAAGACAACATATTTAAGTTCTTAAAGTTATAGTTGTATAATAAGTCACAACAATCCGCATTGAAACAACATGGCGGAGTATATCTATCTGTAGACCTCCTTTCTATAATTATTAGGAGAGCCGTGCTCTGTAGTGAGTCATTACCAAACTAAAAATTAAAAATCATGGAATAAAAAAATGAAGTTTTTCCTTTGTCGCTCAATAGTACTAGTCTAGTCTGCAGTCACAACTATAAAATACATTGTCCGTTTGGTGATTGCGATTAGAATGCGTTTGAGTTTTAAAGACTCATTAATTAATTACATATGGTATTTTACCCAAAAGACAGACAAATACATCTACAGGGTTAAATTATAAACGCTGGTCTAATTTAATTCAAAGAATAGACCGGTTAGTGTTTTCAGCTGATTTGAGTTTGCTATAGCGCTTGTCACGCTGAAGGTAATAATGTTCCTAAAATGTTTTATTTACAACTAGCTGTTGCCCGCAGCTTCGCACGCGGAAATCATGCTTATCATATTCATCCCCTATTTCACCCCCTTGGGGGTTGAATTTTGAAAAATCCTTCCTTAGTGGATGCCTACGTCGTCGAGGAATACGTGTGCGAAATTTTAAGATTATATCCCTAAGGGTTTGTTCTGTGCGTTGATACATCAGTCAATCACTTTTGCCTTTTATATATACAGACAAAAGATAGCATTTAGCAGATACATATTAATAGACACTTCATAAGAGCAACTCCTATTACATGAACTTTTTAGTATATACGATCGCGATCCAAGTCTACTTGTCAAAATTTAAATAAATGTTATCATCACGATATGAAAAATATAAGTAGAACACACAAAATGTAACTACACTCGGCCGTTTGATTTGCTAAACTTATTTATTTACAGTTAGTTAAGTTCTAAAATATCAGTTCAAATGGCCCCATAGACTTAAAATTCCGTCACTCCATTTTGTGAGCTAATGAGACAATTTAGTTTACGCAATCACACACAATAACAAAATAAATCTATAACAAAAACGAATACAACAAAAAATATAAGCACTTATGGACCATGTCAACCTACAAGAACTGTAAGGTTCTAAAATTGTCAAGGTCATAACGCTCGCCAAAATATAAAATTTAGCTAACAGTCGCTTTATGCTACTATGTAAAAGAAAATAATGGGGTCATCTTCGAAATAAATAGCTACAATCGTGCTAAGTATATTACAACTAAAATATAAACAAAACTAATTGCAAATACGTCACTAATAAAATTTTGAGTTCATTCACTGGGACACAAATCACATCATCTTTTAGGAAAATCTAAATTGTCAAAGCTGATTTGTCTTCGGGCTCTCATTTTCGCGGCCTCCTCGAAGGAGGGCATCGAGTTTGACTTGAATACGCCGACTTTATCGAGGGCGCTAAATCCACTGCTACTGTTGGAGTTGGAATCTATGTTAACCATTTTGTCTTGGAGAATATTCTTGGAGCCACTCCTGGGTTCCAACTTAGTGGATCTCTCAGTGAAGTTCTCCTTAACCTGCGAAGTGAGAGTAGCTGCGGGCGCCACCTGTCGGGCTTTCATCTGTTGGTACGCCGTCGCTGATATGTAGCCAGATAACTTGTTGCCCTCATTCGAGAGTTTTATTTGCTCGTCCTGATAACATTCTTCGACGGTGCGCCCTTGGATAATAGCATACACATACTGGCGGGCAATTCTGTAAGAAAAATCATTTAATATAACAAGCTACCTATCTTCTTAACTTAAAAGATAAGTTATCTGTAGTAGAGAACCTTAAGTGTACGAGTACCAGCTATAATATCACCACTCCGCGGACACACACACCACACAGCGGATGCCTGCTGTCTTCTTCAGGTCGTCAGTCCACCTGGTCGGGGGGCGTCCTATGCTCCTTTTTCCGAGACGTGGACGCCATTCGAGGATCTTTCTACCCCAACTGTACCAAGCCGTACTGTAATGTATATAAATACAATACAACTCACTTGAGCATAGTATCGGAAGTGGAGAGTGTGGGCGCGGCGAGGCGCGCGGCGTGCGGCGGCAGCGCAAGTAGCCGGCGGGTGAGCCGCGCCAGCGCCGACGCCTTCTCCCGGAACCCCGGCGAGTGCATGCGCCAGCCGTGCACGCGGAGCGCCTCCGACACCGCCCACAGCAGTTTCTGAACAGTGAACACATTATATGAAATACTAATCACGCAATCGGGGCTCGAGTTCAAATCCTGGCAATATTATTAAAAAACGTGCGTATTATCAAACCAAATCATTCTTTATTGTGGACAATAAGCAATTGTGTGGTTTTATGAAACCACGGTAGGTATAAGTGAAACTTTTTTTCGTATTGTAGACATTTAACTAAAAATTTTTGGATAAATATTCGATTTAGGGTATTAAAAGATTTATTGTATTAGGGCTCCCACACAAAACTGCGATGCGATGCGATGCGAATTCGCATCGCAGGAACTTGCGATGCGAATTTCTGCGATACGATTTAGTGCGGCAAACCGTTTGGTAGGGCGACCATTCCTTCAAGTGTACTTGACGTGTTTTTAGGAAGCGTAAGATGGATCGCAAAAAGACTATTGCACTGCTGTTATTGTTAAATAGATATAAAAGAAAAAGAAGATTCTGGGTTCATCCATTTATTTCGATTATGAACTCTGATGGGAACTATTTTACTCAAAAGTACTATGCGTTGAGAACTGAAGAAGATAAATTTTTTGATTATTTTAGAATGAGCATATCTTCATTTGAAGAGCTTTTGAAAGGCGCCGCGCGTCTTTCTCTAAAGCTGTCTCAGAGCGGACTAAAATGGCGTCACCAAGGATGACGTAATATCGCAGGAATGTGCGATGCGAAGCAGATCGGAAATTCTTGCGGTGCGTTCGTGCGAATTCGCAGATATTTGCGATGCGATGCGAATTCGCGGTTTTGTGTGGGAGCCCTTAAAGGCGCTCGACAGAGCAGCCGAGGCCAATATTTAAATTATATAAGAATTAAAGTCAAAAATATTAAGAATGTCAGAGCTGAGTGTCCTCTAAATACTCTTTATAAGTTAATTATCACTTGCTTCGGTGAAGGAAACCTGCACACCGGAGAATTCTCCATAAAGTTCACAAAGGTGTGTGAAGTCTACCAATCCGCACTTGGCCAGCGTGGTAGACTATGGCCTGCACCCCTCACATTGTGAGAGGAGACCCCGGGGTTGTTGCATTGCTTTTTGTTTTCTCATTTCGCTCATCCAAAAATGATCAGGCACATTATGACACTTGACCGTAATAAAATAATTAAGCAACAGTTAGCGAAACTATGACATGGCAAATGATTCTTGCGTAACTTTAATTAACACTCATATGCTCGGACAGATCCAACAGGAGACCCGTGCTCAGTAGTGGGCCAGTTATGAGTTGAAGTTTGATGTCCATGATCGGACAAAATTACAAATACTAAAGACGAAAGAACAAACATTACACACATGATCTCTGTACGGGCCGGAATTCTAACCGGGACTTAAAGTACAATCCCCATGTTTGCCAAAAATACTTAGGAGTCGTCATCAATAACAAACACATTTACATACCTTCTTGTGAGTCTCGTTCAACTCTGCTGAGTTCCTTGAAGAGAGCATCTCCGAGGATCGTCGGTAGAAAGATATCGGCTGCGATGCATTTATCGTATCGCCTCCAAATGACAAGCTCTTCGCTATCTTACTCCTGCTAGTGTTCGGTTCCTCGTCAAACGGATCTCGCTTCCGTTTCAAGAACTGATCACTTTGGGTTCCGTCCAAGCTTTTAGTTTCCTCCGTCCTGACTGGAGAACCGAACAACGCTCGCTTGGATCTCATAGCTTGATGAGGGACAGAGGTGCTGGCTGTAGCTGGTATGGACTTTCTATTCTCCGGACTGACGAATAGCGCTCGCTTCAAAGTTTCCCGTGTAGGCTGCGATCTCGTCATCGTATCCGAATCCATTAGCAAACGACGCATAGCCTTCTTCTTACTAGACCCTCCGCTCTTAGTTTTGGGCGTCTTTGAAGGTGTATTTTTACCCGGAGTTTTTCGAATAGGCGTCTTTTTGCCGGGCGTGCGACGTGTCCGCGGGCTCTTGCGATCCGAAGAGTTGATCAGCTTTCTGTGGGGGAAGAAACTTCAAAAAATTCTATGTCAGATTTCTGTTTAAAGAACTTGAAGGAACTTATAAATAAACATGTTACTTATGTTGAAGTTATGATAAATTGTCGACCTTTAACACAGCTCAGTATTGAGATTTACAACCGCTTCACCCTAACGAAAACTTGTTAATGCGAAGAAAGTGAAGTTTTTAATGACACAAACAAATATTAAATTCGCACGTATTGTTATGTTTTGTAACCTACTTGAAGTTGCACTTTAGTGGCATATTATGTCACGTTGTTTGCGTCGGCACATTTAATATTACAATTTCTAGTTGAACGCTGTCGCGCTTTGCTACGTCTTTTTTGGTAAGTTACGGATCATTTTCATTTTCACTTAGCATATTCTATTTTATAATCCATACATCTTCATAGTCCGTTTTTTACGCACAACTTTTTAAAGAAGTATTAATTTATATTTGTTAAAAATAAACTTGACAAGTGCCAGTTAAACACGCTAGGAGAGGGTTCCGTACGTTGATTTTCTATTTTATTTATTTTTGCCGTTTTTTTAAGATATACGACTTCTCATAAGTTTTCGTGTAATATTTAAGCAAAGAACCCTGTATTTTTTCAAAATTCTAACGTCAGTAGTTTCGGAGATAAGAGGGGGGGTATGGTCAATTTTTAGCTTTAATATTTGTTCTTTCCTGAATAATTTTAAAACTATCAAATAAGATAACTATAAGATAACGGGGAAAAAATACAAATACAATTCTGAAAAAAATACAAAGAATAGTTCTTTACTTAAATATTACAGGAAAACCTATAAAAACTCTATGATCTTAAAAAACCGGCAAAAAAATAAAATTGTAAAAAAAATTGTAATAAATAAGTTAAATTGTATTACGTTATGTAGTATTTAGTAAATTTTAAAATAATATCACATTATGATTTTTTATGTGTTAATGACTCCATCCATCTTAAGTCCAAGCCCCCCTATGTACCTGGACCAGGTCCCTCCTTGTACAATAGTTCACTTGGGGTCTATACCACCCAGTTTAATGGCAAAAGTACTCTTGCATGGTGGTAGTATTTATTTGCCTAGTTCACTACCAGGCTTACAAAATCGATAGTGAAATGTTTCCGTAATTGGTTTGGTCGAGTTGTTGGAAAAATAATGAGAGTCCTCTGCTTTCTTATTGCCTGTCAATGCGTTGGTGATTTTGTTGCTGTGAAAGATGTTCACTGACAACCACTTAGCATCAGGTAATTTGCTCATTGGTAGGGTATTTTTTTATGGAAATAGCCGGCAAACAAGCTGACGATCCACCTGGTGGTATGTGGTTATTGTCGCCCATGGTCCCCATGGACATCAGCAACACCAAAGGTATCACTGATGCGTTGCCGGCCAAGAAAGAGGAAGAAAAAGAAAGACAAGAGACAATTAGATAAAGAGTTCTTGAAAATTATTGCAAAAACATCCCAATGATAAGAGAAAATGACATCTAAGATGGCCAGCGCACTAACTTAGTAAAACCTTTTTTAACAGCACAGTGTTTCAACTTACTTCTTATCAATGAGGACCATTCTGGAAGTAGAAGTGTGGGCCTTCTCGCCGATGGTAGCCGCGCTGCAGAACGCCTGTCGCCGCCGCGCCAGGTGGGAGAGCCTTCGCCCGGGGGACTTCGCTTGAGCCATCCTAAAGGAAAGGTAATGTTTTAAATTCACATTATCTTATACAAAATTTAACTAACTTAACTTTTAGATCTTTCTTTAGAGTTTGGAGTCTTGCTAAATGTCTCTATCTACTACTATTAATGAGACATATCAATACTAATGACATAGTCACAAACCTGACTACTTAATCCAATCCAAAATCTGCTATAAGACATAATTATTTTTATTTTTTATTATAAATATTATTTTATGATACTACAGTCAATCTCATACAAATCCCACTAATATTGGGAATGTGAATATTTTTGGAGACGTTTGGATATTTGTATTTCCATCATGCACTAATGGTTTTATAAATTAAGATGATACTCGATATGGCAGACAGACCAAGTCTGGGATTTGGATATGAAATACTTTATGCTGGTTTTATGTTCTCTTAGGTCATCCTAAGAGAAGGAGTTAGGAGTTTTGATGATTCAGTTTTCTTTTTAGGAAACCACTTCTTGCGGGACACAGCACAGGCAGTACAGCAACAAAATATGCATTAAACATACTAAAGTCAACTAAGACCTACAGATAACATTTATGTCACATAAATATAAAATACTAGCTGTGCCCCGCGGTTTCACCCACCGTTAATTTGTGGAAAAAACAAACTACTATAGTATAATATGATGTCTGAGCCTATAGCCTTTCTCGATAAATGGACTATCAAACACAAAAAGAATTTTTCAATTCAAACCAGTACTTCCTGAGACTCACATTCAACCAAAGAAACAAACAACTACAAGATAATTATAATGATGATGACTGAATAAGTCATTCTTACTTCATTCTCATTGCCTTCCTCTTGGAAGCACTGCTGGGTGACTGCAGGCCTCCTGAATGGATGTTAACACTGGTGTCCGTCTCAGCACCCACAAACCTCTCCCTGTATTTTTGCATCAAGTTTTCCACCTTTTCAGAATAGCTAGTCACATTGTAACTGTAAATAAAATACCAAAACCTGTTTGAATTGTTCCAAACATGAACTGAAGTCACTGCATATAGATCTTTATTAAAACAAGTAAATAAATAATAATAATAAATGCTTACACACTCATAACCCTGCAGTAGGTCTTTATCTGTGTCACAGGTGGCATGGACAACACTTAAATAACACATCACAATAACGCCCATGATCAGAGTACAAATATTTATCTGTCACATAAATATCTGCCTCAGCCGGGAATCAAACCCCGTAATTTCATTTTCAAATGAGCATTTGTTTCGTAAATAACCGACAAACTGATAAGGTTGATGACTAACTGATGAAACTGAAATTAACTTATGGTTAGTGGCCAGCATCACCCATGGACACCAAAGGCATCACTGTTGCATTGCCAGCCAACAACAACAAAGAAAGAAACAAGGCTTATAGATACTCACTAGACATCATAATATTTGCATTTGAGGACATCTGGCCACAACATCTCTTTTGCATCAGTTTCTGAACACATTTTGATCTCAATACTCTTGTCACCAATGCTTGTGCTATGATCACTATCAGACTTCAAACTAGTATTGAACTTTGAAACTTCTGAGCTGATGGAACTTTTCACTGATGCTTGAACAGTTTCTTCCCTCAATTCAAATGGATTATACTCTGTGGGTATTTTTACAAATGACACTTTTTTTGTAGGTGTCATAGAATTTTCTTCTGGATTTATAATATTAGCTTCACTGAATGCAGGCAGGAAACAATAATATTTCTTGAGCATTTGGGTTACATCTGTTTTCAGTGTTGTGACCGATGGTGGAGGCAAAACTCCTTGGAGTGTTTGCTACAACAAATAGATACTAATTAAATAACATCACAAGTGTTGTGTTAATCCACTTTAATATAATCTCTTTACTTAAAGGTTGTTGACCCTTTCTTAATTAAAATAATTGTACTTGTGTGATGATACATGCATGAATGAACTCATGTGTTTCAGTTAATTCGTTTGGTATGTGCTTTATTTGTATATAAGTTAATTATTAATTAATTATAGCTTAAATTTAAGCAAAACTCAAATTATTATGTGAAAATTTTTGTTAACAATTCTAATCTTAAGTGTTCTTTAGATGCATATGATTTTAAACATTTTACAATGATTTATTACAGATGTTTATGGTTAGTAGGTATATTGTGTGCTGAAAAATCAAGCCCTTTAGTTGTGACCAGAATGAAGTAGTGCTGAAATAAGCATAGGTAATAATCTATTTTATGCTAACCTCTATCTTTCTAACTTTCCTCTTATCACTTGCTTCATAATCCTTTAGGAAACTCCAGAAAGGTTCAGGGTCTAAGCTTTGCCCTTCTTCTTCTTCATCAGAGAACATATCTGGTGACCGGAGTCCACTGTCAAAAGACCCCTCCAGTGAAGACAAACTTCGGTCATTCCACTTAGAGCTTCCCTCCTCATGTATATGACATTCTTTTTTCAAGTTTAACTCCTCAGATTGGTTGTCCCCAGTACTCTCACTGGTCTTATAATTCCTAGCTAACTCTGAGCTTTTATCATCAGATGTATCTGAAGTGCTAGAGTGCATAATGCTCTTTTCATCACCTTCATCATTTAAAGTATCATTACTAACAGAATCCGCACTTCGATCATCTTTTTCGTCGAGATTCAAAGCTGCATTAGCTGTGCTCAATGCTGACAAAGGATCTACTATAGGCTTCAATTTCTGGACATGCTTCAGAGTGCCATTGAAGGACAACTCGCGTATGGGCAACTTGAAAACACTCTCAGAAGGCCTTACGTCTCGAAACAATGGTACACTGTCCACAGCATTGTTGCTGTTTTCCATTGTTGAGGTTATAAACACAGGTTTGAAGCCTTCAGGTTTTGAATCGTCGGACGACACCCGGACGTCCGGGTGATACGACTTTTCGTTTAGTAGACAATTGTCTGCTGCGGAAGAAGTCTCTAGTTGTTCGAACAATGACCCCGCAAGGGAAATGCTAGGAGAGTCAATTTTTGCCGAATCAGCATCTAAACTCAATGAGGTTTTGTCAATATTATTTACACAAGGCGGTTGCAATGAGCTGCAGTCAGGTTCGATCACTTCATCCTGCTTGTCTTCGGTGACCTGCACATCAATTATATCTACGTTACCTCCGCTGTTGGAACAATCGTCATCGCAGTTGTTCGATGAACCGACTTCACTAGGTTCAAGGTTGTCGTTTTCTTCAACAACGAAATTGTCTACTATATTAAAACTCCTCATGTACCGTTCGTACAAAGAAAAGCTGTCGCTCATTGATGGACAATTATTGGAGTCTTCATAGGATTCCATCACCACTACATTGTTTACATCATAAATGCAAAAGCATTCTCACACTACTTTAAAATAATGTTTCCACCATGTGATGTACTTATGATTTTTTATCATCTAAATTTATTTACAGAAATGATAATGTCAAGCCATTTCGAAAATTAGAAATATAACAAAAAAGCACTTCACAGGGAACCTTTTTGACTTTTTTCTCTATGACTATCAATTATCATAAATGATAGAACACCAAGAACATAACCACAGAATGCATATACTCATAGATTTGGTATTAAACATGGATGTATACTCTAACTGGATAAGTAATTTTGTAGAGATACCTGAGGATGGATGACGCATAGCCTAACCCCGGTCACTCACATGCGCACAAATGTTTGACATTTTTACGAATGTTTGCACGTATGTGAAGGGCTGACATTCGTAACTCAGCTGAATTCGCGAATGAGTATGCAAACCCATTTGCGCGTCCTCCTACACTTCGTACACGAATGTTCAGTGTTGCCAATTTAGCCCTTTATAAAACTCTGTTTAGCCCGAAAACCTGATACTGAGTTGGCAACACTGGACTTGCTAGTTGGTCGCACGAATGTGTGGGAGACTACGCGAAGGTTTGAGGTTCGCGCGCTTTGATGTGCGACAAAAAACCGACACAGTTTGGAAAACCACGAATGTATCGAAAACTTCGCATAGTCATTCGCGAAGGTCGTCCTACACATGCGGGTTCGCGTACTTGCACGAATGTGAGTGACCGGCTTAAGGACCATTTTTCTATTGTCGTCGTTTTTATTTGTGTTACTTAAAATGTGCTGTTGTACTGTTATCAATTATCAGTGAGAAAATTACAATAAAAACAAGCAATATTTTAAATTCAATAATTTTGAAGAAATTTTAATAAAATGTTTTATTTCAATATCATAATTTTTTACCACGAGAAAAATTACCAATAGTTAACATTTTAAAAAGAATTTTAAAAGAAAAAAAGGATATAATTTTTTTCAGTGTGAACACCCTACAATTATGAAGGACAACTTCAATCCGGACTGTGATTGGTCGAATAGTCCTTAAGATATGACTTCATCGAACTATTCTGTGCTTCAGGTACCTCTACAAGGTCAACAATCCAGATAGTGTAATATATCTATCACTGTAGGCCGTTTACTAATATAGACATTAATACAAATTTATCACTATGTAGATTATACACTTATAAACACGTATACCATATAAACTCGATTTCGCATTTTTGCAGATGTGCCATTATATTACATTATATTATATGTGAGCGATATATTGGATGAACATATCTGCGACAAGGGCTACCAGATGAAAAAATCTAAAGTCCGGAGACAAGGCCTGATTTCCATTGAAAAATCCTGAGATTTTTACAGTTCTCAAACTGTAAGTAAAAAATAAAACTGTTTCTCCGAAACCGACTAACAGTATCTTCAGTTCAGGTCTTCATACTTTTAATTCAATATAATTTGAAGAGTTTAACATGTGAGGCATTTTACAAATTAATTATAATTAAAGAAAAATCTTACTTAAAAATGTATCTTCACATAATTAAGTACGATAAAACTGATTAAGTACCTACTTGGACAAATATTATTGATTTTAATTGTGAAATTATTAAGGAAAGGAAGATAATTTTTATTTTGTTTAACTTTTTCTTGAAGACATCTTTAAAATGTAAGCTGTGTTTTATTGGAAATTTTAAAAATCCTGAGATTTCATGAAATTTGCAATATCCAGTCGCAATCCTGAGAAAAGTCCAAAAATACTGAAATATCAGTATAAATTCTGAGATATGGTAACCCTATCTGCTACTCGGTGGACTACCAGTGATCAAATTTATAAACTAACATCTCGAGAGTGGCTTCACGAGTCTTATGGTCAACGTCAATCAGGCCTGTGATTGGTTGAAAGTATTCATCCAATGTCACGTGATCTGTTTGTGGTAGCTCTTCAAAGCTTGCTCTCTATTTTAGAGCTCTGAATAAAATCAGAAATGGTCACTCTAAAATTGTGAAGGACAGCCTCAATCCGGCGTGTGATTGGTAGAATAGTCCTTCTGATATGACGTCATCGGACTTCAGGTACCTCTACAAAGTCAGTGATCCAGATAGAGTAATATATCCATGTTAATAAATCATGAATATATTATCCATTAACTGTCACAATAAATGTCATGATCTGTCAGTCAGACACCTTTTCAAAATAAATAAGATTTGATTATTTTGATTTGTCACTTTTGTCAATTCAGAGTTGAGGTGAAGACTGTTTTGTTTTATTTGAGAGAATTTACTCAATTATTAATTCAGGTAAAGTCTTTATTATTATTATGATGCTTCATATTGGCTGCTTGCCGTAGTTTTGTTGGTTGTCGTTAGAACTTGTGATCATTACTTACTTATTATTAACTTGTGGGTCCTAATTTTTAAAGTACCTGTTTTTTATTCCTGGACACTTGCGTTGAGAAGGAGCTAGCCCATTCAGTTTGCGTACAGATTTATTGGTTCCTAATATTGATATGCAGCAAGATGGAACCATAGATACAGACATGATTTTCTTTTTTGAGTTTGGAATAAGAAAAAGAATTATGTACTAGTCTGACTTTGAAATATTATTACCAATTTATGAATTACTATGAAATTATGATTTCATCAATGGGTTCATAGTACAAATTATTAAGTATTATGTTAAGATGATACATCTTGTAAGTAATTATAATCTATAATACCTATCTGTTTGTTTACTGTACCTAATCACTATATAAACAAATCAATTATAAAATAGTACAGCAGTACGATATGCGTCCCTATTCTAAATAAAGGAAATAATTAAATTTTATGCATTAAATATATTCATTTTGTATTTATATTTAGAAATAGATAATGGCATACTTAATTATTGTGATTCAAATGTTGAATGTCGTGGGAATTTCTCTACATGGGTGTTTCAAAATTAATTTGGATATGAATCGTTCAAAGTTGAAATCAGCATCTGTATAAATAATAACTCTGTATTTGTTCTTAAAATGATTATACATATTTTTTATTAACTTAATAATCGAGTAGATAAGAGATTATGGTCCACCATCAAGGTATCATCAATGCATCATTTGGTTTGTGGACAATAAATAAGTGGAGGACCTCTATTTGTTATCGGTCTAATCATAATTTCACATAAATAATTATGATAAAGTATTCTAACTTGTAACTGTGGGACACTAACCATTCTGTTTTATCAGTGAAATGATAAGTTGAAATTGTTTTTACTTACCCGAGCAAAACAATCAACATTCATTCATTCAAATATGTCATCTTACTGATGTAGTAAAAAAAATAAAATTATAAATATTGATTTTTGTATAAATAACTTTTTGTTAAAACTTATTAATAACCATTATTAAAAATAATGTATAATATAACAGTATAGAAATACACCTAAATTCAATGTTAGGTAAGTTATAAGCTGTTAATTAGAGTAGTTGTGTGGTGAATATGAGGGAAAATATGTTTTGCTATATCTCTATTTCTTTAAATTGTGAGAATTGACTTGGCATTGGATTGACTAACATTGATCCAAATTGGTGAATAGAAGGCTTCTCCACTTATTTCCTGCTCTTTCTATGTGAGAGACTTGAAGTGAAGCCAGTTTCCTGTTTCTTTGATATAGGCCTAATAAACATTTGGCCTCCTATTAATATAAAAATTCCTTATTTCATTGATTTATCTGCACTTTGTTATCTGTGAAATAATTTATATTAATTTAACTATATATAAATATTGTATTGACATTTCCAGTCAGGCGTGAAGTTGTGTGCCAATGATATAAAAGGTTAATCTTTTAGTAAATAAATAACTCTTTTATTCATTTAAATCAATAGTCACATCATTGAACATCATGATCAATTACAATGTGATGCTACTTAAATCTGTCATGCAAATTATTTGTTATGATGATTACTTACATTTAATAAGATCATATATTCTAATGCACTGATGAGATAAAACATGGTACATACATAGAAATTGATTATAAACTGCAAACAACTTCATTAGTATACCTCTGATCAGTATTTTCCAATCTTGACCGTGTTTGGTTGATAAATAAATAATTATACAATACTAGATTTTGCCCGCGGTAGAGTTTTAATTTTTAATTACTTTAGATTCATAGAACCACATAAAAATAAAGTGTATCTATAAGTAGCATAATGGATTAGAATGATGTCCGTGGCTTCGCACGCGTGGATATCGATTTTTTACAAATCCCGCGGGAAGCCTGAACTTTTCCGGGATAAAAAGTAGTCTATGTGCAATGATATTATAATATATTAAAAAGAAGCAGATATGTCATAAGCGCGCGCGTTGTGTGACTCAAAAAGTTCCCAATTGGGAACTCTTATTCAGGTGAAGAAAGAGATAGCGATGTAGTTTTGACGCGAGAGCGATAAAGACGTGCGATAAAGCAATATAGCGTGCCTTGCGGACATCGAAACAGATTTTTCGGTTGATTTGTAAGCGCATAACGTATCTATATTTATTTAAACATCATTGTCTATGTGTTAATCCAGGGTATAGGTTATCTCCTTTCCAAACAGCCAAATCGGTTAAGTATTTATGGGGTGATGGAGGAACAATCATCCGAACATCTTCACAAACTTTCACATTTATTATATTGGATTTTATCTTTTGATTAAGAGTTGAGTTTGAATTATTTACTTAAACTGTTAAATATACAATACAATGTTATTTTTATGCACATTAAAATTATGACATTCATAAATCAATTTAAGTTATTATGAGTGCAATTATGATAAGATAATCAATTTTAATTGCTATTACGTCATATTTAACTCATTGGTTAAAATTTACAACTTAGGGTCAATTCACACTGAGCCGCAACAATAAAATTTAAACCTTATTGACTACATCAAAGGGAAAATAATTTGGGGAAACGAAAAAGTACCGCCAAACACGTCACGTTATTATGTAGTCTTAAAGAAACATCTTCATGCATCGCATTGCGTCGCGTCTCAAATTATATAGTTGATTATAACCCTTACTTTATTATAAGGTAGACATTCCGCTCCCACTTACAGCTTCCTATGCAGAAACAACTTAAAATTACATGATTCAATTAAAAAATATTTATTTTTTACATCAAATGAGTGAATCCTTGATAACAATTGGTGATGAAACTCAAAACGTTGAGCATACTAACTTAAAGCAGCAGAATAGACAAAGAACGTCATCTATTCCATCGTAAAAGCCTATTCACTCTACTATTAACTCCCACAACATACCTAAATAAGCGAAAAGTACACCAAATATGACATACCTATTATTTATATAAATTTCTCCAAAGTTTGGGAACCTCTGCAGTAATTAATAGCATAAATTAGTTATGTCTGATATTTGTCTCAGTCGCGTCCATATCTGACTACGATTGCACCAACCTCTGCACTTTGCCACTGTTTATATTATCTGTAAGGTATAAAGAAGTCAAAATGATAATGATTACTCCATTCCTTGGGAGGGCACTATTGATTGTATCACAGGCTTGAAAAAGCTTACAACAGGCTCTCGCTAAGAAGGGTTATAGAACATGATGGATAGTGGATGGATAGATGGATGGATGGATGTTATTATTATTCCTGCACTTGCGCCTTGTGCCTGACTGAAAAGTGTCGATAATGTTGGTATCTAGTTTTTATTTATAGGGATTCTATGGTGTGAGTTATGGCATTGTGATAATAGTGATTGTGTTGTATTTATGTATTATTTTTGGATCTTTGTCAGTGTACCCAAAGCCCAAAGGTATGTAGATGTTATTAACTCAGGCTCATAATTATCAATTCACAATTCTTATATTGATGAAAGAAGGAAGGAATGGTTATTTTACCGTCTGTAATAGACTTTGCGCAATTGAATGACATTTTATTATTCTCAGTTTTCATTCATTATATTTATATTTTTATTTATTTATTCTTTATGTACTCATAAACAATTATATGAAAAACAAGTGAGGAAATAATGTACAAAGGTACATTATTTTTCTTTGTAATTAGGCATGATCATCTCTTTAGGAAGTTTTAGAGCATAGATGATAGAAATGTTCATTGATGTTATAATATTTCGGCGGTGGGCCAACAATCTCAAAATTAAAAGTGCTTCAAAGTGCTTCCAAAGTGCTGTATATCGTAAAGAGCTAACAAACTAGTAGACAGACGATTCACCTGATGGTAGGTCACCAACACAGAGTTACCAGACTCATCACCTTCGCCCGAGGTCCATGGACAACAGTAACAAAATGCATCGCTAACGTCGCAGCCTAAAAGAAAATTAATTATTACTAGATTTTCGATATGTTTCACCGTCGATTTTAGAAGAAGGATTTAGTCAGCCGGGTGAATTAAAATTTGATTTACGAAGAGAATTATTTATTCATTCAGATTATAATTACATAACAAAATATTCATTATTTGTTCAGAATTAAGGTTTTTTCATTAATTCTGGTTAAAAATACAATTTAGAACATCAAATGCCTCCTAGAGGCTCGTACAAGGCCGACTAGCTACCAGTTGTGAACCAAAAGCTTCTTCCCAACAGATGGAGCTAGTGTCCCTAGCCAAGGACATGTTGCAAGACGTGGCGGAGCACGTGGCCAGCTACCGGCTGGGTCAGACCACGCTCCGGTACCTGGATCGAGCGCTGTGGACTCTGGAGAAGTGCGCGCAATGGGCTGTGCCGCCGCCGCGTGAGTATACGGTCGTTTTTAGGATTCCACATTTAAAAAGAAAAAATGGAAGCTTTATAGGTCCGTCTGTCGCTTGTCATGTCTTCAGTTTGGCTTCAACCCATTAATGGCCCACTACTGGACACGGGTCTCTCCTTTTGAGGAGGCCTAGAGCATACTCCACCACACTGCTCCATTGCAGATTGGTGGTCTTCAGTTTATTAAAGTTTGGTTCCACAAGTTTGTATAGAACCCTCTGCGAGTACAACTTCTGCTTGGGCATTTTTTTTATACTTTCTATTTAACCAGCCTACAAGCGAAACGAGTTAACGTCGGTGCACCTGACAGTAAGTCGCCACCGTCGGCCATGGGAATCAGTAACACCAAAGACTCACAGATGCATTGCAGACTAACAAAGAAGATAGAGAAAATGAATGATAGCCTTTACGGAACGCCTTATTTATTAAAGTTTCTTTTTAGGGATACAGCTTTATTTCACATAATTACGTATAAAAAAAAAAGAATTTTACTGTCAAAGCAGTTCACGTTCTTTCAGAAATAAAAGAAGTATTCTCAATGTAAAACATATTCATAGTTTTTTAATTGTATTACTTATCTACTAATTAACATTATCACGTTCACGAACTGTAACTGCTATAACTCTAGAAAAATCTCATCATCACATATTGTGAATCTTATTTCGAGCGCCGTAAGACTCAAATCGAGCAAGCAGTAAACATTTTATTAAATTCCATGTTTTTGTTTACACTAAAATTACGCTTGTGTGTAAATAGTTTTGTCTAATAATAGTAAAATTAGACTGATTACACCTACGTATGTGTGCGTGCATGCGTATGTTCATGCGTACGTTTTACTTGCGCGTGTGCGTGTAACACTCGTAACGTTATCTCCGTCGTATTGTCTCTGCGAAGGGTCAAAACCTAATTCGAATAAATAACGCTACACAGTTATAGCCCCACACAAGGATTCCTTGCATCGTGGATGCCATGGACAACACACAAAGACAACAACACACACACCCAAACCAGAATGGAAATTAAAACTCATCATTTATATTTCCGCCTCGCTGGGAATCGATCCCAAGACTTTACTACGGCGGTTCGACATGTTAACCGTTTCGCCATACGGCTCGTCAAATAAAATAAAAAATAAAATTATTCTTGCATTTATTTCTCATCTCACATTCACTAATAACTGTTTCCAGTGGACCAAGACGAGCGTCCCCAACCGGAGCTGGTGCGTCCCTTACCGTGGGTGTTCTTCCTCGCGCTCTTGGTGGCTCTCCGCGTCACCAGAGAGTCGATATCGCTCCTCAATCTCGTGCTCGGTAAACCACCCTTGAGGTCTGCCGATGTGGTAAGGAATTAAATAAATAAATAAATAATACAATTGTTAAAAATTAATTTAATTGATTTAGTAAGCCTCCATCATTTTCATTATAAAACGTTACCGTTGGCATAAATAAACACTGACTTAATTTGTGCACGCTCTTGGCATATCTACCTCTTTTTGTACATACATAACCAACATTGGTCACAGCAGGCCTGGCGCACTCCGCATTTTAGCTACGACGTTACAAGTACATGCCGCGTTTGACATGTCTGGCTACTTCAGAAAATTCATAATGGCTGTCATACGTTCCTAATCTATGACACATATTGTCACTAAACTTTCAGATTAATTTTATTCTTTCAAAAAAGATATCCCTGACATTGCCAGACAGGATAAGCGAGTGATAGAAAGGAAGGCAACTCATTACGCGTTTTTGGTTAGCGCTGTGCGACCTGAATTACACTTTATTGCGTTGAAGGTAGAGTCGCTATTTATTTAAATGATTTTGCGGAGTTCGTCTTCTGTACTTTTTATAAGAACTATTATTTCTTCTGTGGTTACAGGTAACATACATTCAAGGCAAGCGGCGCTACCTGCGCACGCTGAAGTACCAGGGCAACCGCACGTTGCGCGCGCGCAGCGGGAGTTCCCCGCGCCAGCCGTGGCTCAGCTCCGTGCAGTCGCTGCTCGCGTTCACCATGTGCTTCCGGCGACCGACGCACTACGGGAACAATAACACCACGAGCCTGAGCAATAACGATGAGGTTCTGGTGAGTAACCTTGTGACGTACTTTTTGACCGACTTCCAATAAAATTTTAACAAAAAAAAAACAACTTCAAATGGAGTACATCCTTTCCAAGAACAATAAAAAAGAATCATCTAAATCGGTTGGCGTGATATTAAGTTAAGTCGGTTAAAAAGGAGGAAATATTCAATTGGACTGTATTTTTTTATGTTTGTTACCTCAAAATTTTCGACTAGATACACCGATTTTGATGATTCTTTTTTTAATCGAAAGCTGGTGCTTGTCATGTGGTGGGACCACAGCATAGATTTAATTCTGGTTTTATATTGATGATTTGGTCGATGTTGGAATGATTTTGATGTGAAGTGTCATGAATACGGTGACGGTTGATCCTACTAATATTATAAATGCCAAAGTATGGATCTTTATACTGTTATTGTTTGATACTGAACGGATTTTCTTGTAGCACATAGATACACCATGATGTGAAACAAGGCAAACAGGCAAAGAGCTAGTAATCAAATGACTGAACGATGTTTGTAGTATTTACGAGACAATTATGAAGTCTGCAGTCGGGAGATTCAGAGAAACTTAAAATACTCGTAAAACTAATTTATTTTAAACTAAAATAGTACAGAAAAAGTGACAATTGCTCGAATTCTGATACAAAAGTCGCGTGTAATGTGGGAAAGTAGCGTATTACAGCGCGTCAGCAGTTTCGTCCCTCGGTAGAGCGCCAGGGCCGTACTAACAACAGGGCCGTACGACAAGACATTATGTTGTTTGTTTGTTTGTTAGGTGGTGAAGCGCAGCAAGCGCGCCGGGCACGAGCCGGCGCCGACGTCCACGCCCAACGAGACCACCATGGAGCGGCTCATTGAGAAGATCATGGTCGACCTGGATGCCGAATCCGATGATGACTCCAGCTTTACTGTGAGCATTCGAGTATTATGTTCCGTTACACGTATTAAGTAGTTAACTAAATTTCAATTTAATTTTAAGTACATTAAATTTTAAGTAAATTAATACGTGTGTAGTAGCATAAATAAATGTCGTTGCCCCCTGTTTATACAACGTTCGATTGAGGTAACTGAACACGCAAAAATGCAATATATAACTAAATACATATCACAAATTAAAGGAGTATGAAATCAAATCTCGTGCGCATCATTCGTGTGTTCCCATCTTACCCACAAAACCTGAACACCGTAACTATACTAGTTACCAGGTCACATCAGAACACGCACACCCTCATATTGGTGACCTTCACAAGCTCCACACGTGTAAAATTAGAACGTGTACATTAGAATTAATACGTGGAAAATTTAGTAGTTAAGTAGAGTACGCAAGTAACAACAAGTATAATTTATTTAGAAATTTTTCTATTTTCTGTTAAGTAGGTGGGCGGGGCTTATCCTTAACACGTTTGGACAGGCACTTTTTAGTTAAAATTTAGTAAATGCTTAAGTAATTAAGTAGGTTGTGAAAAATTGTATGAACAAAAGAGTTTTACTAAATTATTACGTTTGGACACGCACTTAAAATTATTCACTTAAAATTTAGTTAAATTTTTGTTATCTACTTAACTACTTAATACGTATAAACGGGACTTTAGAGTCCGCACAGACAGAAAGACTTCAGCCGTTCTGAGTTCTTCGTTCTGTGTTCTGCGTTCTTTGTTCTGCGTTCTTTGTATATCTAGTAATAGAAAGCAAGTGTTCACTCTGACCGGCGCGGTCTGACTGCATGCTGTCTGCGCGCCGCTATACAGTTGCAAACGTTACAAAGAACGCGGAACGCAGAACGAAGAACTCCGATCGGCTGCTCTTTCTGTCTGCGCGGGCTCTTATTACTAGAGTATAGAACCGACATCGCGATCCCGATGCTTGCGCAATGAACTGTTGCCAATTGGCAACTGTTTTCTGTGGATTCAGTCGATTTTGAAAAGAGAACCAAGGGGCGGGGTACTTCCCGACGCGACACTTTGTCGCGGTGTCTGTTCTAGTATATCAGTACATTATACTTCAATGACTGTAAGTCACTTTTTCAACCCCCGGCGCAATAAGAGGGGTGTTATAAGTTTGACGTAATTGACGTATCTATGTAACTGTGTCTGTGTGATTGTGTCTGTGGCATTGTAGCTCCTAACGATTATGATGCGGTTTTTTTGTTTGAAATCTGACGTGATCAAGATGGTTCTTAGCTATGTTTAGTGTAAATTAATAGTGCAAATAATATTATTAAAGTTTTTCTATTTAATTCTAAACTAAAGCACTAGGTATTGTAATGTGTGAATTTACTTTAAATTTTATTGAGGCAATTATAATTTTTTCACGATTATTCTAACTACCATGGGAATTTGCACACGCCTGAGAAATATCAATGACCATATAAAAAACTAACAAACATTTATATCTTATCTTTTCAGCTAACAAATGTAACGAGCATTAGAAGCGATCAATCGGGATACAACTCGGAATCAGACCATGATACAGCGGTCTACATCAACTCAACACCAAACAAGTGTAAAACATCTGAAACAGCATCTAACGCTAACAACGGATCTGCTCTTACATTGGACCAAAATGTAGGCAGTTCTGTGGATTTTGATACGTCAGAGAGAATGGAAAACAATCATTGTTCTTTTGAGGCTGATGATGCATTGAAGTACAATGATTCATCTAAAGATCACCATGAAGGAAATGGCAATCTCAAAGGGCAGCATCAAAAAGTTGGTAAGTAAAGTATGTAATATATCAGATTTCAATATGTTACAATTTTTTATTGTATTTGTGCGTGACTTAAGTTTCAAGTTTATTGCTATTTGTGTCGTGCTTCGGTTTTTTAATATATTCAATGTACTCATTATTTAAGTTAAAATATTTAGTTCTATATGTAATGTTATAGATTCTTTTGCTTATTCTAGCAGTGTAATTTTATCATATTGAATTCTTATTTATTTGTAGCATTACTTATTGATTGTATCAAAGTAAATGGTTAAAGTAATTTTTAATGCTATGAGTACCAGTCAGACAATTCTAGACTCTAATAGTTATTATTTTACCATTGTTTACCCTAATATTTTTCCATTGCATCAAGTTCCATTTTAAGTCACTTGTAATCTTGATTTGTTATGTCAGTCAGTTTAATTTTAGAACATGTATTAAGTTGTTATGTAATGGTTCCCAGCAAACGGGCGAGCTGTCTATGAGTCCAGTCCGCCGAGTAAGCAGAGGTAAAATAATATCATGTTATTATTTATGTGACCTTGGCCCCAGTTTTCTAGTAACTTCTTGTTAATGAGCTGCGACCAATTGCGTAACTCTATATCTTTATTTCCTTTCTATAAATATGTTTAGTTCGTTACGATTATTTTAAGTGGATCTTATTATATGTATCCGTGTTTATACGATACAATTTAAATGTAGGTATACTGCCAAAAATAATAAATTTGTGTTATTGTTTCATTCCGTATCACAAGTTGCTAAAGGCAAATTGATCTTACCAGTGACGTAGGTTGCCCTAAACCGGCCCTGTATAGCCCTGTATGCATGTAAATATTTGTTGACGGGCCTCTCACTCCAATTTTAGCTGTAAAATATCGGGAAAAAGAAAGAGGCGCAAACAGTAGCAGCCTTAGGGAGGTTGGAGATCTTTTTCGGGAAGCGCCACGTTTTGATTGTAGACAAATATAGGGAAGTACGTCCATAAAAGGGCACTTGGCCCCTGCAGGCTGCGGGCCCCGTATGATACGGCGATAGCTACGCCCCTGGATCTTACAGGAAAAATACCTAAAATGTGGAAAATTTTGCTAAAATGGCCTTTTTTGGTTTCAGTCCATTAGCGGTTCTTCCTAGGAAATAAGTTATTATAAATATATTGTTATATAATAATGTATAGAAAAATAATTTATAATTACAGTGAGTCAAGCAGAGACGAAGCAAATTGAAGTTAGAAAAGTAGCGCTCGTCTAACACGTATGAGAATTTAATTTGTAAGTATGCATTGGTATTTTTAAGTAGCGAAAAAGAATGATTAGATAATATGGTTACTTCTACTATAATATAATAAGGGACTTCATTTTTGTCGTTGAGTCCAAGTCAACAACGGATGAGGTTAATGCGCCAGAACCTACCCTGTTGAAGGTCAGTTTCCGGGTTTCGTGAATAAATACTAGCGAATAAATATTGCTGGAGTCAGCCGCCAAACGACTCGTCATGCTCCGGCTGGTGGCTTGGGCGTTGGTTTCTTGTCTTCCTCTCTCTTCTTTCGTGGCCGGCATTCTTTCAAGTAAAACATTTATTTTAAACAACAGTGAATTTACTAAAATAAATGAAGACAACGAAACGTTTACCTGTCACAGTCACTAAAGACACTATACTGTAGTACTAGACTATAAAAGTATTAAGTTATTTTTTATAATGTTGTATAATTAATTATCTTGCGGGTTTATCACATTATTTTTGGCAGCACTACGATGGCGACTCCTCGAATGTTTTGGAAGTGTATAGTCAGCGATGATGTGTTGCCATTCCTTGTGTTTTCCGCTTGTTTTTCGATTATAAATATTAAGTACTCACGCAATAATCGAGGTTCAACGATGCCTTGTCGGTTAGGAGAGAAGTGAAATCCGTAAATAAGTTCCATTTTTTTTATATGACGACCCGTATGGCGTAATGGTTTCTATGCTGGATCGCAGTGCGAAGGATCCTGAGATGATTCCCGACTTGGCGGTCTATTATGAACTCTTTATTCCAGTCAAATTCGTGTTACGAAAGCGGTCACGTGACACTTTTTAGCCAATCATACGTCGTTTAAAGCCCGAGAAATAAATTGCCTGGAAAATGAATGGTTTTATAAAAGTTCATAATAGGCCCGCAGGCGTTTTGAATGATGAGTTGTATTCTTGTCTGGGTGCGTGTGTTTTTGTCTTTGTGTGTTTTCCATGGCACCCACAACACAGGGAATCCTAGTGTGGACTATGAGTGTGTAGAGTTAGTTATTATTTTTTTATTATTATATTATCACATTTCCAGAATCATCGTGCATTGGATCAAACCAGTCGCAAACGTTCCAGTTCTCACAGTTATAGCTAGACTTTCTTATATTAATGGACCTCCATAATTGAACGGTGCAAGTGATAGCGATTAGCGATTAAAAAAACCGCCAACTTACTACCGTGACAATATCAGCCCATATGGTAAAACCATGACCTTGACCCAAATGCTTGTTCGGAAGAACTGTAAGTGTTACCTAATTTTATATCATGATAATCAATGAAATATTACTCGAAAACTTTACATAATTCTTAAACGATACAAACGTTCTATCACTGCGTTACTAAAATTAATTTATGTTTTAGCTTAAATTGAAAATTTCACTTATATTGCTGTTCACAGTACTTTTACGCTATGTTATTTTAATGCTAGAAGGTAATGAATACCCGAGGAATGAATTAAAAATACACGCCGATTGACTATTACTATGGTATCACTGAATATGAGTAATAAATAATAAGAAATTACTTACATTTTAAAATTATTTTTTTGTAATGAACCTATTTTTAACGGCTTTATTTAACACAGTAATAATATTTTTTGATTTTGTGCCGTGTATACGTTGTTAATTCATGTGTTAATATTTCATAGATATATCTACCATAGAAGTGTACCCCTGAAATAAATCGTACTAGATTTTTTATAGTTAAATGCAATAGGATTTAAAAGATCATGATCTGTAAAATAACTTCAGATGTAATCTTTCAATCAATATCATAATCTGTAAAATTTCTATTTCTTTAAAGTATCCTAAACAATTCTTTCGTACGATGGAAACATCAGTATACATTTCGCGCCAAATAGTTTGTTTTAACTTGATTTATTTTAGCTGTATAGACATATTTCATGCATTCAACTTCTAAGAGGTTCCTAAAGAGCTTTGTTGCGTGTATAATATAATAGGGTGTAGGTACTAATATTTAATAATAGATATTAAATTTTAAAGAAACTGCGTTTTTTAAGAAGAATAACCAAGTTTTATGGATGGATGATTGTTTGTTAGAGGAGAGGTTGATATAATGATTATTTATTCCAATGGCATAGACTTAAAAAAGAACGAGACGGATTGTCAGCAAAAATTTCAGTGAAGCACCCATAGCAATTCCAACTCCTCTATTCTTACAAGTATCACACGCACACATTGACACCATGCTGTTATTAATCGGCCGCCATTACCGCGTCGGACCGCACTAAAAATTACGCACACATGGTAAACGGGCGGCGTCACTCTCGATAAGATAAGGTGACGTGTGGTTCTTTTTTAAGTCTGTGTCCAATGGATACAAATTTATTGCACTTAAACAAGAAAGTAATCATGACAAAACGATGAGATTTTGAACAAAGATAGTGAATGTCTGTATCAAACCGTGTAATAAATTATGTTAATGTATGGTAGGGAGATGTAGGTAAGAAAGCTGAGATATCAAAATCTTTCTCATGTTGTTTTAAGAAAAACTAAACTTTAATAGGATCATTTTACTATGTGTTTTAAAATATCCGCAGAAAAGGAGAGAAATATTACTGATTAATTTTGTAGTAGAACGCTATGGCCAGTATTAATAAACCGATCTTAAGATACCTGCGATCTCAAGATTCGATTTGAGATACTGAACGCACCTTTACAATTGAAGTGGCTTATCTAAGAATTTTAAGAAAATGGCTTTTATACATTGAACGACATAAAAACATATTCTATGCACAATAAATAATAAAAATGCCGAGGTATTCAATTACATTTTTGGCGTTTACCAAAAAAATCATAGACTTAAATATATAGGCGGGCTGTTCCGAACAAAATCCGTGTCACAGTCGCGCCAGCAACAGAGTATTCAATCACTACGTGCCGGCATAGAATAAGGAAGGAGACGCGACACTTACGTTCTGTCAAGTTTGGTTCAAGATGGCAGTATTAAATATTTTGCACTAAATATTTTTTAATAGTTACTTCCAATTATAATTAAATAAACTCAAATAAAGTTCAAACTTAAATAATGAAAACGTTTTAACTGTGCACAATAAACAATAATGCGTTATTATTGTGTTCTTGAACAGTCGGAGTTTTCCAAAATAACATCTACTTGTGTCGCTTGCTCGCAGCCGCAGCCGACTAAAATGCGTTCAATCACATGGAACCACAACCACTGAACAGCCTGTCTATACATATAGGTCTATGCAAAAAATACGAATTTTGGATACAATTCTAAAGGTGCGACATGTTTTTATGCCGTTCAATGTATAAAGTCATTTTCTTAAAATTCTTAGATAAGCCACTTCAATTCTAAATGTGCGATATATCAAATCGTATGTAAAAGTGACATTTGTTAGATCTGAGATAGCTTGAACCGAGATTGGTTTATTAATACGAGGCTTTGTCTCGCGAGTGCGCATTAATCTCGGCTGGCTTTAAGCTTTATTTTATATTTGATGATTCCGTTAAACTGCCGTTACGAAATTCAGCACAATGTATGTATGAATACAGTCCACCCAGGTAACTTTGAGTTTCAGTCTAAGTTTTTGCCTTGATGCGTGAGTTTATATGGCCAACCTAACCTTACTTGTCTTTAAGTAAGCCCCCTGCTAGAGTTTGAACTAATACCGTGTTAAAACTTACACAAAAATTCAAAGTTACTGGCATGTATTGTAAGTTTCCGGCATAAAATCAATAAAAAAAAATATTTTTATATCGTGTAGAGAATTTTCGTAGTTTTAAGCTGCATAGTTATAATAATAATTTATTCATCCTCACCAAAAATTATGTAATACGGTCTTCATGAGCTAATGGGAATGAATGGGATGGGTATGGTATGCATAAAAAAAACTATGATATGTGTGGGAAGGGATCTTTTCCTTTCCAATGTACATCCTCGCATCTTTACAATTTATTATATATATTAAATGTAGATTAAATTATACATCGACGCTTAAAAGGAACTAACTTTACAGGCTAACTTTACAGGAGAGCAGTTTGAAGTTGGAATTTTTAGAAAAAAATCATATATTTTTTTATAATCCTCCTACCGACGTTATTCTTACTGTTTTGGAATCCTTATGTTATCATCTATAATGTGGCATATAGCACAACAACTTTTCTAAAAATTCAACTTTAAACTGCTCTCCTGTAAAGTTAGTTCAATGTCGCTGAGTCATTTTTCCTTTCAAGCGTCGCGTCGAATGTTATGTTATGTTATTATACAATTTTAATGATTAACCGATTTCAAAAAAAGAGGAGGTTCACAATAAATAGCGAGATTTTCTGACGACTAGTTTTTGATTTATCCCTAATTTTGAAGTCGGTTATTTGTTATCAAGAATTATATTTATTGTACAACTGTATTTTATTTCATAACTAAAAAATAAGGAGTTGTTAAATATAGTTATACAGTTCATTCATTTATATTGTAACTAAGGATAGACTAAATATTTATGGCTTAAGTGTCAACGAGTTTTTATTGGGAGCTTCATGTTTTTGTTAGCTTTATAATTATCATTTTGAAAAAATAAACAAAGGAATAAAAAAAAATGGAGATACCAGTTCGAAAAGTTTTTTGTTATTATTTACGTCATTGTTTATTTAATGTATTCATTTAAGTGTTACTAAATTATCTGAGTATACTCAATATATTGCATTACAAAATTTTATCGAAATTGTTACAATTTTCTAAATTAAAATGTGAATAAGATAAGATTAATATAAGCAAGGTCCTAATATTTTGTTTATAAAAATATTATAAGCACACACATTTATATACATGTATTTTGTTATGATAACGAGAAGCTTGTCAGTCGAATATAATCATATTTTTCATCATGATTCAACTAAATTATAAATTAATTTATGCAAAATGAATTTTGTGAATGTTTTATTTACTTAGTTAAGGGAGTGAATATTATTTAAGTATACTTTTATGCATTCATATATTTTATAACTAAAATTATTCCCAAAGTTTCGGCTGTGCGAGTGTGCAATGTACTAAACAAGACTGATGAAAATCATTGAAATTGTTCCTAATGACCTTCGTCGAGATCCTGCTCGGAATTTATAATGGTTATAAGTGGTTTTAGAATATATTTTTGTATGTTATTTTTAATGTTGCTAATATATTTATGATAAAATATTGTGTTTTTTATTATTATATTTCACTAACTACATTTCGTCACAAACCGAACATTTTTGAAGTATAGAAAATAATTAATCATTGTTTTAATTCATGTGTTAATAGCATCTGACAGTGCTTAAAATATCATAATGTCAACATAATTCTTGTGGTGACATGAATCAGTATGAATTATTCGATAATATTGATTGATATATAATTTAACTCAAATAAAAAAATAAATCTAGTATATTAGCATTTTCATATACACATCACAGAATTAAATGTAAGAAAAAAAAAGGCAAAAATTGTTTCCGCCCGGGATCGAACCGGGGACCTTGTGCGTGTGAAGCACACGTGATAACCGCTACACTACGGAAACCGATGAGAGACATGGCCAAATAGAGTATTACTAAACACAGTATATAAATAAACACTGGCCGCAAACTGAAAGTTTTATAAAATGACGTGTCCAAACTAAATGTAATCACAGAGTACAAACACTACGTAATGTAATCAGTCTAGAACGCGTCGTCGCTTCAGACCAAAATAATCAAAAAACGCGGTTGGATTGAAGTGGTCTCGTTCTAACTCCACCAGTCAGCAGTCTCGCGGCAACCTCGCCCGCGGCTAGTCGCGGACACGAACTGTGTCACTCTATTGTCGGTGTTAAGTTGTCCAAAATATCTCTTATAAATACGTGAGCTTCACGAAAAACTACCATCATGGATCCCGAAGCCTTCTTGGACCTGGCCAACCAGGTTATAAAGCTGAAAATGTATCCATACTTCGATGTAGCGCATTCCTTGCTATGCGCTCTTGCAGTCAGAGAAGATTTAGGGGCTGGTAAGGAAAATTAAATAGGTTTTAAATGTTCCCCGCCAATTTCCACACATCGTCACACTTCCGCATCCTGCCAGCATTGTCTAATTTAGTCATTTATTGCCCGATAACAATGTACTAAAATAAAGACACCTTTCAGATTTATAAATAGATTTGTTCCCAGCATCAACTCAAACATCTACTGTAATGTGTCTCAAGCTGACAATATAATGTGGTTAAAATGTGTGGTAATTTTATTATTTGTCAAGTAATAATACATTATATTCAAATAATTTGAATAATTATATTTGTAAATGGCTATTTGTCAGTCATGTGAATATTATCTTTATAATTATTGATAGTATCAAGTTGTGTCGTAGAAACCTAATTACCTACAGTAGATCATGAAAAACTTTTTACGTTTTATTTTATTTTTATTTCGCTTGGAGATATTGCAGTTTAGTCACAGGTTTTAGATACGAACCAATTCCCTTGCAATCTGCTAGTTGCACAATAGTCCAATTTGCGAACCTTAGCGAAATAATTTAGCAAGGAATGTTTCAGATAGATGGCGCGATTGTGAAAGGGATTTAATAAAACACGTAAAAATACGGTTAACGAATTAAAAAATATGTTCGCAGAAAGTTAAAACAAAGTTATTGATTTATAATACAATAAAATATAATAAAAGGGCAATTGGGCTCGTCCGGGATTTGAACCCGGGACCTCTCGCACCCGAAGCGAGAATCATACCCCTAGACCAACGAGCCACATCTGTAAGTTCTGAAAATATTTATAATAAACTACAGTATAAAACGTCACAAAATTATTATAAGAGGAATAAAATAACTTATAATACCTACAATCATTTACTAAATATAGTATAATTTATGTCATTATTTAGCATCAGTGTCTGTCTATCTGCATAGAATCAAAGAAATACCTCGTATTTAAAATTACATTTATATATTATATTACATATATTATTATGTAGGTGATAAAATAAGCTGTAAGCAACTTATTCTTAATAAATTTTTGTACTCAAAATTATATCTATAATAATAAAAAAGTTTATTTTGCTAAAATGCTCTCTATAAATTGTAGAGACCGTGAACCGTCTCGTTTATTCCCACTTCTCCTGTCACACTGTAACATACAGGATGTTACACTTACACACCGCACACTATAAGTTAATATAACGATTACTTAAATTGCAATAGATATCGATAACAATCTTCAACAATTACACCTACATAACGATGTTACATGGACCTTAATTAAAAAGTACCTACATTACAATACCTTAATTATTTATGTTATTCGATTTAGGGTAAGGTGGGGTGGGGTTCAGACTACAGTGTCACAATGCTTTAATTAGTTAGTTAAAAGTAATAGTTAACTAACTAATTATTACTAATTTTAACTATTACTTTTTGTGTAATCCGTTTTTGGCCATAGTATTTGAGTAATTAGATTAGCAATAATTGACATTGTAAACGCTGTTGGATTACCTAATAAATAAATAAATAAATAAATAAATAAATAAATAATTAGGTATCAGACCCTTTCTATTACTCGTATTATGTTAATTTAAATAAGCAATATAAATTTATAAAAGCTACGAAGCGAGTCGATGCTCTAAGTTGCAAGACTGGTGACTTATTGCTGTTTGAATATGAGCCATAAGCGAGTTTCCATACTTCTTGCGTCCAGCTACGTGCTAAATTGAATAAAAATGGCCATTAAAAGGTGTTTTTGTCGATAAAATTAGCTATATTTCATGCCCTTAAATATCGCTAGTTGGTCGCTGGACACTGTATACAGTTGGTGTGATTTACGAACCTCACCTTCAGTTTAAGAAGGACAGGTTTTTTTTACACAAATAAGTTAATGCTTGACCACAATCCCACCTGATGGTATGTGGAGATGTGGTCCAAGGTGGTGAGCACATTAACTTAGTAAAAGCCTATTCACTCTTTTCTTGAAGACATCCACATCATAGACAGGCGGGAACGCCGACGCAGGCAAGTTATTCCAGTCCTTGGCGGTGCATATAACGAATGACGAGGCAAACCGCCTCGTCCTTACCGGCGGGATGTTCACAACAAAAGGATGGATACCCGCCGTGCGTCGACTCGTGACGTTCGATGGAGAAATGGAGATGGGGGAATTAAATCAAACAATTCCAGTGCACACTCTCCGAAATGTGCCCTGTAGAAAACCGAGAGGCTGGCTACTCTAGGTTCTCGTTTTTCTCCAGGCCGGCAGCCGGCAACGCATCGTGATGAGCGACGGCGACGAGGCTCAATTATCATCAGATAGCTTGGTTGATAGTGTGTCAGCTATTTACCCACATTCAAAAATTAACAAAGAAAACAATGTAATAAATTAGTTTCCAACTCTCCAACTTTGCAAGCTTGCAACGAAGATAAGCCTTATCATTTAAAGGTTGATAAGAACTACCGATAGTGAATAAAATATGTTGATAAATATTCACATAGTCCAGGATTGATAACTTTTGGTGGAGCTTAATCCTATCATAAAATTTACACTACACTACTACGAGATATTGATGTAGGTCACGTAGGTAGGAGATACTTATCAAAATTAGTGTTGTAAGTGTATATTCCGTATTGTTAGGGGTGCGTATGCCGTAGGTGTCTATAAAAAATACAATACGTGCCCCCCGAGCTACAAGGGTTTCGATGTGTGAAAACGAAGAGTCGTAAAATCCATAGGTACATTTTAGTTTTTACGATCCCTGTCGGAGTGGGGATCCCAACAGAATAAGATACTCGTATAGGGCACGTCTAGTCTACAATACGCTACCGAATATTATAATTATCGTGATCGGAAACAAAATCAGAAAAATAAATTCAGATGTCCGGGAGAACCATGGGAGAACACAAGTTGGCCTTCTGGATCACGAAATAGGGTCACTAAATGCTAATTCTGTTATAATATAGAGAAGTAGTAGTAAAATATCGTACCTGTATGAACTATAGCATTGCACTCTGTAAGGTTTTAATGCTGTAGCGATAACTAATGGATATTTTATTACTAAGTGGAAAATACCAACAATAATTAAAATAAATGATCTGGATTAACAACCTCATTATTTTTATATGTTAATCTTAGGCGTTTTTATCAATTCGCTTCTTACGCGTTTATCAATGTAATTTATTCCTAGTCGAGTCGTGGTCATCTTGTAGTTCATGAGCTGTCCCCCTGGCCAATCGACTGATACTCAATTTTCATAATACTCAAATCATCCCAGGAGAACATACAATACAAGCGGGATAATATGTATTACATGTTCTTGACATTGGACATGGTCTATCTGTATTGCCAATCATCTTAATCCGTGCAACGGTTTGCGCGCGATGTAAATGCACAAATTAATAAAAAGATCTTCTCAAACTTTCACATTTATACCTAATATTTGTTAGCCAATAGTATAGGATAGGGCCTTAGACCTTACCTCCTGCGTTTTCTTCCATGCATACGTCCATCCATAAGTCCTTGCTTGGAGGTCTACTGCTGGACATCGGCCTCCCTTAATTTACGCCACTCTGACCGGTCCTGAGCCTTCTGAATCCAGCGGATACCCGCTGTCTTCAAGTCGCTAGTCCATCATGTTCACTGGATGTTGTTTCCAGGTGCACAAGCGTTCTCCCGCAAGCACCCGCTGTCGTGCTGGCTGTCCACCATGCTGGTGATCTTCGCCGGCGGGATGGTGGCCAACGGGCTGCTCGGAGAGCCCATCTTGGCGCCCTTGAAGAACACGCCGCAGCTTGTCATCGGGACTGTCACGTGGTATGACGCGAATGATATTCCACAATTCATAAGGACTGATTATTCATGCGTAGATAAAAGACGGATGGTTAGCAAAAACGTGTAGAAATACATAGTATTAATTGCCAGGTTAAAAATACAGAAAGTACATTTTAGTGCACTGAATTTGCATACTTTGACAGACACTTCTTCACAAAAATACATAAGTATTTTTCTCGGATATTTATTATTTATTGTGGCGAATAAAAGCCGAAAGCTCATAAATATTTTATATAAAACATTTGTGAATCTGGGCTCGTCCGGGATTTGAACCCGGGACCTCTCGCACCCGAAGCGAGAATCATACCCCTAGACCAACGAGCCATATGAATGAAGAGTGCTTATACACCATGCACCTATCTATGAAAAGTTCGTAGTTACGTATTGAAGTTGAGCCTATAAATCCAGGCAGATTATCCACATAGCGGAGGTGTTAAGCTAGTTCTAGGCTTGAAGCCCCGTAATTATATTATTACTAGCTGTTGCCCGCAGCTTTGCATACGGAAATTGTTTTAACTTATTCAAACTTTTATCCTGTTTTCCCGAGAAACCTGTTCATTTTCCGGGTTGAAAAGTCGTCTAAAATATGACCCAAGCTTAGAGTAATAATATATACTATAGAGCGCGAGTATTACACAAACGGCATCGTACGCATCGTAGGCAGATGATCTATAGATACGTATATCGATGCGTGTATGACATATAGGGATGTATCAATTACGTGCCGATCGGCAACGAGGTATCGATAAGTTATTTCGATAAGTTATCTTATTTCCTACTATTAAACGAGATTTTTTTGTATAAATATGTATGTTTATTTGTATATTTGTTTCTAATCACTTTCTCGATAACAGTACTAACGATTTCGATTTTGCAATGTAATGGTTTACGAGGGCAACTAACCGATCTAGCTAGGTCTCATATCTGGGAAAATTCGTTTTCTCTATTTTCACATAAGCAAGCTCATTTGCCCAGGTACTTATTACACCATTTGTTGTACTACAGTACATTAGTTATACCAATGGCACCCACAATACCAGATTCTCCTAGTGGTGGGGCTATGAGTGTGATCTATATTGTTGGTTATTTAAAATACGAAAGTCACTCAGTTTTTTAGTTTTGCACGAGTATTCTTGTTATTTAGATAGTAAATTTTTATGGTACAAACAACCGAAGAAAATATAGACATAGACTCAATTAAATAAATGAATAAGCAGTTTAGACGTGATATTATTATATAACATTCCATAATTTACGTTTACGCTAGAGATAACGATACCGATATTAATGCTGATACATCGGCCGTTATATATCAACCGATACCGTTATCGAAAAAAGTCTTAGAAAAACGTCTTTTTCAATGCTGCCTCATACTAAATGATTTACAGTTCGTCTGCAAATAATTCAAATAATCTTTGCTTTTAAAAAATAATGACGTTATGTAGCAAATTGATACTTCCTTTGATAAATATTAATATTTTTTTAATAAATAAAATATAATTCATTTTATTTTTACACTCTTATTTGCTGTTTAGAGCTCTAGCAGTTAGGATCATTTGATATCGGTATAGCCAATAATTTATGGCAATAATCGCATCGGCAAAATCCGTTCCATACAAAGTATATTAAATATCGACTACAGCGTTAGTCACGTACATCACTAGAGTCTCGCGTGGGGAGCGCTACGGGAGCGTGGGTGAGCGCGGTGCGCGGGCGGTCTTGTGCTTGCCCGCCCCTCACCCCGCGATGCGAGATATGTTTTCATAAAAATAAATACAAAAATCAACTTACCGATGATATGTGATACTGGATTTCAATTTTGTGTGTTTCCTACTATCGTTTTTGCAAGATGGGACTGCACATTTGACCATTTTGATAGGTAAATATTTAAAAATCTCTCTAGAACCGCACACCGCTAGCATTCAATTACGACTACAAGCGCTCGCGGCGGGAACGTCGTGTTGTTCTCACCCGTGCCTACTGTTCCCACTTCGTTGCTCGCGCTCTATAGTATATAGTATATATTACTCTAAGGACCCAAGGTATCAGTAACAACTTTACCAATTTTCATCGAAATCCGTTCAAGGGTTTTATGTGATGCCCAGACAGACAAACAGACACTTTGAGTTTTATTATAGTAGAATAGAAGATGTTATGATATCAGACTATAATATGTAGCTAAGTATAAAAAGAAACTACACACTTGTTTCCAGGTATGTAGTTTTCTACACACCTTTCGACGTCGGGTATAAAGTGGCCAAGTTTCTACCGGTGAAGGTGGCTGCATCTGCTATGAAGGAAATATACCGCGCCAAAAAAGTCTATGATGGAGTGACCCACGCCGCCAAGTTGTATCCGAACGCGTATATTATAATGATTATCATAGGTGAGTTATAAAATGATTAGAATCTAATTAATACCTTTAAACGAGCAATTCTTGTATATATACGTTTCTTGCATGTATGTATCTTGTATGTATCTTGTATGTATGTATTCTCGGAGTCTCGGAAATGGCTCCAACGATTTTCATGAAATTCAGTATGCAGGGGTTTCGGGGGGTTATAAATTGATCTTCCTAGGATTCCCTCTATGCCAGTCAATATCGATATAAAAATCTTGAGAACCAATTTTATTAACATTTAAAATATACATAGGTATATCATTTAATTTGATATTCGTTACAAAAGTGTTCGAATACAATTTATGCGAAGTGATAATAAATTTATTTATAGGTTCATCATTATTTTCTTTTACTTTAAGCACTGTTATCACTTAATTAAATTAATCAGTCAGGTACTTATTGTATTTTGATAATGATTTCCAACAGTACCTAAGTAATAGGTACTTTCATATAATTTGATAATTAATTATAATAATTATAAAGCTTAGGTACTTACCTAAATATTTCTAACGTCTTTTTCGTCAATCTCATGATCATATGGATAGAATAACGTAACTAAACTATATAGATTGCAATGGAAATGAACACGTCGTAAAAAGGAACTCTTCAAATACTTTCAGTAGGGTTCGAACGATACTTTCGATACTGAGTAGGTATACTAGGTATCGATACTTTTGATCGCGATACTCGATACTGAGTACTCGATACTCGTACCTGGTAATTACTCGCAAGTACTCATATGAAACGTCGGTATCGAGTACTTTTAAAATACTGAGTACTTTTCAGTATTTTCATATGGAAAAAGATCAACTGCGGCCCGTTTTAGCGGTCGGACTAAACAGACATTCACTGTCGACGACCTTTTTTTTTTTTTAGCTGTGATCTGACTGTGATCCTCGCGAGTACTCGATACTCGATACTGAGTAGTATCGATACTTCAGGACCGATACTTTTTTGGTATCGATACCATACCCGTCGATACCACACGAGTACTCGGTATCGATACCAGAGGCCGATACTTCGAACCCTAACTTTCAGGAACAATCAAAGGCAACGGAGCTGGTTTCACTAAGCTCGTGGAGCGGCTCATCCGTGGCGCCTGGACTCCTACGGCCATGGAAACTATGCAGCCTAGCTTGTAAGTACACCTTTAAAATAATTCTTTCTTTCTTTTTCTTCTCTTTTTCTTGGCCGGTAACGCATCAGTGATGCCTTTGGTGTTGCTGATGTCCATGGGTGACGAGAGCCACTTACCATCAGGTGGATCGTCAGCTCGTTTGCCTGCTATTTCCATAAAAAATACTTTGTAGAAGTATATAAATATAATTACATATTATAATATTTAGAATTACGTATTCACAATACCAAACAGAATCATAAGCTTCGTAATCACGAAAGTGGGATTTTATCCGGATCATTGTAAGTAGGTTGACATCTATTATATATATAAAAGAGGACGTGTGTGTCCCTATATTTCACTTTGCAGCCAATACTGCACGTTGCAAGCGCATAGTGTGTATATGTCGCAATAAGTACGAGGCTCAAATCTCAGATAAGGGTGGTTGCAAGTTGATACCTATAAGGGTGTAGAAGATACGGGGTTGAAACGTGTTGAAACTGAAACGCCTACTTTTTCGTGGGAGCAACGTTTTTTAGAGCCGCGTGTTGCTGGTAGATGACCAGGATGCTACCCACGCAAAATTATGATTTATCTGTCGACCGTCGCTTGAATTTGAATGCATTCATTCTCTCTGTGTTTTTCTTACAGAAATTAAATGTGTGCTCTCGAAAAAGTTTTAATTATTCGCTGCAACAACCAGTTATTCCTCTAAAGAATTAACAGCATGTGATTTCTAGAAATGTGTGATTATCATTAATATAAAAACATTTTAATTGTTCTAGATTTTAGAATGACCTAGAAATTTCTTAAATGATCTAGATTGTATGCCAATTTTCTGATCAATATAAAATGTTCTAGAAATTCCTCCAATAATCCAGAAAGCTCCAAAATTAGGCAATGGAACTTATTACGCATCTTCGTCATTTTTTAAGTTAAAAACATAAAAATTTATATATTAGGTCCAGATTAGAAACAAAATTTGGAAGTATTCAGTTTTTTTGGAATTTCATCCCTTAAAGTTTTGAAGTTAAAGTGAAACTTTTATTACATCGTCTCAAACTTTTTGGTATGTGTGTCGCATGTCGCGTGACGGTCGGTTCTTAACTTATCGGTTCTCCGTAACGAAAGTACTTAGGATGACCTAGCTTTCAACATATATCTGATTGAGTACGGGTGCTACTACATGATACATTCTGAAGGTCTGATGATGACCAGGTATATACTTATCGGTTCTCAGTAACGGAAGTACTTAGGATGACCTAGCTTTCAACATTTATCTGATTGAATACGGGTGCTACTACATGATACATTCTGAAGGTCTGATGATGACCAGGTATATACTTATCGGTTCTCAGTAACAAAAGTACTTAGGGTGACCTAGCTTTCAACATTTATCTGATTGAGTACGGGTGCTACTACATGATACATTCTGAAGGTCTGATGATGACCAGGTATATACTTATCGGTTCTCAGTAACGGAAGTACTTAGGATGATCTAGCTTTCAACATTTATCTGATTGAGTACAGGTGCTACTACATGATACATTCTGAAGGTCTGATGATGCCCAGGTATAGTTATGTTGCTATTTCTTGCTTTTGATAAACAACGACACAGTTAGTCAGTCCGAAAAACTGATCAACGAGGATGATGCCATTTTAATACCCTAAATCGAATATTTATCCAAAAATTTTTAGTTAAATGTCTACAATACGAAAAAAAGTTTCACTTATAACGTGGTTTCATAAAACCACACAATCTTTTTTTGTGTAAGCTAAAAAATTATAGTAATTTATAGCTTTCATAAAAAAAAGAAACGTATACTTATGTACGCGCGTGAGAAGTTATACTTCTTTGGCATCATTAAATAAATATTTAACACTAGCTGTCTTGGCGAACTTCGTATCGCCTAATAATCAGTGAATGTACTTTGTTGGTACTTTTAACTTATAGTTTTAGGTTTAGGTTTTTTAGGGGAGCGGAGTGGGAGGGGAGGGGAGACTGAGGGGAGGGGTTAGGGGGAGGGGAGCGGAGAGGAGGGGGAGGGTGAAGGGAAGGGGAGGGGAGGGGAGGAGCGGAGGGAAGGGATAGAGTGAGGGGGGGAGGGCTAACGGAGGGGAGGGGGAGGGCTAACGGAGGGGTGGGAAGGGGAGAGGAGTGGAAGGGATGGGGGAGGGGAGGGCTAATGGAGGAGAGGGGAAGGGAAGGGGAGGGGGAGGGAGAGGGACCGGGAGCGGGAGAGGGGGATGGCACTTTAATAACGTGTTAGAGCACCAACAAAATTTTGTATTAATTTGTTTGTCTATCTATCTGTTTCTCTGATATCGGCATCACATGAAAACCTTTAAACTGATTTGGACGGAAATTAGTTAAGTTGTTCCTTATACTTTGGGTCATATTTTAGAAACCTTTCTTCCCGAAAAAAAATAAAAGTTTTCCCCGGAAACAAGATGAAACTTTGTATGGAAAATTATTAATTAATATTTAATTATTATTTAATTAATATTTCCTTTAAATTTGCAAAAAACGTTCCTCCTTTAATTGAAGGAAATCATTTTTCGAGTTTTTTGAAATTTTTCATGAAAAAGAAAAAATAAATTATATAATATTAATGTTGTATTTTTTCAAAACCCGCTACCGCCCGGATGAATGATTTGTTATTGTATCGTAGATTTCAGTATATAAATTCCTAAATATAAGTAGTTCAATATAAATTAACCTGTTTTTAAATTTTCTTCTGTAAGGGGTACAAATATGATTAGCATAATTTCCGCGTGCGAAGCTGCGGGCAACACAGCTAGTTAAAACATAAAATTTCGGTCACTTTTGTTTTGTATGAGTTGTGTTGAGCGATCTTTTACCCCCAAAATGGTCAGATTTTTCAGTTCCATTCCATACATAAACCTGAGTTATTAATACAAAACTAGTAGGGAACGGCATTTATGGCCCTAACGGCTTTGCGACCGCCATCTATTCGCGAATGGGAGATGATAAAGGGATACCTTTTAAAAAAAACCTCGACATGACTCGAAGGACCGACAGATAGGTTAAAAATTAACGGAGCGAGACTTTACTTACTTAAAACATTCGGGCATTCACAAATATTATTAAATCCCCACTTGGCTTTGTTTATTTCGCTATCTAAGATAGTTGTATATCTAGCTAACTGACAACCCTCATAATTGGGGACTTCATGGTGTATATTTTTAGAATAAATTCTTAGACGCTTATAAAGCCATACTTTCATACATTTATTCCAGCTACACAAAAGCGTCGCTGGTGGCGTCCGTGATCTTCGTCCTGGACAAGAAGACCGACCTCATCTCCGCGCCGCACGCGCTTGTCTACTTCGGAATCGTCATCTTCTTCGTATACTTTAAGGTCAGTTTAACACGAACGATATCTCGATCGCACTTCACTAAATCTTTAAGCCACATCTGATACTTTCGGATGGTGAAGTTATAACATTTGAGTTTGTCAATACCCCTTCAAGGCTTTGGACCGTCTTGAAGCACTGAAGCAGCAAACACTTATACCTACCTATTTGGTTGAAACCAGAAAGTCTAGAAAATACTAAAAATTGAGCCCAACATTATGTAGCAATTCTTCAAAACCTAACTTAGTCTTAAATTTTACCCTTAGATTTTTAATGCAAAGTTGATCTATCAATAAGCAATTCTCGTTAATTTTGGCAGACACTTGGGTATGCTCGGGTCTGTATGTGCAATCAAATTAATGACCATAAATATTCTCCCTGACAGCTGTCATCGATCCTCCTGGGCATTCACGATCCCTTCGTGCCGTTCGAGAACCTGTTCTGCGCGCTGTTCATGGGCGGCATCTGGGACTCGCTGGCCAAGATCCTCGGCAAGGGCCAGCCCAAGGAGGAGACAAAAGACGCCAAGAAGACTAATTAGAATACATGTAAGATATTTTATCATATCGCAGGTACCTTATGCGAATAGGATGTTTTGCGACCATGATTTGTTTTAGCAAGTTCGTTCTAATGAAGATCGTGGGTAACAATGTTATTGTTTTTTCTTTTCGATAATGATAAAACCTTTCACCAACACAGATCAATAAATAAATCTGTGTTCACCAATCATAAAAAAAGTCAAAATAAGTAATATACGATTGTTAAAATGATTAATGATTAAGTTTCTAAATAAGTTCCTGACAATCTTTAAGAATTTTTCTGAAAACTTACCTACGTCGCCAAGTGAAACGTTAATAATTGATTACCTACTTTGTACACAATACATGGTGGTAGAAACGTATAATGTTTTCATTTCATTTGAAATAATCCCTTTCTCAGCATCATATACTTCATTCTGTAATATGTAATTTTATTATACTTTTATTTTCAGGTCGCAATCAGCGTTGTATCGCAACGTTTTCAACTGACACCGACAATATCGAATGCGACGTTTACTTTTAATTTAACGTTATTTAGACATCTATGTTAAAAAAAAAAAAAAATTCGTTAAAAAAATAGCAAAAAGTTAGAAATGTTAAAAAAATGGCACAACGACCAAAGTATTGATTTTATTATTATAAGTTTGACTAGTCATAATGTTTTAATTTGTGTAGTTTAAGACGGTGAATGTTTTCCTTTTTATTTGCATAATAATTTAGTATTATGCCTTTTAAGTACCTACCTACATAAGTATTTTGCCAAAATCGCCAAAACAATGTACAATAATTATTATAATTTTTCACCTTTTACCATTTTGACTTGTGATTTATATCACTTCGATAATTTATTAATGTTGCTGTTATCAATGTATTATTGAATGAGTATGAATTCCTATTGAATAGTAAGTTTTATCGTTCGGTAGGATTTTCCAATGTGTGTAGAAAAATATTCGAGCATTGTAATTATTATTTAAGTTTTTTCGAAACGAATTACGACTCGACTTCCTTATTCAATTGACAAATTTTTAATTGATTGTTACTTTTGTTTGTATGTATTTTTATCAATGTTATTACTTAGAAAACGTATGAATTAGTGAAAAATCTGGCCGAACTGCATGGGTGCAAGCAGTGAGGACCACATGTTTCACTAAATAATAAAATAAAGTACAATTTGAATTTTTAAACAAATTATTATTATTGAATAAAATGTTGACCGTGTAACAGGAAGCAATAAATTGATTTTTTAATTTGGTCTTTTATTATTTTGTAAAACTGCAACGACACACAAGTAAAGGACGCAAGGAGTCCTCTCACTACAGACCACAGAATATAATTTTATTATATACCCTCTACAGACTAGTTATACCAATGACATTCGAAAATAAATTGTCATTCATCGTTGACCGTTGTACCTACCTAATTTCACTTTATGCATCTATCTATACTATAATAAAACTCAAAGGGTTTTTCTGTACATTGTTTTTTTTTTAAATGTAGATGGGGGGCACTTAAATAATGTGTTAGAGCACAAAAATATTTTTTTATTATTGTATGTCTGTCTGTTTGTCTGTCCGGGCATCACATGAAAACCCTTGAACAGATTTCAATGAAAATTGGTAAAGTTGTTACCCGAAAATTAAGAAGTTTCCCTATGAAACGGGATGAGTGTTTGAATGGAATATTTTTAAAATATCAACCGATTTGCTTCAAAGAACAATGCCCAAAAATTATTTTTCATTTTTGTTAGCGTCTTAAAACGTAAGTTATACCGAAGCAATTCAATTATTTTTTTACGTATTTTAAAATTAATACCTGTACCCGTATTACCCAGCGTAAAATAATTTTATTAATAAGTGATGAATTGACTCTATTAACAATGATGTCAACAATGTCCATTTTCATTCGGGCACTCACTTCGATACATAGCTTGTATCAAGCAAGATAAAGGGAGACTTCTGGCCAATATTACAGAGAGATTTCGTTAAAAATGTTGGTATGACAAATGTAATGATGTCAAATTTCCATTTCCGGTTGTCAATCAAAAAAAAGTCAGAATAAAATAATGGTAAAAATTACAGGCAGCCGTAAGTCTCCCCTACTCTATGACTCAATGGTTATAAGAATTCAATCTCAAAATACTTTGGTTCTGGGGTGTGTCTGCTGAAAATTCTTATATATCTAAGCTCAGAAATTAAAGCGGCGATTTCTAGATTTTTTTTTTTATTTTAAGACGCTAAAGTTGAAAATGAAATAAAACGATGTATGGCAGTTGGGCATTGTTCTTTGCAAAAAATGTTCCTTGCTTAAGGGTGAATTTCCCAAGTGCATTTTTGAGACGGCGAGGTTGAAAATTAATGTGTGGAGGTAAACTACAATTATGCATAATTTTATATAGGTAGTTTAAGTAGTGATCTACATGATAGTGAAGTATTCAGAGGTATTTAATACATAGATTCTTAATAAAAAAATATTTAAGACCTAAAATCTAATTCCGGTGTACTGTCCAAACTGCGTTTATTTACATATTTTATTAATTTAATTTTTTTTGGTAAATAAATTTCATTGAAGGGGAATGTTTTTTAGAAATACATTAAATAACACAACTAATATATATTTATGGAGTAATTTAAGATTAAACAACAGCTCTTAAAACATCTTTTAAAAATGTCCTACAAAAAAAAGCAATTCCGGTGGCGCATTTTGTATACTTCATTACTTGTGACTACACGATTTGGAAGACACCTTACTGGCTCTCCCCGCACCGTTCAGTTGTGCTCTTGCAAACTGCGTGTTAGGATGACCGCCTGGTTGCGTAATTTTCCTGCCAAACACGTAAGTACTAACTGCGGTGGCGCAGGAATACAAAATCATCCAATTCCGATGTCATGTATATTAGTAAAAGTACAAAGCAGATTATCTAGAAATTTTATGGAGGGTTCCATTAACGGTTTTCAGCTACAATTGTGAAATAAAAGTTAACCTGTGACTAAAAGTTTTCTTTAAAATTCAAGTTTTGTCTCTGATTCTAAGTCCGGTGGCGCAATCTCGGTGGCCCCGGTGGCAAATCAAAGCGTATAGGGAAGTATAGGCCATAGAAATACAAGCGTGTCTCCATCTATCATCCAGACGTGGGCGCCATTCGAGGACCTTTCTTACCCAACGGTTATCGGTCCTTCGCACTATGTGGCCCGCCCAATGCCACTTCAGCCGGCTAATTATTCGAGCTATGTCGGTTACCCTTGTTCGTCTACGGATCTCCTCATTTCTGTTGCGATCATGTAGAGAATTACCAAGCATAGCCTTCTCCATAGCCCGCTGCGCTTCTCTGAGGTTGTGGATTAAGCCAATAGTAAAGCACCACGTCTAGGATTCGTATGTGATCACCGGCAACACAAACTGCTCGAACACCTTAAACTTTTGGCACTGAGGTAGTGTTTTGGACGACAATGTATGACGGAGTTTCCCGAACGCAGCTCATCCGAGTTGGATTCTACAAGTGACTTCTTTCTCGAAGTTGGACTTACCCATCTGGATCACTTGTCCCAGGTAATTGTATTCGTCTAGAACTTCGAGAGCAACGCCGTCAACAACAACCGATACGGGTGTGACATGGACATTCGACATGATTTAAGACCCACCCGTTGTGAGGCGCTGTTCAAGTCCCCCGAGCATTGTTCCAAGTTCTTCCAGGGAACCCGCCAGGATGACTATATCATCGGCATACCGTAGGTGTGTGATGTATTCACCATTGATGTTAATGCCATGTTGTTTCCACTCCATCAGCTTGAACACGTCTACCAACAAAGCGGTGAACAGTTTTGGGGATATGACATCCTTGTCTGACACTTCTCTGCAGTTGAATGGGGTTCGTTGCTGTGTCGTGTACTCTGTCGGACATGATGGCGGATGAGTACAAACCGGTAGTCGATCCGCCACCGCTGGAGAGAATCTAGTACCACCCAGATCTCGATAGAATCAAAGGCCTTCTCATAGTCCACATAGGCTATACATAACGGCAAGTTATAGTCCTCGGTCTTTTGTATAATCTGCCGCAATGTGTGTATATGTTCTATGGTGCTGTAGCCTTTTCGGAATCCTGCTTGTTCGGGAGGCTGGAAGTCGTCAAGCCTGCGTGCAATGCGATTTGTGAGGACCCTCGAAAACAGCTTATAAACGTGGCTCAGAAGTGCAATAGGCCTGTCTAATTACCGCTAAAAGGAGTCCGTTCATCTAGACTCCTATTCTTCAAAATGTAGGTACATAATATCTTTAAAGTATTGAATGATCCTGTCTTTATGATTTCTCATGGGCATAAATCAATTTCGGTGGATCAAATTCTAATTCCAGTGGTCCTAATTTCGGTGGCATTTGATAGTGTAATTTGATAATATCTCCGGAACAAATAATTTTTTTTTCAATCTCTACTATATGACTAATTATTACTACTATTTACAAATTATTTATGCCAAATAAAGTGTATTAGAAACATCAAGTTTAAATTTAATCAATTTCGGTGGCTTGGATTTTAATTCCGGTGGTCCTTTAATAATTTCGGTGGCATTTGATAATTTCAAATGGAAATATCTCATGAACTAATCATTTTTTTTCGATCTCTAGTATATGATTAATTAGTACAACTCTTTATCTATTATTTAGGCCAAAAAAATTTATCAGAAACAGCAAATTTAAATTCGCCACTGTAATTAGGCAAAATTCGAGTTTGTTGAAATTCACCCTTAAATTAATGAAATATACAGGGTGAACTTTCCAAATGTTTGTGGATGGCAATAGCCATATATAGAAATATCGATGAAAACTAAAAGTGCATATGGTTTGTGGACTTAACGGGACGATGTGGTCGCTTAGCGACAAAGTCCTTTCAATAAATTAAAAAAAAAAAAAAAAAAAGATTTCTAGCCAGTAATCGAACCCCTTGTTTAAAAAAAACTCATTCTGTATTATTACACCATTCGATAGTGTTGCTAACAAGGATCAATTTCTGGAAATTAATAACATACAGCAAACTATATGTCGGCCGACGAACAAGTAAAACGCATTCTACAGATAGGTACCTACTTACATGATTTTTCAAATAGCAACTTTATGGGTAAATCACGTTCTCGAGTCTCGACACGTACTTAGTTAATCTATTTACAATGATAAGAGATCGGTAATTATAATATACGGTATATATGTACGACATTTTATGCCTACTTAGATTTACATTTTATTAAAAAAAAACTTTTACATCGGCCTAGTTTGAGATGATTATCATTAAAATTACATAACCTTTAAAACATCGTCGACGAAACAAGAATACAAGGACATACTCACAAGTTGTAATCCCTGAGGCATTTCAACATATTATTTGCCTTTAAGTTAATATAATCTCTTTCACAATCTTCTATCATAGATCGCCATAGAATGTATGCACGAATGTGCGGTAAATCCCAAGAAAAAACCGAGAGTAAACTTTGAAAATGTCAAGCACTCACACGTACAGTCAGTATACTGAACTATAATAGAAGAAAATTGTAAGTAAATAATAGTACAAGTGTATTCCAACGTGTGAAGCGCGACCTTCCAGTTACTGTTGTTTACTTTCACGCCATCTTTGCGGTTAATACAAAACCCAGAACACCAATTTTTAAATTATTTCTTAAAACAATTTATGCCTTTTTATGGACCCCATTTCACCTCAAATTATGTAAAAGTGTTTCCTTTATTAAGACACAGGTACTTTCGGGTACTCACGACACACCGAATTACAACACAATACATACACCGATACGTATGAATCGTAGTACCAATCGCACAGTTTAGCCACATTAGAGGCACAAATAGACAGGCAATTTTGTTTATTTGAACGCCTAGATAGTTAAATTTTACACTACTGTGTCATTTATTGCAAGCTAGGGAGAGGCCGAATAGTATAGGACAACGACGGGTAATCCTTTATCCAACCAAGGCGCAACGCGTTGAAGTCTTTCGAGTGTCCCATTCCCATATCAATAAAGTATGGAAAATAAAATAAAATATCTATTCAATACATTGAAGTCAAAGATGTTTAAATAAATATATATAATATCTTTGATTGAAGTATTATCACTCCTATAGAACCGACACCGCGAATACGATGTATGTCCCAATGAATTGGCGCCGATCGGCTTCAATTTTCAATGGATTCGTTCGATTTTCAAAGGAGAACGGGGGCTCAATTTTGAAAATAGAACCTCCCGGCAGGACATACATTTTGTTCGATATGTCTGTTCTATGACACTACTCCAAGAGTCATCAAAAGAGTATATTTAACTCTATTGTTTACCGAAAATGTTAGATACTAAGAAGTAAGAATAGGCAATTATGTAAGTTATATCTTCTATTCCTAATCCCACTAGGATAGTCCACATTGAGCCTTCCAAAATTCACCCGTACCTATCATTTATAAATTGTTACTAAAATTTTATTGAGTTATCTACAGCTTACGGCGTCAATCTTGTCCAACAACAATTTGATATCGGCGCCGCGGCGTTGCGTATGGTATGGTAATGACGCGGACGTGACCTATCTATAATCTATACTAATATTATAAAGATGAAGAATTTGTTTGGTTGAACGCGCTAATTTCAGGAACTACGAATTGAAAAATTCTTTTTATGTTTGATAGTCCATTTATCGAGGAAGGCTGTAGGCTATAAAATATATAAGGCTATATAACATCATATATTTTAATAGTTAGTTTTTCCACAAATTAATGCGAGTGAAAGCGCGGAGCACAGCTAATGTAAGCTATGACGGCTATGACTCTCATGAGCATGAAGAGTACCTTACCGACGAATCATTCTTACCAGCATGCCTCTTTGGCACTATCTATATAGGTAGCATATACGGTTGGAGAGTAAAGAGTTGGAAATAATGTGGGATCCCCAGTCCCCACATATTTATTGGCCCGCATCGATGATGGGCAATGATATTATAAGTAAAAAAGAGGTAGATATGTCACTAGCGCGCCTAAGATGAAGATCGTAAAAGAGGTCAATTGACCTCGTCTGCTCGTAGTCGCTCTGTCAATACAAGACGATAGGCAGTTTTATTGTTGTCAGAAGTGCTTGAGATTTGACATAATTATAACGTTAAAATGCCTTCGTGTATTATTGTATTGTAGTGTGATTGGTGTAGTGAAACAAAAGATAAACGTGTGTGTGTTGCAGCTCTTTTCGGAACAGATTTTTTGGTTGATTTGTAAGGGCATGTATCTATAGTTTTTAAATATCATTAGTGATGGGTAAGTGTTACTGAAGGCCATTGGTAAACATAGGTAACCAACAATCAGGCTCAGGGCAGCCTCATGTGCTTTTTTGTCCGCTATTTACAAAAAAAAATCTTCAGTCATCCCGTGTAACTTAAAATATCCATGAAATTTTCCTTTCAGCCCTTGATTGTTTTTTAAAAGAAAGAAAGAAAGTTCAGTGTTTCTGTTTAAATTTATTTTAAGTTAACGTTAAAAAATCTCTTAAATGTCCACACTTTATTTTTTGAGATCAATGAAAATTCCAGCAATTCCCCTTTTTACTGTTTTAGCTCGTTTAGTTGTTGTTCGGTTGTGTTTCATTCACTTTCCTAACAATATAATTAAATGCGACCGACAGCGGAGACGAGTTACGGTATGGCGAGCTATGGCGAGGTCACTGTCGGACGGAGCCTGAGGCTGACCGTTACACCGATACAGTCACACACATGCTTTAATAGAACTATATTCTAAAGTTTTAATAATAACTTTATTCACGGTAAAAGTTACAGGTCGCAAACTTAAAAAAATTTCGAGTACTTCTTATAACGCCCCAACTCAGAGTCACTAACGGTTACGTTAATCGCGCCTTAATAAAATCACCATACAAATTCTGTACTTAGGAGAAATTTAAGTATCCGTTAGTGACCCTGAGTTGGGACGTAACTGACGTAAGTGTACCTACATTAAGGGCTTGATAATTCAATGATAAAATATTCAGTCTGCTGTAAGCTGTAAGACGTACTTGTAAACTAAATAACTCGCTTATCTGATAACACCTTGAACTACAATTGGGTTAACGATTTGCTTAATAGTTTATCCGTTAAGACACCTTGAAATAGGTATTCGATTGATTTACACGTTTAAATTCGAATATTAATGAAGCGTACATACTACATAATAGCATTATTGTTTCATTAACATGAAATTATTAATATTTGTTTGTTACTATTGACTTATTAAATTGCTGATTTTTACCAACAATGGCTAATTTATAAACTTACGTACATGAATTTATTGTAATAACATTTAATTTCATTGATGTATTATTTTAAGATGAGATGAAATAACTAGTTGTTAGATTATGGAATAAATAAAATATTTAATTTTAACGTTAATAACAGATGATATTCCTACAATTCGACAATGGAACCCTTGGTCGTCTCTTAGTCGTAACTGTCGTATGAAGCAGAATAAAAAAGAAGTAACAATAATTAGGCACCTATTTTTATGATATTTTAAAAATTGTTTGTGTTTGTAAATAATCAACTTCCAGGATACAATGTTATAAAATTTTTGAAAAATAAATTCAATTATAGTTTCACTAATTGACGTTGATATTTCCTATATTAAGTATTTTAAAATACCTTTGCAAGATTAAATCACAACCAAAGAATTGTTTGTTATCTTAGGCGTTGATACGCTTCGGTGTGATTGTAGATGACAGTTCGCAATACTTGGTGACGTGACCGGCTGCGGAATCGATGTCCATTCCAGCAGTCAGATGCGCGGGCGCACAGGGCCGGCCTGAACGCGCCGCTTTCTCATTCCAAACTATTTATTGAACATTGATATAAAATTTAATAAGTGGTGTTAGTGCTGATTAATGGGACACGCATAGGAGAGGTAAGTATTCGACGAATCAACGCTTTAACGGTTCTGTGAAAGTGGGTTGTGGATTTTTCTGTGAAAACAGTTAGATGATCTGTGTGTTGACTTTCGACGCGTGTGATAGAAATATATTAGTTTTTTATCTATTAAAATATTTGACCTACAACTACTTACATGAATAATTTTGTTTTTTTTTTTTTTAATTTTATTACATTTTGTGAATCTAAGTTATTGATGCATAGCATAAATAAATACCGATTATTTTTAATGCCTACCTACCTTTTAAATAAATTTAAAGTAACGTAGTTAAAACCCTGGTATATGGTTTTAACTTTTAAATGCATGTCTTAAATCTGGTAAACTTATTTAACATGACATGTAAAACTATGCTTTTATAATTTATAAATTCCCTATTATGCTTTAGAATGGTTTCAAACGAAATTACAAACATAATGAATGACCCAATCGTCCCAAAGGAACATAAAACTCGAGTAAAATCTACCCTACTCGTATTTTCTTGTCTGACATGAACTATATTATGTGCCAAGCGGTTTGTGCGTGATAAAAAGAATAAAAAACATCCAACCATCTTCATAAACTTTCACATCTATACTATATTAAAACTCAGTGTCTGTTTGTCTGTCCGGGCATCACATAAAAACCCTTGAAAGGATTTCGATGAAAATTGGTAGGTAAAGTTGTTACTGATACCCTGGTTATATTTTAGACAACTTTTCAACCTGGAAAATTAAAAGGTTTCCCGGGAAAACAGGATAAAAGTTTGAATTAGTTAAAAGATAATTTTCGTATGCAAAGCTGCGGGCAACATCTAGTTTATAATATTAGTTACAATAATTAGTAGGATTGTGAATGTTGAAGAAGACCATTTAAAGAAGATATATTATATATTATCATAGTAATTTAAATAAGTATTAAGTATGAATTTATTTTCCAACTAAAAGATCCAATGATTTATTTACTGTAACAGATGACATTCGCAATTCATTATGGAGCATAATTATTTTTATTAGGGTTAAGAACCTTGAAACATCCAAACAATGACTCATTGAATTTATTATTTGCTTGCCATTAGTCCCTCCATACCATACATCGTTACTCACTTCCCATACAGTTTCCCGTTCCAACCAGACTATCGCGTCTTCCTTTAGGTCCAGTTTTCAGTATAAAATCAGACAGGGAGTTTCTTTCGCCATTTCTTCTCTTAAATTAGACACCTTTGCGAAATGGCGATTTAAGCACAAAATAATAAATGAGTGAGAATATCCCAGTGCTTTTATTCTACAACACGAGTCGTCTGGAGTTCAGTTTATATCTCAGAACATGCTAAATTCTAAATTTATTCATAGTTATGTATGTATATACTCCCATAACTTGAGGTTTACAAGCAAACTGTCACCCTATTTTCTTGACGGTAAAGTTCGTTGGGTATGATTGAACCCGGTTTCTTCAAAGGATGAACGTAAAAGGAAAAAAAAGCATATTGAACAGGATTCCCTTAACTACAGCTGTAATTATAGCAAGCAAGACGCTTTACAAGCTCCCCTCTCAGCGGTTGTTGACATCGGTTCTCGGAAAGCGTTTAGTGGCATGTAATGTTATGCATCTAAATAATTCCCATTAAATGCACATAATACGAGTCTTCATCTTTGGCCAACGACCTTAGAGTAGGGATTCAGTATTATACCTTCTCAAGTATGGTGTTACTTACGGTATGACCACTTGTGGCAGTTTGTGGCTTGTTTGAACATTAGTTGGTTATTCATTCACATAAAGAAATTAGAATATCTATTGTTTTGAAAATTTTCTTTTTTTTGACTAAATTATTAAGAAGGTTTAAGAACTATGGGGCATGGCATACTCTTCAATAAGTACCCAATTCAATGTTTCCAAAGTGGTTTTTATACCTACTCGTATTTGGGTCAAGTAATTTCAATTTTACCGGTTCAAACAAATGACTAGTAATTTACCTACATCACAATAAGTTGCAGGCTCGATCGTATCCCCTGCCTGCCAAAAAACTACATACATATAAATTGTAATGTAGGTAATTGCTAGCCTCCGACTTCCTCCAGCATGCCCTTCATGGGGAAATCCGCCGCCGTAATCCTCAATACACCGAAGTAGATATTGTCTATGTAGTTCTCGGAAACACAGAGTACAAAAGGTCTTTCACCCTACATGTAACGTTTAAAAAGACTAATCCCACTTAAACAAATGCTCCTATTTATCCCTTTGGTAAGTACCCTATACAATGAGTGTACTATGTGTAGGATACTTACTTCTAAATTCTAAAGCAAGGTGAATGCATGAACAGTTTTTTAATTACATCTATGCATGAATGCCATGAATTAACAGCTACTTAGTTTTCTTGTTTAAATACGTTATCAATTAAATCCAAAAAATGTACCTACTATTTTTATAAGCTCATGAAAACGTTTTAACATGTGCGTAAAAATAATGAGTTAACATTCAGATGATATCATAATTCTTAACACTTGTGGTGTAAAGTAACTATTCAAAGAAATAAAGCAACGTGTTTCCCAGAAGTTACGTGTGTGCAATTATATTATACAATATATTAAAAAGAGGCAGATATGTCATAAGCGCGCGCGTTGTGTGACTCAAAAAGTTCCCAATTGGGAACTCTTATTCAGGTGAAGAAAGAGATAGCGATGTAGTTTTGACGCGAGAGCGATAAAGACGTGCGATAAAGCAATAAAGCGTGCCTTGCGGACATTGGAACAGATTTTTCGGTTGATTTGTAAGGGCATAACGTATCTATATTTATTTAAACATCATTGCGTGTGTGCGTGCGTCTTGCGTAGATACAGTGATCGATCCATTTGAGATTTTGAGCTTCCGAACAGTTTAACTGATGGGGTTATTTTAAGGAGGGTGTCTACGAAACACAAAATAAAAGTCACACGGAATTACATGAAAAATAAATGTAGTAGGGAATAATTTAAAAAACAATGCACAAGCTTTGAGGAAATTGAAGCAAAATTTTATCAGAAGATGTCGTTTGTATATTAGTGTTGGTGGACGTCAATTTGAATATTTACTCTAAATAAATAAGTTTTTAGTAATATTAAGAATTTATCTTTTAATAAGCGAAAACACTGGTTTACTATAAAACATTTAAAAAGACTTGAGCCCGAGACGCAGTAAACGATACAATAACTTTCAGTTCAAATTCACCCCTTTGACACTAAAATGGCTATAACTTTAAAAAATCTCGTATTAAGATAGCCTCAATTTTACTTTTTTTGAATTTGCATTTAACAGACAAGTGATTTTGATCAGTAAAATCATAAAATGCAAATACCTAAGATAGTTATGCCATGCCGGCTCGTCTCCGACTCTACTTAGTTACGTGATTTACTTATAAGTACTTATCATTTGTAGAGAAAGAAACACATTATGTATTAAGCTACAATTCAATCTCTGATTTCAATATCATAAATTTTAAATCTAAAGAGTACCCACAGGGCCACAGGTAATTTGTAAAGAACTTGCCTTGTAATTTACAATTGAGCAAGCATTCCTTGATGATCACTTAGCGAGAAGAAGCTAATAGCTACCTTACTTAATTTCAAAGTAATCTGACAGCGTTGTTTTTTGTGTCGTACCTACGAAGTAAGAATTTGTGTATCACTAATATTGAATGTTTCTAACTCGAGGAATTATGGAAAATATGTAGTCACAATATAATCTAATACTAATATTTCATAACAGGGTTGTTAACCCGAGAATTCACTTCATAGATCAATTCACAAGTTATTTAAACTTTATTGTAATTTAATTTAATCAATTTATATTGTCTTAATTTTTTTAATTTATGACTGGTAAACGCCCTCGGCCCTTTGCTTCGGTGTCTAAAGATCTCGTAATAAAAAAATATGTAGCCCATGTTAGTCGAAAACAATAGAACATCCTACTGATGAAACATTTTTTAAAATATTTTCAGTAGTTTTTATTTTTATTACAAACAAACAAGTAAAAAATCAAAACTTTCCTCTTTATAAATTATATTACTTTAGTTTAGACTTTAGATCATCTAAGTTTTGAGTTTTACGCAGCAAGTGTGAAAAAGATTTCCAGAAACCAAGAAGTAAGAATATCAAGCAAGATTTTATATTGTAGTTTCTAATAGTTACGTACCTACATAATCCATCCCTCATAATAATACCACCAATGATATTATATATTAAATTAAAAAGAGGCAGATAGGTCATAAGCGCGCGCGTTGTGATGATTGAAAAAGTTCCCAATTGGGAACTTTTGTGATTAGTCTGCGTCGAGCGCAATCACGAGCGTGGCGCATCGTAGGTTAATACGTAGTTATGAAAATATAACAAAATGCCATCCTGTGTGTTTAGAAAGTGCACCAATTATGACTCCAAGGTCAACAAAACACAAGGAATCTCATACCATGCGTGAGTACGCTAAGATACTTAGATTATTTAGTATATTTCAATTATTTTTTTTAACAATCTAATAATCATGCAAAGACGCCATATTCAGATGAAGAAAGAGATAGCGATCTAGTTTTGACGCGAGAGCGATAAAGACCGTAGCGTATATAGATTGACGCGAGCGACAAACACTAGCTGTCTTTTTCACTATTATGGTTTTAGTAATGCCATCCTTTTTACATAATTTGTCAATGTACTAGTGATTGGTGTAGGGAAACAAAAGATAAACGTGTGTGTGTTGTAGCTCGGTCGGAACAGATTTTTCGGTCGATTTGTAAGGGCATAACGTATCTGTTAGTTAAATATCTTTGAATACCACCTTGTTCCTATACATGTGGAACTACCTACAGAATATTTTTAATACAACTGCATAGTGCACGATTAAGCATTTAAATAAAACTCACGAAAGATGTTCATTGCCGTAATGCTCACGACTTCATTTGTGATGGTTTGTTTCAATGAATCATAACTACTTAATTATAATTTTTTTGGTCGTTCTTAAAAAGAAAATTCATAATTTAAAAATGTTTTTGAAAACTAGCTTCTAAAATTATGTTGGTGTATTGATAGCTGAGGAGATGTCTGGTATCTGGAATGCTATGACTGGTATAAAACCATCCCTGAGCAGAACAGCTGCAAATAGGTTACGATGTTTTCGAACAAGTTATTATAATTAAATCGACGCTTGAAAGGAAAAAATAAGCAACATTGAGCTAACTTTACAGGAGAGCAGTTTAAAGTGGAATTTTTAGAAAAGTTGTTGTATATGCCACAATATCAGATGATAAAATAAGATTTCCAAAATAGTAAGAATTACGTCGGTAGTAGGATTACAAAAAAATATATGATTTTTTTCTAAAAATTCCAACTTTAAACTGCTGTTCTGTAAAGTTAGCTCATTGTCGCATAGTAAATTTTTCCTTTCAAGCGTCGAAATGTACTTATGTGTTACAAACCAAACATAATCTAACGAACTATTTATGTTATTAAAGGCTTATTTCTTTCGTGCTAAACGACATTTCCTATAAAATGTTGTATTCTTATAAGATGAGTCATATCGCACCTGTGACCACTTACTTATTGACTTTGTAATGTTTTATAGAAACATGGGAGCGATTATAACTACTTAATAATCTATTGTCACAGCAGGAATGAAATCCGGTTTGCGAACCGGATGATATGTTGCTCATCGGAGAATATAAAGTGTACCTAATAAAGTATTTTAATTCCAGAGTAAACCACAATGTCGCGATTCAAGACTATATTAGTGACTGGCGGAGCCGGGTACATCGGAAGCCACTGTGTGGTAGACCTGCTCGAAGCTGGTCACGAGGTGGTTGCCATCGATAACTTCGCCAACGCCGTCTGTGACGACGAAGGTTCCCCCGCTCTCCAACGAGCTGAAGAAATCACGGGCAAAAAAATCACGTTCTACGAAGCCGATCTGCTTCACAAATCACAGATTAATGATATCTTTGATAAGGTAACAACTGATACGCTACCTACCGATTTAGATTACCAAAATACCTATGTTTTGATAGCTGCGTTTTTCCATTAACATTAATCAATGACTGGCAAATTTAATCGTACTAATACCGCAGAATACATAATATACTTAGTCAATATTTACATGTTCAATTCAATTGCATGGATTACGGAAGGGAATCTCATAATTTTAAACGGAACACTAATATCCATTATTAAATAAATGCAATTTAAAGCAGATAACTACACAATACATGCTTTCAATTTCCTTAACATTGTGAAAAATAAACGTTTTAATTCAATGACTCAATAATTTATAAGATTTTTTGTACGTTTATCCTCAAAGTTTACATTAAATCGTTTCATAAGACCTTTATGATAATGGTCGGAAGGATGTGCACAACTGTACACGGAATAGACTACTATGACGTCACTATTATATTGTTGCGATGAAGGATGAAGTGTTGCGTTGTGACCTAAACCTTCATAGATCCACTAACAAAAAGTTTTTTTGTTTGTTTGTTTTCTAAATTTTCATGCGTAGAAGCTTCTCACCAACAAGTAGTCTATAGGTATAGACTTGCATAATATAAAAAGAAATTATTTCAATTATTTTCCCATAAATTTCTAGCACGATGTAGACTGCGTGATCCACTTTGCCGCTCTGAAAGCCGTCGGCGAATCTATGCAGCAACCGCTACTTTACTATCAAAACAATCTTTTGGGAATGCTCAATCTGCTTGAGGTAAGTGGCTGTTTTTCTTTTATTTATTTTTAGTTTTTTCTTTTTTATAATTTGTTACTATTGCTATAAACTCTGTGTTCGCATTATCGTACATAAAACTCATCGGTTTATTATATTGTAGGTACTTACCTAATCTGACATGATGAATTTTAGCTTTGGGGATTGCATAGTTGTATTAATTGTGTCTTACAATAGACTTTGAATTTCAGGGGATTAAAGAAAATATCTCTTAATATTTTCTTTAGATAATCCAAAAATTCTTAACAAGAAGATTGCGCTCGTAAATAATGACCGCTGACCCTGGCATAGCTTCCTAGTTCCTAGTAATGTAGTAATTAAAACCTAAGGTTACATTATCGAGAAGTAATTTACTTGCATGTGCAGGTAATGCGGTCACACGACTGCTATCAAATGGTATTTTCATCATCCTGCACGGTATACGGAGAGCCGGAGACGCTGCCCATCACAGAGAACCACCCCACGGGAAACATCACTAACGTATACGGAAGGACTAAATACTTCATAGAAGAAATGTTAAAGGACTTGAGTGCTGCCGATAAGGTAAGGCTTGGGTGATTTAGTATGTTGGGTAGGATAACAGGTACTTAGGTACGGTTAAATCTGTGGGTAAAATGTGGGGGGGGGGGGGAACAAGGTTGGGCGACGGCCTAGGGCGCCAAATTTGGAGGGGCGCCACATTTAGGGTGACAAGCAAAAAAAAAAGGAAAAATATAAGTCTTAGTAATAAATCCCATTGCTTCAGCAAAAATTTTTTCGAGCAAAAAAAAAGGCGTCAGTGGCTCTTGCGCCGGCGCCGGCGCTGCTAACTGGGTAGTGGGTACGCCCATGAGTGGAATGGTACCTTTCCTATTATTAGTAAAGTAGTTTAAAAACTATGATATAAAATTTAATAATTTTACCAATTTTTGAACACCATCCTGAATGTGGCAATGTTAAAATACAAAAATAGTGATTCTGCGATGGTATGTTTAAAATACATCATGTGAATGTGACCAAGTTTCACTGATTAGAAACCGGCCAACTTGGATGCAGGTTATTGGGTGTCGTATCGTATCGATGAAGTTCAAGGCCGTTTGCATCTTGGAATGATATCACAAAATAGTGGGTCTAATTTAGTATAGATAGATTGAGATTAGCCATATTATGTATATGTAGATATAATCAAAGTGATATCTGCTTTCTTGAAAACCGGTCCTTATTTATTAGACTAATGTGTGTCTTACTACTAAAGTCGTAGGAGTTTATTTGTGTGCGTTAGTAGCGGCAAATATTGTAACGTTTATTCACTTCATACTTATCTACAGTAAAAAATCTCGAAATCGCTACTTTCAAAGCGGGAGCAACGCACTTACGACGACCTACTTGTATGATATATTGAATATCTTAAGTTGTACCTTGACTTCTTCATTTGTTACTTTGATACGGGTACTCACGATGTTAAAGTGAACTGTCATTCGTTCGTTGTCATTTCAGTCATGACCACGATACATGCAACTGTTTGTTGGATATTTAGGTGGTAACACCCTTCTCTCCAACTGACTTAAAATGTCAATAAAATCCTCTATACTTTCAGAAATGGAATATAATATCCCTGCGGTACTTCAACCCAGTCGGCGCGCACCCCTCGGGGCTGATCGGCGAGGACCCCACCAAGGAGTTCACCAACCTCATGCCCTTCATGGCTCAGGTTGCACTGGGCAAGAAGCCCGTCCTCACTGTGTTCGGAGACGACTACAATACTCCTGATGGAACTGGTTAGCAAGTTTGTTTAATAACGTAGTTAAAAGTACTTCAATATTTCTATGTATAAGGGTCGAGGGATCTATTGTTGCAGCTGAACAGCTGACGAGTCTGCTGTATTACTTAAGCAGCCTAATCATGGATGCGTGCTATGGATGCCATGCCTGCTATAGGCCATCGCGAGTGAATCTCTCCTCACCGCGCCGCCCTCGCCGCTTCCCTACTATCGATACATAGCATAGCTCGAGCTGCGCATCTTGCTCGCGCAGCTACTTTGCGGCGGCGCATCTTCATAGCGCACCTTGCTCGCACAGCTACATACATAGCTTAGTATTGGTGGAAACGGTCACATATTTTCGTAGCGTAGATTTCACATCTTCGCAGCATAGCTGCATAGCACATCTCTGGTGCAAAAGCACCCTCAGTCTCAAAATTTTTGTCACAGGTATCCGAGACTACATTCACGTCATGGACTTAGCAAATGGTCACGTCGCCGCCCTAAACCTACTAAGTCAAAATCAAGTAGGACTTAAGGTAAGTTGATTTTGATTCAATTACGATAACAATTAGGAAGGTAATTCTATAATTTTAAGTAAATTATTGTAAGAGACTACGGCCCCTCTCGGACATTTGGGATTGGAGGCGATTTTTTGTTTAAACCACAGTTTTAATTTTTCTACCAAATGTTTTTATTATTGACTAGTGGATCTGGATACCCAGCGTGTTCCACAACGATAAAAAAATTCTGATGGCAATGACAGATCAGTGTTAACAGTGCATCATTATGTTCAAATTATTGTATGGGAAAAGTGGAAAATCGACTTTTTAAATGGACCGAATGTGCCTAATGCAAGTGGTCTTAAACCACCTCCGGATTAGATACTGCCTTTCTAATGAAACCATTTTGAGGCATTTCGGTTGGATGGTTTTATAGTCTATAAAGGATATCCGTATAAACATTTTTTGTGTATTGTTTTCTTTAATACCTTATGCATTCAATAATATTAAAACCAATTATTCACACCTATACCATACATAATCACGTGAATAATGCTTCGACTAGGTAAATAGTTGGACGAAAGATGTAATATCTTTAGGTATACATTTTTAAATTCCTTTGCAATTCCAGGTATACAACTTAGGAACTGGGCGAGGAGTATCCGTCAAAGAGTTGGTGGGAGTGTTCGAGAGGGTGACTGGTACAAAGATCCCTCTGAAGTACGAGGCCCGGCGACTGGGTGACATCACCGCTATGTGGGCGGACGCGAGCCTCGCCAAACAAGAACTGAGTTGGACCACCCAGCGGACTATTGAAGAGATGTGTAAGTCTTCTTTTATTATAACCAGCCAACAACGAACAAAGAAAGAACTGGCGCCCAAGCCCCCAGCCGGAACATGACAAGACGTTTGACGGCTCACACAAGCAAGACGGTGGGTGCAATAATCTAAAATTTTAACAAAAAAAGAACCGACTTCAAGTGAAGTACATGATGCCATTGTCAGATCTCGCTCAAATTTATGTGGGACCACACGACAAGCACCAGCTTTCAATTAAAAAAAGAATCATCAAAATCGGTTCACCCAGTCCAAAGTTCTGAGGTAACAAACATAAAAAAAATACAGTCGAATTGAGAACCTCCTCCTATTTTTGAAGTCGGTTAAAAAGGCGTCACATAAAGTAATACTGTTAATATATTAATGACGACCCTGCCTGCAAAGCGAGGGCTCCCGGGTTCGATTCCCGGCCGGGGCAGCTATTATTTGACAGATAAATATTTGTACTAGGTCGGGTGTTATGCCACCTGCGACACATTTAAAAACCTACCGCGGAGTATAAGTATGTAAGCGTTTTATTTAATGGCATAACATTTTGGTAACTATGTCATGCCAAATTATGGCAACCCAATATTTAGTAGCCATTCATTCAAACGTCCAAAGGTGATTCAAGTTATTTACTGTTCAATACACAAGCACTAACAACTTTTCAGTTACGAATTTTGTTTCTACCCGTCAAATGTTTGTTGATGAGTCTTCGTATGTTACAAAGTTGAATTTAATATGAAATATCCTTACAGGCACCGACTTCTGGCGATGGCAGACGATGAACCCGGATGGCTACCCCAAAAAGAACAAAACTAGCGTAATAATCATTAATGGAAAAAGCTAGCATGTTTATATACTCTGAAATAATAAAACTATGTATTATTAACATAATAATAAATTAGTATTTTACTATTTATTACTGCTTTTGTTTTCACGTTATTGTTAAATGGAAGTGTACGTAGAACAAAAGGTATAAAAAGTTCGAAGATGGGTTAAAAATTCCGAAGCTTGGATAATATCCAATGGATATATTGATTAAATTAATACCAATATAAAGACTATTTCTACAGATTAAGTGAATTCCTCAATCTATTCAGATTAACACAGAATCAAACTTATGATTCTAGACTATTATATAATGAACTTGAGGAGGAGAATTTAAACAATTTTGATTTGAATATGTATGTATAATGTCAACGATAGTAAAATCATTTTCAAATAAATTACAATACCTTCTTCAAATACACATTTTTTTTCAGATTTTTTGTACTCTTATGTAACATCAAATAGAGATATATGCTGCCACTTCAATGGTTCATAGCCCACGCTTGTTGTATTGGGTAACAGGTACCGGGCAAACAATTCCAGGGTTTGTGGATTATCACAGTTTACATAACGTGTTAATAAGTCTGGAATAAGAAATTTTTATTTTATTATGAGTAATACCTAATATTATTATGTGTCTGCAGTTTGGCTTGCATCAGTCTTAAGTAATCATTCAGTAATGGACCAAGTTAAGCAACATCGGGCGTTGTCTGTAGTTGGATGGGCGCGTAAAGCTTTCGGTCCCAGTTGTTAGCAGTCGACAAGTCATGTCAGAAGCTTTTTAGCGGCAGAAAATCTTTGGCATGGCCACTAATCCCTGTATCAATCGGCACTGGAGCAATATGATGCAATATTCTCTAGGCCTCGTCAGATATGAGAATAGACCAGTGCTCTGTATTGGATATTTCTGTCCATAACTGTCCCACTGCTGGATTCAGTATTTTTCACAATTTGAGAAGTAGGTAGGTACAGACATATTAGAAAACCAGATTCAGTATTTTTCACAATTTGAGAAGTAGGTACAGACATTAGAAAACTTGCAATATAATGTAATCCATATCATCTCAATGAAGAAGTTAGCCGGCAATAGCTTTATTTAGAACATATCACGTACCTAACAATGGTGGTTTATGTGAATGCAGGGCACTTGGGACACTGGCAAACAACAGGTTGTGGGGCACATTCTTGACTTCCCCAACCTTGCCGATTATTACTCTCTCATATGGCTGTTTCTGGCTGCCAGAGCCAAACTCACATAATGGTTCCAAATCTATGGTTAGCTTCAGCCAATACCAAGTGGTTAGGTACTCAACACCCCATAGCGGAAATATAAGCTCCTTCACCGCTTTTATATTGCTGGGAGAATTTGTGCACCAAACTGCAACTAGTGAGTTATTAGCCAGTAAATCTTTGACAGGTATGGCTGCAATATCCTCATTGTACATCATTGAGTAACTGTAAAAAAAATTAAAAAAAAATTAAGTACTTAGATCCAAGAAAAAATTTGTATTCTAACATATTAGTCTTAGTAGTAGCAGCCATAGTGAGTTGGGGAGCCTAAGAAGGGATTTTTGGATTTACTTGAGCATGACAGATTATCATAAGGAACCTCCCTTATGATACATAACCCTTATGATCTTACATATTGATTGATAAGTACCTCCAGCCAATATGAGCCCGTATACAGGGGGGTACGCTCAGGAGAACCCATCAGTAAAAAACACCGATCGTCTGAAATGGATGGATTTTTTTTTACTGATGAGTTCCCCTGAAAAAAAAGTCCACTAGTTCGACAATCGAACTAAAGATTCGAACTAATGGGAACAAAGCTTTCAGACAGTCGATTTTTTTTACTGATGGGTTTCCTTGAGCGTACCTCCTATATTAAAAGCCCATACTAAGTATATCACTTTAAGTCTAGTGACCTATATACAACATACCTTAACTTCTGATCGGCATCTTTCAATCTCCTTATGTACTTATTCCACCAGGGAGGATCAGCTATCAGTATATCATAAGTGTTTCCCGCTAACTTCAAGCACTGTGTCTTCACACAACCACAATAAAACCTGCAGATCATTTCTCATTATGAGTATAAGGGTACCTCTATACCAGATGACACAAAAATGCTTAAGCCATCTATCTAGAAGATGCATTAAATCAATACCATGAGGGCATCAAGAGTTGGTAGGAAAAACCTAAGATAGGTTACAGATTAACAAACAGCAGTATTTGAAACGGGTACTATTATGCATTCAAACTGAATTGGAAAGTCAATGACCTCAAACTCAAAATTGTTGTTAAAAATGTAAAATTTAATTAAAATGTAAAGTTAAATTTATACAAATTAAAATCATACAGATTTTAAAATTCACTTCATTATTTAGAAATTTCTTTAAAAATACAGTTTATTAAGCAATAGTTTTAAATCTGAGTCTTTATACTTAAGCAGTACTTTCAACGAGTCATTAAAATCTTACAGCTTACCAAATAAAAAATGCAACATATGAAAAATATTACCTACATTTTGGAGGAAGCAAAAAAATATTATCTTTTATTGTACATTTCAAAGCCACATCTGAATTGTTTCCACCGTTGACACCATTTAAATCAAAATTAGTAGATTCAGCCAACTTTGCTGTTAAATCTCTAACTTTACTTGTCTCCATTGTATTGTACTTCTTAAAAATATCCAATAAAATTTTGAAAACATCTTCTAATTTGAAATTTTTGTACAAATCTTGTACTATTTCAGTCTGAAAAAAAATCAAAATAAAAACATAAATAGCTAGTAATTTTAATTTAATTAGAAAAGTTTATCCAACAAGAGGGATCTTATTTTTTTTTCATTGCAGAAACTTACCTCTGTGTGAACATATTGATCTAATTTCCGTTTCTTATTTTTCAATTCTTTTCTAGTGGTGTTAATAGAAAATATATTATATGATAGTTTAAATGATTGTATTTCATCTGGAGATTCATTATTTACAAACACTTTTTGATATAAATTGGATATAAACTGACAGTGATCAATTACTGTGCAGCACTGACTCTGATTACAAATACTCATTTTGCACTTTAATAATGTTACTTATTTGCTTACAAGAACATATTCACATATACAGAATATATTACATAGGAATATTAGAACTTTAATTCAATATTTCTATCTAAACAATCAAAATAATTCAAAATTCAAATTCAAATCCTTCCAATATAATAATTTCACGGACCAAAAAATGTAGTTACTCTGTGCTAAGGATGCACGATATACATCGATTTTCGATATAACACTCGATGTAAAGTGTGGAGACATCGATTTAATCCGATGTTTTTTATTCGATGCACCGAAGAGGCAACACTAATCACAAAATCCTCCATTGGGCCAATAGGCTAATGTTGAAAAGCGTTTCCTTAGTTTTTGGACATCAAATTCACTGCCGATGACCTTTTTTTAGTCCCAATGCTACTAAAGATAAAAACAAACCATGTATAAAACATCGATGTATTTTTTTAAACATCGATATCACAACGATATGCGATGCATTGCATCGAAAAAACATCGATATTTTTTTTCAATGTGCACCCCTACACTATGCAAAGTTCAAACTTTCAAAGTGACAAATAAAATAAAGTGCTGCTCACAAATATCATATATTGCTCATAAAACGATTATATTTCAGTATCGATTTCGATTATCGACACTCGAATCTCAATCCATGGAGAAAATGAGCGGTGGAAAAACGTTTTTCTTGACCTGTAGTGAAAAAAAATAAGTAAATGAACAGAGATGCCAAAATACTAAAAAAACTGTTCGATTAGTCTGTAAACTCAGTATCGAGTATCGAGTACTCGCGAGGATCACAGTCAGATCAGAACTAAAAAAAAAAAGGTCGTCGACAGTGAATTTCATGTCCCGATGACACTTCCTGGTTAGTCCGAGCGGTAAAACTGGCCACAGTTGATCTTTTTCCATACGAAAATACTAAAAAAGTACTCAGTATTTTAAAAGTACTCGATACCGACGTTTCATATGAGTACTTGCGAGTACTCAGTATCGAGTATCGCGAACAAAAGTATCGATACCTGCTCAGTATCGAAAGTATCGTTCGAACCCTAAATGCTATTAAAAATAAAAACAATCAATGTATGGAAATATCGATGTATTTTGTGAAACATCGATATAACATCGATGCCACTATGCGATTGCATCGAGAAAAGCATCGATGTTTTTTTTTAATGTCCATCCATGGTCCATCCCTAGTACTACAACTTCCTTACTCAGCTGACTTGAATGACACTAATGACAATGACAGTGACAGTTTTAATATTTTCTTTTGTCGATTGTCGAGTTGATTCGTGGTTCGATTCGATCCACGATCCACTCGCAAGTAAAAAATATTTTGTTGAAGTGAAGTGAAGTTCATTCCAGTTTTTGTACCGTAGTGTTTATGTACTTGGTGGTCATGTGTTGATATTTGATAAATTAAATTAACAAAGCACGAAATTAGGGAAAAATATATTTGATTGTAACTTTTGATAAAAATATTGTTTTGGAGTAAAATAACAGACAAATCTTTATTTAAGGCAAAGAAAGTTCATTTCTTCAATAGATTGTGAATTTTATTGTGTACGAACACAAAAGGGATTCAATTATCATAATAATTTTATAGTGATGATACTTTGCTCTGTTCTATAACATCCGGTATGGTTATTTCTTCAAGTTCAGGTGAGAAAAACAGTTTTTATTAGTACTTAATGCACCAACACAAATAACAGTCATCTTCACTCCACTCCCAAGTAATAAAATATTTAAACTAGTAAAATTTAAATGGGACGTTACCTGTAGTGTGAAACTCGGATCAAATTTCTCGAGGGGGATTACTTGCGTTAAATATCGGTGAAATGAAGCGTTCTATTTAATTTCCGGCACTGAAATTACTCGAAACATTTTATGTGTACAAGGAATAATATTCTAGGTTCTTGGTTTTGATGGCCTATGTGTCTGGAACTTGCTTTAATAAGCGTAGTATCCCTTAATCAAATAGTCTTTCATAAATTTAATTTTCATTTACTACAAATAGCTCAAAAATAGTAGTTCAAATAATCATTCTATTTAATAATTATTGTTCATAGCAACTACTTCAAGCTATCCCCTTTTATAAACTACAGTATTTACCTATAAGTATGTATGTTCCTTTTATAAACATTTCAAATAGGCCAAAAAGTCTTCTTATTTACCTAGAGAATCAAAATGTAATACATACATACATAATGACAGCATGCAGATACTAACTGTAACATTACTAAAGTATTTGATTCCCCTTTAAAATATTACATTACAAGTAAAACACTCACATGTGATAGCTGTATACAACACCTGTATAATATTATTAATATAATTTTAATACTAGTTCACACTGGGTCAGGAGACAATAATCCTTATGCTGTGAAGTAACCTGATATATGTAACCCAAATTACACCACTTTTATTTAATGATTACAAGAGCATTAAAATAATATTAACTGACCTGTACACAAAAATACTAAACTTTATGTGAGAATATTATTTATTAATTACATGGGATAAAAAATGTTTAGATATCAATTCATACCTCAAGTTATTAAGATGAAGAGTATTACCTTAATCTGTTATCTTCCCGAAGAATAATAAATCATTCTGACATCAACAACAATAATAAAAGTAATTGATTCAAAAAGGGATTGGTTTTGTATAAAACATCTCTGGTCCACTCTGCTTATCTCTGCTTTAGTGGAACCCAGCAAACTATCGGCTCTTTTTTTATTTACACTTTGTACTTGTTCACCTTATACTAAGATCTCTTATGTCTGTATATACAGCTGGTCAGTGTTATTTCTACCTATTAGCATTCTTTAAAATAAAATCTTAAATTAAATTAGAAAGAAAAACTTCATGACAGTTTTATTTACACTATACATAGCTATCACCTTTCAAACAAAAAAATATATAAAAATTGGTTCATCCGTTTGGAAGCTATGTTGCCACAGACAGACATACAGATACACAGATACGTCAAACTTAGTCAAAGTCAAATTGTTTATATATTATTACTTTACTAATTATAACACCCTCTGTGTTTATCAGGGGTTAATAAATAGTACAAAATAATTAAATTAAAGATAGAGAATAAGAGACAAGATTCCGGTTTACTGTTATTGGGACTATTACTAAGTGATTCACATAAAATAAATAACCATAACCATGTAGGTGAATCATCCGCCTGTTTTTCGGATATGCTGTACAGAATGTCCTAAATTAGTATGACATAAAGGTACACATACACTAATGAAAAATAAAAGATGAAAGATATCAAAAAAAATCCATAGTAAAAGTGCCAATGGTTTCAAGATTTTGACACTTTTGTAGGTATGTCGACAAAACGAGCTGACGATCCATCTGGATGGTGGCTACCGTCGCCCATGGACATTAGTAGCGCGACCATAGATCTATGAGCGCGATCGTCGTAACGTTACGACTCACGATCAGTCGCCGACCAAGAGAAAGAAAAAAATTGGCCCAAACGGGACACGATGAGACATTTGGCGGCTGATTGAAACAAGAGGGTAGTTGCTAGACTAGCTAGCCAGACAGGCTTCATAGAAAGATAATACCCGTAATTATATTATTCAAAGATTTTTAGTATTTCGACGTGTAAAATATTACGTAAGATTAGCCTCCTATTTACCTCCTCCGCCCTAAAAGATAAGGGCATGTAGAGATTTGAAGGACCCCCCTCCCCCTCGGGACTCTTACGTAATTAATTAATGGTCCCTTACCGACAAGCGTGCCGGTTTCTTTCGCCTGTTACACCATATTGGCATGAGATTGGGGTCAGTATTCTAAGCCGCCGAAGTTACGTAAAAATTTAAAATAAAACAAAAATATCCAATATAGACGCCTGTAGGGCACGTAAAGCCGTCGTCGGACCCGGGGGTTATCTTAAGAGAACAGTCGTTAAGCCATGTCGGACACGTTCAGGCGGAACGATAACTGTCGACATTTGAGACACTAACCCTCTCCAATCCGCCCTGGAGCAGCTTGGTGAAGCCAAGCAAAGCCAAGCCATTATAGAACAATTACAACCTACCTACTTGAAAAATGCAAATGGCTCGTTTATAGATTCAGGCCTCAGCAAGAAGAAGTAGGGTAAAGAACCCAAATTTTCTAAAAGTTAAACAAAGGACAAAATCTCGAAAACGGTGACATTTTTACTAAGGTTTTTATAAGGTCTTCCCTTTAAGTTTGTCGTACTACTTTTGGAACACCTTGTACTTATAAACATAAATAAAATTACCTTATCATAAATAGATTTAAATAAGACTATCTTTTGTAATGTAAACATTCTTTGTTAACAATAAACAAACAAGTAAGATAACAGCAAGGAAATGACATTAATTTGATAAACATAGAGTAGATATCAATACAAGGACTAACTAAATAATTGATACACTTATCAGCGTGCTACCCAAACTTGACACGATACTGACATTTGCCCCTTTGACGCCGCGCTGCAGCGCCAAGCAATTAATTATGTACTCGATAAGTATATTGCTAAATGCTAGGTACATAATTGTTACTATATTATTTAATATAAACAAGGTGTCACCATCCGTGAGATTAAATACAGTAATGAACATACTCATTGCAATAGTAGTTTACATAATTTAACTGGTGATTTACTAAAATAAACAGAAATAAGTCAGGTTGGCGATACTGGCACGAAAGGAAGTAAAAGTCATCACTAGCAATAGCTACGAACTATTATAAAATACTTTCCATGTTACATGAATGATTAGTAAAGGAGTTTAGAATTCATGGAGTCTGCCATAAATGTAGTACGAGCTGTACGAGGTAGATCGGGGACGAATATTGATCAGGGGTAGTCAATCGCGCTTGTGTGCGGCGCACCCCTCACTCACACAGCGGGGGGTGCGTGCGACGATCGCTAATGTGCGCGGGGTCGCCCATGTGCTATGTTGGCAGCCGTACGTCGCGGCCGGCAGAACTCCGCACTACGAACCACACGGTTACAAATGAGTTATTTACCACCATCTCAAGTATTCCTCGCTCAGTTCTGCGCCAAAGGAAATCGCCCAACGATCGCCCCCGATATGTGAACCAAAACGCCGCGACACAACGCTCTCCCACCGGGGCAGCGATGTTACCACGAAAATCAATAAATCTTATAGTGGATCACGACTATTGCATTTGACTTTACTGACACCGATGCATAGTATCGCGTTCGAGTGTGGTGTATCCAATAGTGTATTTCCATTTCAGTGATACCGAAAGGTCGGTAGGACAGGTTCCTGATGTTCAATCACAAGTTACCGACTGACTTTCCAATGCAAACCCTCCGTAAGAAAACCAGCCCTTGCAAATGTGAGTTCGTATGCCGTACGATTCGATTCGCTTATCACTTCGATTATATTTTCTCTACTATTTTTTGTTTTGAACATTGTTACGGTTATGCGATGTTTTAGATAGCGCTAAATGTAATCGATCACATAACGCATCCTAGCTTTTGGACTGTATATTTTGCGTTTTCTGTTGTAACTTGCATGGTCCGGCTATGACATTCACCACTAACTAAGATGTCAAGTCACCAGTGCATTCACGAGCTAGTCTCATATCATAATTAGTGAACCCTGGTTTTGAACAGAGGGTGTGTTGTGGGCCTTGGCGGTGCAGCTGTGGTGCGACGGGCAGTAACTAACTTTAATCGGTTTATAAGGAATAATGCAGGTGTGTCATTTCCAGCATCTCCTGCGGCAGTTCGGTGAGTACCGCGTTCGCAATTCACGCTTCAATGTGTAGTTTGTTGGTATACTATTAGTTATGAACTACTTCCTCCCCCATGTGCTTGCTCCCTACCTTTAATTTTATCTCGTACGTCATGACATGACCTTCTAACTATGAAGGTTTGTTGCAGAATAAGGTGAACAGTTTCAACATTTAATATGCAATAAATTTCAAAAGGAATATCGTTTAAATGCTACCAAACGGCATGCAAATGATTGCAGATGCTGTGGCGTCGGACGCATTCAATGCCATCATGCATACGCAGTATGATCTTGATTATCTTAAGGCCAGTTTATAATTGTGGAATATTAAACATCCTCTTTTATTGTAAGGACATACATTGGGTGTAACGTCTTGCTATCTTTAAATTCATGCGTCATTTACATTGTTCATTGACTCTTGCTTATTTTACTTGGAGGCTTTGAAGGAAACGAACTGTTCTGCTTATTGCGCATAATATGTTACGACGTCAAGGTATTTTGTCGTCTGTCAAAGCAGTGGCGAATAATTTTGGAAATTAAAGATATTAAGAACAATTGCGACTATCGCCCTGATTGATCCATCAACCCTCAGTGACTTATCATTTCTTTCGCTTATCTTATTATTTACATATTTATTGTGTTTCTGGTTACGATATTGAATTCTGCAGGAAAATCTAGAATTGTTCAATGAAATATTCAGATAGTAAAAATATGTACATCTGTATACTCTTTATCCTCAAAAACAACGTCCAATTAAGATCATTAAACAGTGTTACCAAACTAAGATTAATTAATTAAGATCATGACACAACATTCTAATAATATCTTCTACGTGCAATTAAATGGGTATAAAACAGTAAGTAACAGTACCATGTATGACATCATGAAGACGTTATATTAGCTTCTACATTTTATTGTATAAACGAACTTTACAAATCACTATAATTGTACGCAATGCATCCATACAACCGTATCCAATGTGGATAAAGGAATTTACTACCATCTCATGTAGATATTATAATTCCACTTAGTACGTTTTTGTTAAATTGTCAACAACTAAAACTAATACGAATACCTACAGTTGAACAAAACAAGGTTGGTCTATTAATAGTGAAAATTCAAAGGTTGCCCAAAGTACCCGGGAGTTACCCGAATTCAGAGATACGCTGTTTTTTCACCGGATTTGTAGAAAAATTGTAAAATTGCAAAAAAAGGAAGAGAATAATATCTTGGGAGTCCAAGGCAATATGTACATTGAGTTATTTACTTTCGAGACTATTACTTGAACAGTTCAGATCTTTACATCCAGATATATCCGACGATGAACCATTGATTAAGGTCCAGGAAATTAATTTAGGCATTTAGGCACTGAAACAGAGGTCAGAGTGTCTGGCAGGTACGACTGAGAGCCCGATTCAGGAGACTCTAAATTTAAAAACAGGAAATTCAATTAAACGGCCAGTGATGCACCGTAAACAGGGACCGAAATAGGACAACGGAGCTCACTTTTATTTAGCACTTCATATCAGCATACCACTCGTCACATTCTCTCTACTCTTTGTGACGAAAGCAATATAAAAATGACTCCAAAAAAAGCAGAAACGAAATTTTTATTGAGCAAAGGTTGGCATTCTGAGTGATTATCTTTTTTTGCAGTGTGAATTCTGTGTCAATTTGTGTTTTTGTGATGCTTACAATATGAATTTAGAACGTGTTTACATATTCAAGACATAGTGTTCCGTCATGTAAAGGTCGTTTGAAATTCACTCTGCTCCATGGATTTGATTCGTTTGTGATTGCTCTCGCTTCACAATCAATCGACTTTTTATTTGTTTTTGTATTAAAGCTTTTATTAGCATAAATGTATTTTGTTAACATTGCGCACTAAACTAAACGGGTCAACAGCACGCAATATACATTGCAGATGATTTATTTAACAATTTGAATTAATATATCTCGAAGGCAATTAACTTGGCTTGCTAATAACGCACTCAAGATACTTTGCTCTGTGGTTGTTGGTTTTTGTCTATTAACTACAATACTAACTATTAAATACTAAACTAAAGAAAGTACTCATAAAGTACCTACTATTCTACATACAGTAATAGGTTTCTGGATATAGTTTCGACGTCAAAGATTCATTTTAAGCTAAGCACCTGCTCCTGCAGGTGCTAGGACTATTTCTCTGTTATCACACGCTATGTTATTTCAAAAACCATAATTATTTTATAGTGCATTCATATCAAATAGCTAAGGATCTTTCATCTTAGTCGATCATCTTCCAACATAGTTTCCGGGTACAGCCTATACAAGATTTTGAGGAACCTGATTCCGTTAAGACTAGTCCGATACTCCGTTTGGTTCCCAAACAGATGTAGAAAGTGTACAGATGTTGATTACGATAATTCATTGGTTCTCGTAAAAGGAAGTTCCATTCCAGTGTTCTTAATAGTTATGTTTCCCGCAGACAAGAATGAGCCGGGTCGGTTCCTCGGCGAGGGAGTATCGTTCCGCGCGAAGCTGATCGGTGTGCTGGAAGTGCCGGAGGCTCGCGGTGACAGGATGTGTCAGGAGGCCCTCGCCGACCTGAAGATGGCGATACGAGCGGCCGGGGAACATAAACAACGAATACAGGTCCATGTTGCCATCGATGGTCTTCGGTTGCGGGATGATAAAACTGGGGTGAGTAGAAACTTCGGTATAAATTATCTAATGCTCTTTTATTAGTTCTCTCTTTCTCTATTGACTTTGCTCTTAGATATGATAGACATGAATGATGGTTATGTTATAACAGTGTCATGCCTGTTATGACAGGCATGAATATCTTAAAATGGCCCATGAGGATTGATTAATATACACACTTTTACTTTTCTATATAGGATGGGGAATCATTAACTTTAGTATAATAATTGTGTCGGAACACTCGAAACACTACTCACTGTTTACGAGTAATTTGATAGGATTGGAACAGTGTCAAAATACATTATTTTGTGTGTGTGCAAGTTAAAATAGCGGCCAAATGTGAGGAATTAATCTAGTTATTAACTTTTTTTTATCGAAATAGCCGGCAAACGAGCTGACGATCGATCTGATGGTAAGTGGCTATCGCCGCCCATGAATATCAGCAACACCAAAGGCATCACTGATGCGTTGCCGGCCAAGAAAGAAAGAAAGATCTGGCTCTCAAGACCCGGAACACGACGAGTCGTTTGACAGCTGACTCATGCTCGAGGGAGGTAGCTATCCAGCCAGGCGAACCCCTGGAGAAATAATAATAGTAATAATGGTATTACAGTGGACTCCCGGTAATCCGACAAACATTTTGCAGGGCAGTGTCGGACTATCGAATTTGTCGGATTATAGAGTACTGCCTAAGACCCCCTATAGTCCGGAATTTTTTACAAAAGAGTACCTTGTAATCCGACAAATTACAGATCCAATAAGATTCTATATGTTATATATAAGCATATGTACTCTCAAGAGTACAAATCATCCTTCATTATGTATGTCAAATTTAGTAAATTAAACAACACAATAGAGAGCTTACTAAAACTATTATAAACTATTATAAAATTAACGTCATTAAAGTGATGTAATTAGTCAAATTTAAACTAAGCAATGAGAATCAAAACGCAACCCTACGCGTCGAGCACAATAGTGGTGGCGCGTACAAGTTATAACTTGTTTAATCATGCATTAGCGAAGATTGTCAAAAAAATATTCAATAATAAATAATTAGACCATGTCGGATTACAGGGGGTGCCGGATTAGACAGGGGCCGGATTACCGGGGGTCAACTGTAATTAACAATTAAAATTAATATTACCAATATAATCCCTCCGAGGGCCCTGCCACCAGCGGGCCGGATTTAGTCGCCTTTTACGACACCCATCCGGCGTGCGATTGGGGTTAGTATTCTAAGCCGCCCCAATACGGCTAGAAATAAAAGGCAGTCCTGAATTATTGACATATAATCATGGCCCAGCATTATATCTATCATAACATTCATAACTGATGGAGGCCGTGGTGGAGCTAAAAAGCTAAAATTTTGCGAACGGGTTTCTTTTTTTTGAAAATCCGCCAGGTTAAGTAAATGCCACGTCATGAAATAAATAAAAACGTGTTTAGTGTTTAATCATTGGTGGGTTTTATATTCACAACTTTGTGCTGTGAAGACACCCTCGTTATTCAGTCTAAGTACTATAGCCTGATTATAACCATAGGGCGTTCTCTTACATACTCAGAATACAAGTGTAGTTTTTCTATTTTTTTAAATAGGGGTCTAATCCCTCATGAGGGTTGACTTGTAAATATAGTATTTTTGTATGCTATTAAGCACGACCATTGCTTAAAAATCGAGTGACTAAATAATTTTACATAATATCATTTTTTTCCTGTGGGACCACAATGATTTAAACCTGGTATATGTACTATATTTAAATACCGAATGATTGCGAAAACATAAATATTCAGTGTATGTACCTACGTTGGTAAATGAATTCGTTAAGTGCTGACAGTGTTTACCAAATATGCATATTGAGTAGCAATTTTTTTTTATTAATATTGCGGATAAAGGCTTATGTTTAGGTAGCAGTAGTAAACAGTAGTTTAACATCATCTTCATCAACAACTTATACTACTGGTGGATTCAGACTACAATAGATCACTTTTGGTCTCAGTGCCCTCTGGCATTAACACCCACATTCGTACTTTCAGTACTGCTGGATTTGCGTCTCCTCTTAGTGTGAGAGACTTCACAAAATCTTAAAAATATTATACGTATATAAAATCCTTAGGTGTGAGGGTTTACTCACAAGGCAATCCAGAGGTCCACCCGTAATTTTTTGTCGTTGACTTTAATTTAATCATCTGTAATATTTATTTCAATAATAGGAAATATGCGTCTTTAAAATAAATTGAGGCGAATGACCGCATTACTGTCAACATATCTACGGATATACATATTAAATCATATAATAAAAGAGAGCCTAACGGTATCAGCCGTCTGTTATACGCACTTAATACCGGATAGCTTAGCGTAATATCCCACTAATATTAAAATTTATGTTAACAGTTCCATAGCCGGCCAATTAATTGATGAAGTCACAGTCAAGGAGAGCCATTCGTAAGACTAGAAGTGTCACTGATGCTTTGCCAAGAACCCGCAACATTTGGAAACTTTTTACATTTTTTTATTCGTGGTATAGTGAGTCTGTGCAATTGTACAACGTGAGACCTTGCGGTCGGGGTCATTACCCTGATAAGGCGTAGCGTGAATCATTGCTCGAAAATAACCACTATAAATACAATTAATTCAATTAATGTAAATTCGGTAAAATATCACGATGCATTTTTTATGTTTTTGAAAAACATTCAAACTGAATTTTTAACTGACTTCAAAAAAAGGAGGAGGTTATCGAAAATTTATAACTAAAATAGACGATTATATAATTTCCAAAAATATTTCAAAGGTAGGTTACCCACTACTAGATGTATCCTTCTACACCTACATTTAATATATAATGTTCAGGGTTTGAATCCTGTATATCGTACCTAGTCTAATTTTTGGAAAGCTAATGTACCATTTGAGATTATTTATGAAGTCTAATTTTTGGGATGCTAATGTAGGTACCTACCATTTGAGATTATTTATGAATTGGTTTGATTAATTATTACGATAAAGAAACACATAGCGACAAGAATCCTGCATACATGAAAAATCTCCATAATGTTCCCGAAATACCTGGTTTCTGTCAACGGTATGATGAATTGTGGATCGAAGTTATGAGTGACAAGAGTAGAATCTAGTAGTACGATAGTAGAATTGTGATGTCTAAACTTAATGTACATTTTTCAGGATTCCCTGTATCACCACCCGGTCCACAAGATCTCGTTCATAGCTCAAGACATGACAGATTCACGCGCCTTCGGCTATATATTCGGCTCGCCCGATACCGGCCACAGGTTCTTCGGGATCAAGACTGATAAAGCAGCTAGTCAAGTAAGTTATTATTAGCAGATAAAATCAACACCTGATTGATTGCATATGATTGTGAGTAACTGAAAGTCACCAAAAAGTGAGTTGCGATGTTTTTCTTCCCATCCATCCATCCATCAGCCCTTGGAGGTCCACTGCCGGACATAGGCCTCCCCTTGCACCACTCTGACCGGTCCTAAGCCTTATGAATCCAGCGGATGCCCGCTGTCTTCTTCAGGTCGTCAGTCCACCTGGTCGGGGGGCTTCTTATGCTCCTTTTTCCGAGATGTGAGCGCCATTCGAGGACATTTCTTCCCCAACGGTTATCGGTCCTTCGCACTATGTGACCAGCCCATTGCCACTTCAGCCTTGTTTTTCTTTGCAGGTGTTGAAATACCGAAGGCCTAGTCCTTAGATTTTTTTTAATTGCCCAACACAGAATAAATACACTTCAGTTTAGTATATTATTATTCAAACACGATCATTACAGCTTGGTACCCGTAAAGGAAACAGCCAATTGTGCTGGAACATTGCTACTTTGTCAATTAAAATGTCATGTATCCGTAATGTACTGATCTATATCAAGTTTGCATTTTTTTACAATGCCTATCGATTTATCGGGAACAATTTTATAATCGTGGCATGAAGTTATAATGAGATGTTTAATGATGTATTATATTTATTATCCTACTAATATCATAAACGTGAAAGTTTTTATGCATGTTCTTTTGATGATGGATGATACTTTTTCACAAAAAAAGTACTGGACGGATTTTCATGAAATTTTGCACGCAGATAAACCATGTTCTGGAATAAGGTTATCGCCCCAACTCGAGTAACTAACGGTTACTTAAATCGCTCCTTAGTACAGAATTTGTATGGTGATTCTTTACTAAGGAGCGATTTAAGTAACCTTTAGTGACTCTGGGGCGTAAACCTATTATCCCGGACCACGCGGGCAGAAAGTTAGTAGAAGTTTTAAACAATCACAGACTTAAAAGAATACAGACGGAATGTCAACAACAAATTCAGTGAGACACCCATAGTAATACCAACTCCTCTATTCGTACAAGTATCACACGCACACATTGACACCATGCTGTTATTAATCGGCCGCCATTACCGCGTCGGATTGGTGGGACCGCACTAAAAATTACGCACACATGGTAAGCGAGCGGCGTCACTCTCGATAAGACAAGGTGACGTCTGGGATTATTTTCACGTCCGTGTAAACAATATATAATGTGTTCCAGGTAGTGATAGCAATGAGGGATCTGTTCCAAGTGGTGTTCGAACTGAAGAAGAAGGAGGTGGAGATGGCAAAACAGCAGCTGGAGAACAAGAGCGTGACCAGCAGCCTCGTGCGGCACCCGGTGACCACCGCCGCGGATATTAAGACTAAGGTTGGTACATTAAAATACTTAGGGTGAGATCTATAAACCGTGTCTAGACTCTGTTCAGAGTGTAGTCAAATGTTCTAGTCAACTATAATAAGTTTGCTTTAGAACCTTTATTTTTTGTTTCAATATTTGATACTAAGAAAAAATTGAAAAGTCTTATACAATGGCTAATGTTAAAGTTCATTTAGGCATTGAAGTATTATTACTAGCGTATAGAACCGACACCGCGAACACCATGTATGTCCAAATGCATTGGCGCCACGTGGCTTCAATCTTCAATGATTAATTAATTTAGATTTTTACGAATTTTTTACAAATCCCGCGAACCCTGAACTTTTCCGTGATAAAAAGTAGCCTATGTGTTTAATCCAAGGTGTAGGCTATCTCCATTCCTCAGCTAAATCGGTTAAGTAGTTATGGCGTGATGGAGGACCACACATGCAAACATCATAACAAACTGTCACATGTATAATATTAATAGGATTATTAGGATAACTGATCGAATAAGCTAACTCGAAGCGTTATCCTTTGCATAATAAATAATAACTATAACTTATAAAGTATCTCGAACCACACTATAGAATTTAAAAACTCAATTTACCATTTAAATTGATTGGTGATTCAACTTGACCTTTAGGCTTGAAACTCTTGCCAAGAATTCAAAGTGTGATCTGTCCAAATTGCAATTTAACTGGCATTACGAAAAATTATTCTAAATATAAATTTATATGGGGGAAATTAATCTAAGATATCTTTAAATATTTTTTTACAAAACATCTAAATGACATTTATTTACTTTATGGCTTATATTTTACGCACTGCACTATGTTATAATAAATAACTGAGAAACAGTTTTTATTTTTTTATTTTATTGCTGTTATTTGTATGTACAACAGAGTACTTAAATGCTACAGGCCTTATTCATAAACGCTTAATAAACATATTTTTACAATTGTGTATGTTGTATCTTTATCGTTTTTCATAAGAGTGACAAAACAAAACCCTTCCAAAACTTTGCTTGTTTTTTAGAGTTCCGAAGTAAAAGCGAAACTCTTATAGTTTCGTCATGTCCGTCCGTCCGTCCGTCTGTCTGTCCAAGGCATAGCGCCGAGACCCTTAGTGTTAGAAAGCTGTAATTTAGCATGGATATACATAATATATATTAAAACTCCAAAATCGTAGAATAAAATATTGAAAAATATTTTTTCAGCAGGTAACATGAGGATGAATTTTTTTTCGTTTACGTATCCCATCGTTAAAAAATACTTTCAAAAATGTAATGGGTCTCCTAAGACCATTTTTGCTAAATATTTGGCTTTAAAGTGCTAATTTTGGTTCGAGTCAAGTGTCCCTCCTCTTTTGCCGGCTAAACGGTTGGAGTTTGACTAGTGAAAAAATTCTCAAAATAGGTGATGAATTTACAAGGAAAACTATCACAGCTATGTTAGCATAAGTAGTTAATGAGTAATAGTCGATAAACTTACTACTAGTACTTCGGAACCCTACATTGCGCGTGGCACGTACTTGCCCGGTTTTTAAATAAGGGGTTACGTTTATGTGCACCGCTCTAACGGAATGCGCTCACAATTTACTAACAGCCCATGTATCGAGTATCGTGTGAGCAATTTGTGTCGCACTGTATACAAACAACTCGTGGCCAAGTGCAGTGCGGCCGGACATTCCACTCATACAATAAACATGCTGAATGTACTAGCAGTTTAGTTTAGTTGGGGACGCATTGAGTGTGTATGTGTGTAGTGTGTACTCGTTTGAAGACATTAACCAACCACTACTGTTTTTTTTTACTTTTTATAAGTGAAGGCTGGACTAAGGTTCCACTTGACGATAAGTGAAGATGTAGTTTTAACCGTAGTGCAAGAACTACCTTGGCACAAGTCAACCGTGGGGGTAACTTTGGAATATCACAAGCGTCAAAAAAGTCAACCGTGGGGGTAACTTTGGAATATCACAAGCGTCAAAAATCGGCATTATGGTTGTTGCATCGCGATTAATGCCAAGTGAAAGGCAGTTATGTGAAAATATCTCTGCTTATGATTTTTTTCCGTTTTATGGATATCTGTTGTAGAAAATAGTTATGTTTTTCGTTGTCTTATAATTATGGCACGCCAATATTGACACTATTTTGGATTGATTATTACGAATGGATTTGCTTTTTATTTTTGTTGAAAACTACTCAACTAGCAGGCGTTTCGTCGATAGTAATATAATACATCAGCTTCTGACCTAAGATAACTTAATGAAAAAAAAATGTTTTCTTCAGAGCGTGTCCTCAGTGACGGAAGTGGCTGCTGTGAAGCCGCCAGAGAATGTAGCGGAGGGGGGCGTGGCCGAGCTTGTCGACTTGGAGCAAGAGCTGTGCTCGCTGCGACGCGGCCTCACCCAGGTGGAGGGGCTCACTCCCTCCACCGACCCTTTCGGAGACTCCTTTATAGTGCCCACCTCGCAGGTAACACTTACTCTTGTAATGTTACTCTTTTCAAGTTAAGCTGTAAAGTCCGCTGTTGAAAAAAAGTATAGTAATTTGTTGCGTGCTGTACGCAATCTGTACCGTCCTCTGCGTGCGAGGCTACGGCCGCGGTTGTAATATAACGTAATGGTTTTTAGTATGGTTTTAAATGACTATGATCTTAACATTTCTCGGTCATTTTATTGGGTTCATAACTAAAGTTAAGATTTTTCCTCGTCCGGTAAGGTAACTGGCTGTATCAAGTGACATGTCTACGGATACTTATTCACTGTGCATACATTTACAATTCACGGTAAACGGTTCTTGCAATTCAAGTGAAAAGTTCAAATCTACATGCAGATAATTTAATCTATTAGTGTGATAAATCTTAAAGTATGATAAATATAAAAATACCCAAACAACCAACTGTCGTTGCACAGAAGGGTCTGCTCCCTCCGCCCCCGGGCTCCTCGAGCCGAGGACGCAGCACCCCGGCCCGCGCTGCCTTCAGTCCGAGCAAACCGACACTCTCATTCGACTTGACCGCAGTCGCCGGGGACTTCGAGCCTTCACCAGCGCCCCTTGTTGACAGCTTGCCGGAACCGCCGGTAAGGTGTACATACTATTGTTCGCGCTAATCTTTATGACCGCTCTGATCTATGCGCGATTCGTTGCACAGTACACAATTATCGACTTTACTGTTTATTTTATTTGCCGTATTTATTTTTGGTAAGGGACAGTTTATTTGAGCATTGGACCGATTTAAGAAAACCGGGCAAGTGCGTGTCAGGCCACGCGAAATGTAGGGTTAAGAAGCCGTTTAGCCAGTGGGGGGGGGGACACATGACTCTAACCAAAGTTAGCATTTTAAAGCCAAATATTTCGCAAACGGACCCCTAATTCTAAAAATGGTCTTAGAAGACCTATAATATTTTTGAAAGACCTTTTCAACGATACGATATCCACACTATAAGGTTCGCGACGAATAAAAAATTCATCCTCACGTTACCTGACAGACAGACGGACGGACGAACATGACGAAATTATAATGGATTCGATTTTACTTCGGAACCCTAAAAAAGAAGATTACACAAATACATATTATAGATAGATATAGTTTTTTTCAGTGTGACGACCGTTCAATGTATGAAGCTTAGCATGTCGGTTTTTTCTGTGTGACGAAACAAGAACGTTACAGTCGTGTGACGTCACAGTGTATGTTTGATCCAGCCTTTAAATAACTGGAGCGTGAGGGACTACAGGAGAACTAGCGGTTGAATCTTTCGCATAGTTCAGAGGGGCCAAAAAGATTAGCGATAACTGTACGTCAGCAGATTTACGTACAATCCAATACCTGTATTTATGGTCAAGTAACATATATTACGCCGTAAATACACGATTCACTTTTGTATTTATTTTAGATGAAATATATAATTAGAATCAAGTAATTAGAGATTAATCATTCCTTATCAATATTCATCCCAATTCTTTTAAACATTGTGTACAACAATATGTCGAAGTAAAGAAAACATGTATTTATGAAATAGTTTGGCCCTTTAAATAACCTCATAGACTAATAGTTATCATATCAGTAAAGTTGCTATTGAAGTATATCTATAGTGTTTGCTTGACTGTAGATACAGGAGGCTCTTAGAACGTCTGTCAATTAGTCGCTATATTAATGATTGTTTGAGCTTACATAATATTAAAAGATAAAAAGAAATTATTTATATTACATTTCCGTAAAGATAGCTTGATGGACGTTTTAAGATATGTGTAGGTACGGATTTAGTTCACATTAGCCAAATGTTGATGAAGTTAATGTTGGAAACGGTGTGTACTCATACGACGGGTTTACTCATAAAATATAACGTCATCATCATCATCTTAATAATCATCATCACAAACCGTAAATACCCTGCCGCTAGATTGGGTTTATTTTTTCATGAATTTTTAGTGGGATGTAAATAAAAACGTACCAATGACTAAATAACCACATCAAGTATAAAATAAATAAGGCACATATTTTTGTTCAATAAAAAAAAATATGGTTAGTAGTGACGTGTGAATAATATAAAACATATTACCTAAAAAATGAGAAGTATTATAAAATTTAATGATTGTCAAAAAATAATGTAGCACCATTTTCAATGTTTAATATTTAAAGCTATTTTGTTTGACAACCGTAAACCACTCAATTAGTTTTATTCCATAAAAATATTTTCGAATAACTTCAGTCAACTTAGCAACATTTTTGTCACTAATTTGGTGGTTGACATATAAAAGTATGCTTGCAAACCAGTAGTATTCACCTACGAAGTGGAGTGTGTGTAGTTTATCTACTTCAGTATATGTAGAGATATATAAACCCCCAAATGATGTGTGATACTGGTATTGGGAAAATGTGAACATGCTACAGTTGACAGTTGAGTGAAATACGTCTTTATATTTGCCAAATAAAATATGTTAATAATAATTAATAATTAGCGTTCATCATCACTACTGACGCCATTATCATCATCGTATTATGATTGAATTAATTTAATATATTTTTGTTATATGTTTTCCTTAGTCTCTGTGTCATCTGGGAGTTATGAAATCGCTCAGATCCTGTTAAACACACCGGCATGGATACAATATCGCTTCCGTAGTTTTTCCTTCGTTTGAACGACTTATAATACAGTTTTTCAATCACTGTGGCACCTCTATACTATTAGGAATAAGTTGTAATAACTTCTAGCCAAATTATCTATCTATCTATCTATATATTTGTAGTGTAATATTGCACTATGACGTGTGATACGTTTACATACCCATGCTCGAACTGTATCAATGTTGAGAGCCACGATGTGTTCACCGGATATCCCCTTATGTATAACTGCTGACGCCTTGTTTTTAGTGATAGCGCCTTCTATGTTGAATGTACGCAATGTCCGAATGATTTGCACCTACGCACATACCGTCGGGAGGCGGGCAGGCGCGGGTGACGCGTCCTCGCGCCAAGCATGCCGTGCATGTCTGTGTCTGTGACCTCGGCCTACTCGGTGTTGCAATTCTTCGCAAGAATTGTAATGTCCTACCTGTTCCAGGTGAGCACGCAGGCCGCGACGACCGTCCCGTCGTCGATCACTTACGACGTATTCACGGAACTAGACCCCCTCGGCACCGGCCGGAGTAAACCTTACGTTGACAAAAAACTCTTCTTTCAGGAGCTCAAAAATCCACCAAAGAAGGTGCTCAAAGACCTCGTACCGCCGACGCATTCGCTCCTTTCCGATATATTGGCGGGCGCGGGCGACACGTACGGGCCCGCGACCACGCTGACCTCGCTGTCGAGGCAGTCGGGCGGGTCCGTGGCGATCGCGAAGCCCAATCACGGGACAGTTTTTTCGGGTGGATTTTTTGCGTCCGATCCGTTTGCGGAGACCGATCCCTTCGACAATACAGACCCCTTCTCGGACTCGTTCAAGGACGACCCGTTCACTAGCATGCAGGAGTTTCCGAAGCCGAGTCCGCTTGGTCGGCTGGAGGCGGACGAGGGGGGTGCGGTGGGTGCAGGGGGCGCGGGGGCGCGGGAGGGGAGCCGGGATAAGCCCGAACCTAGTGGAGTACCCCTGGAGAACGGGAAGAACGTGTTCAACGGACCGCTGCAGGTCAGCCTGCCGCCGGAACCGGTGCCCAAGTCGCCCAGATTGCACAGGCAGGTACGATGCCCACATTCATTAATTGACCCTACTAACACCTATCCCCCATAATTGCTAATATGCTAATGTTAGAACATAGTTTCGCGTATGTAGTCGTAAATACATTATTAGCGTATTCGAAATCTAAATTTTTATTTTTTGTTTCTAAATATAAATCTTTATGATATCTATAAAGGATTTAATCTAAGATAAAATATTCGGTTTATAGAAACTTTATTTCTCATAAGATTTTTACATCACTTAAAATGAGAAACTTAAATACTAAACTAAGTTACGGTTTGTGTCCGGCATGCATTCTTGCGTGCGTGCGTGTGTCTGTGCGCGCGCGTGTGTGTGTGTGTTTGTGTGTGTGTGTGTTCGTTTGTGTTATTTTTGGTGTTATACAACGAAAAAGTGACGTTCTTTCGTACATTATGAGATTTATCAGTCAGAAGCTATCTCGTAATTTCCAGGGAACAGATACAAGTACGATTCGCCAGAGACCTCAGCCCAGCTCCAAGCTCAACCCAGAAAGTGCTTCACCGCCCCCGCCGCTGCCTCCTAAGAAGTTTAGTGAGATCTCGCTGGTCCCCCCGCCGCGACCGCCGCACGACCACGAACATGAAGACGACTCAGAGCCTGGGCCTCCCCTGCCGAGACCCGCGAGGAAGAAGGAGCCACTGGTAAGAATGGAGAAACTTTAATGTTAGTCAAATGATGTCGTAATCAAAGATTTGGTAGCCGAATATTCTCATAACTATGAGAATAAATACTGTTTTACATGTAATAATCTAAATTGAACTCGAGTTCAATTTTTCAAGAAAAACACAACACTAGGATTTTTAACAGTTCATCCTCATAACTATGAGGGCCAAATCCGAAACTACGAGGAATAGCGAAAAATGCTCAAAGGAGTCTTTGATGAAAACTAAAACTGCATCATTACATTTTTGAAAAATCTGTATTTCTAGCCAGGAATCGATCCCGGTGATTTTGAAAAAAAACTCATCCTTTATTATTACACCATTCGATAGTGTCGCTACCAAAGATCAAAGGAGATCCCCAATTTTCGGCCTCGAACCATATTTAATCTGTGCTAGAACATCGGACTAGACAAGAGTAAACTATATACCAAAAAATTCGTCTTATTTATAAGATAAACATATTTAAATCTTAGCTTCAGCTGCTCTTGCCAAATGAACAAAATAATGCAAAAAAGTTTTCACAGTATTTACCTCATTACATACGATTTTACAATCGATTGAATCGATTGATAATTATCGATTGATGGAACATAATAATATATTTTATGTATTATTTAGTGATTATAATTATAATATTAATTTATTTTTTACATATTTTCGTATTCCATATAAATCAAAACTATGTAATATGTTATAATTACCATTCAATCGTTACGGTAATTTTATTAAATTACATTTCGAATATTTTGACATCGATTAATCGATTGACAGCAATGATGATGTAATCCCTAATAATGTCATTTTGGTAACCATAGTATTTATAAATAACACCACTGTATTGTCATATTTGTCATCGATCTTTCATCTTTCTACGCGTGTTCTTGTATATTTTTACTATCAAATATTTTCAGCGTATTTGGAGTCCTATTTACTATTGAAACTCATCGACACGTACACAGTGATTTTAATTTTCTATTATATTCGCTTTCGTACTTGTGTTTTGGTGAATGTGTTTCGCAGTTTCGCTACAATTTCTTGCAAACCAATACTAAGTATATGAATATGGACTCCTTAATCGCCTGTTTTGTGACTGACAAAGGTTCAGAATAAGTCCTGAACACTGGATAACGTACCCTACACATCTTTAGAAGATCAGGAAGTTGCTGTGGCCATACTTACAATGAGTATATTATGGTATCTTGATTGGGCAAGGTACTAACGAAATATAACGCCTCCTGCACAACTACACGAAATATTAATATATTATAATGATAACTAATAAAATCTCAGGAAATATGCAATAGCTTTTATTATACAACCTTTTTATGACATTCGTTTTGGGTGAAAACCATTGAAGTAGTAGATTAGTAGATATTATAATAGACACCCGCCAACGTAAGTGTAACATACATATTAAATAGCACTGTGACACGAGTATGACATAATCATAACCTATAATTAAGGTGATTCATTCTAGGATTTCCTTAGTTGGCCATTGCTGGCAGCCGTGAAAATTGGAGAAATTGAACTTTTTGCAATAATCTAATTAACAGCCAATTTCCAGTCTTGTCTACTTAGGCCTGAGTTTCTATGGAAACTGGGGTTCTCCTTTGGGAAGCAAATGACATACGAAAAATCAATCTTTCAGGCCAGGAATCAAACTCGTTGATTTTGAAAAAAACTCATCCTGTATCATACGTGTCGTTGCAGGCGGACCGCAGCATGAAGCCGCGTCTGTCCTCGGCGGCGACCAACAGCAGCGAGGACGAGTACCTGACGCCCGCGCCGCCGCCGCTGCCCGCCGCGCGCCGCTTCGACATCACGCTCAGCCAGCTGCTCACCTCCACTGTTGATGAACTGTCCGTCAGGTACACTGTCGATGAACTGTCCCTCAGGTACACTGTCGATGAACTCTCCGTCATGTACACTCGATAATAGAATTAAGTATGCAGGGCATGATTCTAAAACCCTCTGTAATGTAATATTACGTATTGTTTACGGCATTATCAATTTTAAATCATAGCTTAAGTATACAGGTATTATTTAATATTGATACACAAACAATCTATAATATTAATACGAGTAAATATCTGTACAGAAGGTTTTAGAATCATGCCCTGTAAACCTAATTCTTTTGCCGACTCTACATAGACACGCACACACGCACGCACGCACGTACGTAAAAACGACGATGTCCTTCCTGACGTGGTGTTAACGACAGTATCGGTATAGTTACATTTTCTGATGTAGGCGCGCAAAGTAGGGCTAGAGAAGCCGAATTTATTTTTAAAGATCTTTTACACGGGTGGCAGTGTAATACAACGGTTATCTAATGAAATCTCACAGCCAGTTTCTGAAACACATTATTAACTTAACAGCTTATAATTTGACCGATCGAGTTTCGTTTGAAATGTTGATTAGAGTAAAATTAACTATTTTGAAAAAAAAACAAATCCAATACATACAGTGGTAGATATACAGAGTTAAAAATAAACTACCTTTAATTGCGCGAAGTCTTTAATATTATATTTAAAGTGATTTTTTTATGGAAATAGCCGGCAAACGAGTTGACGATCCACCTGATGGTAAGTGGCTATCGTCGCCCATGGACATCAGCAACACCAAAGACATCACCGATTGCCTCTTCACCTCACACGATTGCCGCTTCACTGTGTTGCCGGCCAAGAGAGAGAAGAAAAAGAAAGAACTAGCTCTCAAGCCCCCAGCCGGAACACGGCGAGTCGTTTGGCTGCTGACTCATGCTCATGGGTGGTAGCTATCCAGGTGAACCCCATGGTGAAATAATAATAGTAATAATTGTATTAATTAACAATTAAAATAAATATTACCAATAGTCGCCTCTTACGACACCCATCCGGCGTGGGATTGGAGTTAGTATTCTAAGCCGCACTAATACGGCTGATATGTCCGTTATTCACGTACATATATCACTTTAATAAATGTTTTAACAAAATTTGCAGGTTACGAGTGCCAGCCGAAACACTTTCATCCATGACATTGCCTCAACTGACGGAGTACCTCCGGTCTTACTTAGCAGCGGACACAGATAGAGCGGTAAGTAAATCCATTCCCAATTAAATTTGTTAAGTTTACAATCAGAATACTGCAAGTATTCAATTGTTAGATAGAGATGGATAGAGGTAACAAGGATTCCAAATCATCTATTCTTTTATTTAATTATTCCGTCGAATGTACACCGTTTAACATAATTCTTTTTCAGCATATCCACATAGATTCTTCTGTACGCCAAGAAAAAGAGCACAGCCTTCCCAGTGTATCGCCGACACCTCCAATAATAACAGAACCAAAACCCGTCCCTGCGCCGCCCGTAGCTTCCGAGTTCAAACCACAATTCGAAGACAACTTCGCACCGACTGACTCGACGGATACCTTTGTAGCCAACTTTGACGACTTTGACAAAAAAGCCAATCCGGGCTACGACCGGTACGCGGCATTCAGAGAAATACAGGAACAGGAGCTTAAATCTAAATCTATTCTGGACCCGATTGACAATGAACCGAAGTTAGACGCTGATGACAAGGAACTTACTATGATAGATGACCTCATTAAAACAGAAGAAAAAGACGAAGTTAAGGAAACGTCCCGTAGCCCGCTAAAGACTCTCGATGAACTGACACTAGATTCGTTTAACATGTTTAGAAATTCGGTTAGCCCTAAGCCCATAGAAGCTAAGATAGAGGACGTAAAGACTGTGATGAAGAATTTACAGATAGAACAAGCGAGAAGAAGCGTATCGCCCCGTGACAATGGCGTCACGGAAACGAAACACGAAAACACAAACGATAGATATGCTGCTCTACGTGAAATCACAATAATAGAACCGCCCGACGAGTTCGAATCCCTCCCGCCAGAAGTTCCCAAGGAACGCAAGAAATCCGATGAAAAGTCAGATGGGTTTGACAATTCTGACTTCTTCGACTGCATCGACAATAGTTCCCTCTCTTTTACGCACGTCGAAGATGCGTTTAGAAAGAGCCCGTGCATAAAAGAGAAGGAAGTAGAGAAGATAGTGGAGGAGAAGAAGGAGACGCCAGTGGAAGTGCCGCCGGCGAGAGACCTGCAGCCACCCACGCGGCTCTCCACCGGCTCTATCAGTGATGTGCCCAGTGGCTCTTCGCCTGATACCAAAGGTTTGTTAATAATTTTTTTCAAAAAAAAAATTAGTTGCTGTTGGCCTTGTTTTCATTGTACTCTAAGCACTAAAAAAAGTTAAAAGTTTAAAAATATTTGCATTTACATTTTCAAATAAAAATTCAAGCCTTTTAACTGTAATCTGGAAAACTATTAAAACATAATAATGTATGTTGATCGTTTAGTTGGTACATTTCACAAATCATCGATAACTTAACAATCACATTTTTTTCGCTTGCAAGTTATTTGTAAATATAGTGGTAGTAATCAATCTCATTTAATGTCGTCAATTTCAGGGAAGTGTCCAGTGGTACCCAGCAGTATGGTGGAGCCGATACCCACCATCGGAGTCAGCATGGGCCCGACTGCCGGCCGCTGGGCCGTTCTAGGTGGCGCCGGGGCTTCGCCCTACTCCTCGGACTCTAGAGACTCTGACCCACATCCCCGGCGGAGGAGACCAATGGGTAAACTATGTTATTCCCACTTATTAATGACGATGAATTGCCAAAGAACTTTTTCAAAAAAAAACCGGCTTCAAAGAAACGTGTCTATAGATTCGATGGCTCCTAAGTATACTGAGTCAACTAACAAATTTCGACAATTTAACTTTTTAGGATATTAGTAACATTTACTTCATTTCCTATCTACCTGTGTTAAAAAAAAACATATCCCTATAAATTACGAAAAAACAAATGGCATACACTGGTTCAAGTACATAGTTAATTTATTTATTTATTATAATACTCTTCTTATCGACTTCCTGTAAAGTTATTACTCGTAGAAGTACAGTTGACTCAGTATACTTAGGAGCCATCGGATTGGTCTATAGCGATTTAGATATTTTTTTCGAAGGCTAGATCTTTGAAATCAGTTTCAATATTTTTGTGAAATTTAGATTAGATAACATATTTCAAGTATGCTAATAAACTTCCGAAAGTTACTTATGTAATTTGTACGGAACTTATAAGTGTAATTTTATTTTACTGTGTTACAGTGGTGACGTCATCATCGTCTCGCGACGCGTCGCCGTGGGAGGAGGAGCCCCGGCCGCGGCTGCAGCGCCCGCCGCACAGGGAGAGGGACTCCAGGTATACCTCAAATACTTTATACTCGGTTTTTAACAGACTAGACGTATTTGATAAACAATCTTGTCACTACTTTGTTTATGATATTATTATTTTAATTTATATTTGTAATTTCCTCCATATTATTCGTGCACCTTACCTCATTTAATCTTATTCTAATCGGCTCTCCGCATCTTAAGGTTGTCTGGAAGAGATCGCTGTGTAGCGATAAGACCGCCTTTTGTACCTCATGTGTCTGCTTTGCTTATTTACTTGTTGTTGTATTATTTTATTTGGTGTACAATAAAGAGTTAAATAAATAAATAAATAATACTTTTTACAAAAATATTAAGAATTATAATTTAGTTAAAAAAATGGTAAACAGAAATTAGTTTTGCCAAACGCCTCAATTCAGAGTCAATAACGGTTACTTAAACCGTTCCTTAGTATAGAATTTGTATGGTGAGTTGGGACGTAAGTGTTTATTCATCTTTAAATTATTTTCATTTTACGTCAGCCTTATTTTAGGTCAGACTCGTCTAAAAAATGAGCTATAAGCCTCCTGTTCGCTGCAGCTTCATTTCACGAATCCATGCAAGATGCTTAATGAAGCATAGGTAAAAGGCAAACGCGGCGAATGCACACGCAGAGAACTGCACTTTTTATGTTAATAACCAACCCACATAAAATTTTTATTTTTAGGCATAACTCATCGGGCTCAAGAGAATGTCTAGATTCAGGGAGCGGACGGGAGAAGGAGAAGATTAGAGACAAACGAGATAGCAGAGATAGAGATCTCAGTAGAGATGGGAGGGAGTCTGCAAGAGATCGGAGAGATTCCGGCAGTGGGCGGGACCGGCGAGACGTTAGCAAGGAGAGAGATCACAGAGACCATAGAGATAGGAGGGATCGAAGGAGTAGAGATAGGAATAAGGACGCGTGGGATAGAGATAGGACGTACAGTCGGGATAGGGATTATAGAGACTCGAGGAGCAGAGAACGGACTAAGGATTATAGAGATAAGGAGCGACATAGGAAACCGAGGCATTCCTACGACGAGGACGAAGAGTAAGTAGATTTAAATTGATCATAATTATTTCTCACTGAATAAATAGTATGCCCACAAATAAGTCTTAGTTTTAAACAAATTGTTCAATGTAAGAAATAAATTAAATCTGACGATATAAACTACACAACATATCGTCGTTGCGACTTTAAGAATCCTTATGTGTAAAAATCTACTTTTTGAGAAAATCGATAAACTTTTGTTGAGCAAACACATAGGTGATTTTGAATTTGGTGAATAAATTACGATGGAAATATAGAATCTTTTGACGTAAGTATTTTATGTTTAGTTAGCTCTGTTATGGAAGCAGTTAATTCTGGGCAGACTTTACGCAAAACTTTTAAAGTATTTTATTAACTAAACCCTCATTGCACAGAAAGTCCTTGTACTTTGGCCACAGTGTTTTGGTAAGGGTTAGGCTTAACAGGCATTACGATTTTTCACCGCGCGATTTTTTCCGCAAAATTCTGTGAGATATGGAAATTGCATGAAGCTGCACGCACTTGCGAAAAAAAAATCGTGTTGCTTATGATTCAGTACGCGATTTAAAAATCGTCAGAAAAAAATCGCGCGGTGAAAAATCGTAATGCGTGTTAAGCCTAAGGTCGGCCTTACACCTATAAGATTCACGTAAGCAACTTACGGCTGTATTTACGCCTATTAATAAACTTACAGTAAATAATGCTTACGTAAGTAGTAAGAAATTACGATAAGCTACTCACAAAGGGTGTTTACATTTGAAAGTTTACCGTAAGTTAATTACGTAAGTCAGTTACGTAAGCAAAACTTACTGGTGTAATGTCGGCCTAAGAGTACGTAACCTTCACCTACACAGGCTACACACAAAGCCAGTGTTGATGTGAGCGTGTGTCAGTTACAGCGATGGCTGCGGCTCGGGGCGGTCGTCACCCAGAGATCGGTGGCCGGACCAGCGGTGGCGAAGAGACGGTATTGACAGACATTTTATTATTTACTAGTATGGATAGCCTCAGGGATCTCAGATAATTACAATAAAAATACAATTATATTCCTTCTCTTTGCATGTTTATATTTTCAATAATACAATATTTTGCTATTTTTCTAGCTTGACAATGAATGACAATCGCGTTATTCTCTAATACTATGGTAACCAAAACAGGGTTGCTCATCTACAATGTACAAATGTAGGGTCACAAACATTCATTTATAAAATAGGCTTACACTAGTAACCCGCCCTCGGATGCCCCGTAGGCAGGGCTTCCTATGAAACAACTTCTTTTTGCCTTTTTCAACGCGCTAATCTTTGGAATGGGCAGTCGGATTTGAAAAAATATTTTCTTTATGAATTTGGCTTCATGAGGAAGGTTACCCTATAATGTAAACTATAAGGCTTCCGCAAAGTTCTGTGTGATATGGAAATTGTATGATGCTGCGTGCGTGCGAAAAAAAATTCGTTTTGATTATGATTCAGTACGCGATTTAAAAATCGTCAGAAAAAAAAATCGTGCGGTGAAAAATCGTAATGCGTGTTAAGCCTAAAGCGTTCAAATAAACAAAATGTGTGTGTCAGCTCCGACGCACGTCAAATCAGTAACAACCTCATCTAGTTTACGATCGTCAAATAAGTCGCCATCTTTTTTACGAATTTTAAACGCATAACGAAAGTTTTATTTTACGCCTCAAAAAGGCCAGGTCAAGAGTACCCTAAACCGAAGAGCATGTATGAAGGGAATAATGAAAGTGGACGAAGCGAAACAAGTATGTAAGGATCGTAGCAAGTGGAAAGAAGTAGTCTCTACCTACCTCTACGGGAAAGAGGCGTGATTATATGTATGTATGTATAAATTTTTATATTTCGGGCATATATATGAAAATCGATTCTAAACTCCAAAAAAACTTTATTATATTAGTGTAGAATATGTATTATTCAATGTAAATGTAGACTGAGATATGAAAGCGCACTAACCTTAGGAAGTAACTATTCACTCTTGCTACTAAATCAATTTTAATGTTCAACTGCAATCTTAGAAAATATCAACAGATGAATAAAACAGGAATTTACACTTTTTAGGCCTGGACATCTTACTTTAATACAATATGAGGCAAAAAGTTACTAAACAATAGATTAACTTTATAAAATTCGATTTTAGATAGAAGTTACGGTTCCCTGGGTTGGCGAGAGACAAGGCGTCGGAACGAAATGAGGCAGAGTGAGGATCCTAGCGAAAGAAGGTATTCATCTTAACAATGCCTTAACGATTTACGTGGATAAGTTCTGAATTAGACTTCAAATTGGTCCACTTAGTAAAAAATAGTTTTAAGATTCGTATGAAAAAGACTGCATTGTTAATATTTTTAAAATGATACATGACTGACCTACCTTTTTTCACTACCTTTGTAACTAACCTTAACTTGTGTGACCATTTCACACACTAGTTTAACAGTTCACTAACTAAATGAATATAAACAATACCATTCATTTTTGTAAATTTTCTACTTCTCACGGAAAGTAATATGAAACAACATTGTAATAAATAATAATATAATAGGTTTAGGTATTAACCAAAATATGTAATATTTTTCAGATACGGATCAACACTCTGCTGGCCGGGCCGTCGTTCCGCTACGAGCTCGCGCCGAGACCCCGACCGAGAGTCGCGCGACTCCCGCGACTCCCGCGACCGAGAGTTGCGCGACACGCGAGACTCGGGCCGGGAGTCGCGCGACACGCGGGACTCGGGCCGGGATTCAGGCCGAGATTCGCGCGACTCCGGCAGGGATTCCATTAGAGGTGAGTTTTTGACACTTTCTATCACAATATACAAAGGTAAGCCGACTGTTAGCTTTAAACCGGCCTTACATCTATACCGTGGCTGATGTTATCAGAGCGGGACCCGCGGCGTCGTCGTCGCGAGGAGCCGCGGCGGCGCGACTACCGGTTCTCGAGCGACTTCTCCCCGCGCGAGCCCTCGCCCTTCGACAACGACTTCCATGACACGCCCGCCGCCCTCGCCGCCCTCGCCAAGAAACGGGCGCCCTACACCACGCTGGAGGGGACCAGGTAACTAATACTCCAGGCACAAAATACATATCGACGCTTGAAAGGAAACATTGACTAAGCGACATTGAGCTAACTTTACAGGAGAGCAGTTTAAAGTTGGAATTTTTTGAAAAAAAAAATCATATATTTTTTCCGTTTTTTTGTAATCCTCCTACCGACGTTATTCTTACTGTTTTGGATTCCTTATTATATCATTGTGGCATATACAACAACTTTTCTAAAAATTCCAACTTTAAACTGCTCTCCTGTAAAATTAGCTCATTGTCGCTTATTCAATGTTTCCTTTCAAGCGTCGATATAGTTAGTACCTATTGGTACAGAGAGTCACTCCTCAAAATCATTGAAATAAATAGCGACTCTTGTTGCGACACAATAAAATGTAATTCAGGTCGCACAGTGCTAATCGTCAACAGGCGTTGACATCTAGACGTTGCCTCTCTTTCTAATCATAACTCTTATCCTTTCTGGCAACGTCAGGGTTGTCTTTTTGTTTGTGATGACATGCATGATAGATTACAAATGTATGAAACGGTGTGGCAGCCCTTCTGAAATTGGACCGACACGTAATGGTAAGGAGTGCCATTTTTTATGAAAAAGTGTCCGTAAAAACGCGTTCAATAAGGGTGGCGCTGCGGTAGCGTAGGATAATTCCTAACGGCAAACTTCACTCCGTCTACAACAGCTATGTTCATATCGTAGTCGACGCCAGCACTGTTGTCGTAAGATGAAGGCAGGTACTGGAACCAGAGAGGTCAGTATACAGCTGAAAACTTTAATCTTTCCCCCCATATGAGATGGCTCTCCTTAACTCCATACTCCATGATCATAAATACACACCACAGATTCGCATTCGAGCCGGAAGACACGACGGCGTCGCCGCTGTCGGGCAGCTCAGCGCGCGCGCGGGACGGCGACTCGCCCGCGACACGGTTCCGATTCGACTCCGACTCGCTATCCCCGCGCTCAATGTTCGAAGACGACTTCACCGTGTCAACCCCACGCGGCCGGGCCGCTTCCATCGCGGAGGAAGACGAGGAGGTACCCCCTCTCCGACCTAAACCCCCTCCGACTCATAGGGATATTAAAAAATCGGAATCTGTCAATATTTTCACAAGAGAAGTCGATCCCTTCGAAGGTGATGCGTTTTTCGCGTGCACTGGCTCAGACCGCGCCGCGCGCCGTGAGAACTGGCCCGGAGACTTTCAGGGGTTCGATAATACGTGAACGTCTCTCATCGTTTGTTACTCTGTGACCCGTGACCATGACCCGCGCACGCCCGTTTACTTTCCTATACTAAACGCAAAGACTCGTGGCAGGCGGAGTAATAAAACGTGCTAAAGAGACGGCGCACATCATTTTCTCTCTCGCACTTGCACTGTTTATGGATGACGTCACAGGCACACAGTGCAAGTCCGAGAGAGAAAATGATGTGCGCCGTCTATTTTGCACGTTTTATTACTCCGCCTGCCACGAGTCTTTGTGTTTAGTATAACTCGGCCATTATGTACATTTAGATTAACTAGAGTTGGCACCTACAACATTCACAAAGATTCACATAATGAGCTTTGTAAATAAGGAACGTGGTCTCGTCTCGTCGCGTTGTTAATTATTACAAAGTAAAACGTGATGTTTTATTTGGAACAACCGTCAGCCAAACTCAATTGTCAAATAAATTTTAGTTAAATATAAACAGATTTTTAACACGTTATGTATAATAACATTGCATTCGTTTACATTACTATCAACCTGCCAGCTTTAGTTAACCGATCTATATGGTTGTAAAGGTACATTACCAATAAGACATAATCGTAAAATGCAGTTGTCAATCGCGTACGCATTCGCTGTACGTTTTGTTTTAGCATAGCTTTGCGTGCATGTTACATACTCTCCATTTTTATCGATTTTTTTAAGCAAAAAGCTTGCGGTTACTTATATTTAAGTTAAAACATGAAAGAAATTTCTTTATAGGAGTTTATCAGTTAAACATTAGTTATGTAATTCATGGATCTCGTATGTTTAATCATATTGTATCCGTTAACTGAAATTTTTTTGACATACATGGATGTAAACACAATTTTAGTCACAAAGAACAATTAATTTTAATTATTAATCATACTTAATAAATAATTTCTTTTAATTACTGAACTGCTGATATGAAATTATCGAAATTTAATACTAACTTTCATGACAAAATACTAATTTTGTTTTAGATTTAATGTTAATTATAATGATTTGAAGGGAATTTGGTGTATTGGAATGTTGACTCTTTTTAAGTAGTATTAAATAAGTTACCTTTAGTTTAGTTTGTCTGTTTGCATCCGCTAAACCTGACTTTTAATAAATAATTTGTACTGTTGCGGACAACTAGTCAAATAGAAAATAAATTGAAACGGCTGGAAAATACGTTATTATATAGTAAATAAATGACTATTAACGTGGACTCAAATAGATTTTTATCTTTTAATAAGTTTTGTACAGGCCAAACAATGTGTCCATTTGGCAAGCACATGTATCACAAAGATAATTTAGATTGATAGCCTTAGTTTTAAAATACAATTTAACAATACATCTCTTGACAGTGTGAGGTTTGGAAATATCATTATCAGCTTTTTTGTGTGATATTTAAGAAAGAAATTCATATTTTCCTGGATAGGCCAGATTCTTTACTTATAATTGATTTTACGTCTCTATAGATATTACTCAAGAACCTGTGAGAATCTAGATATCAGATTAGGTAATTAAAAATGGGATTGTTTAGTTTATATGAGTATGATGTAATCATTTATCTCCATCCTTCATTTTAAATATTTAAAGGTGGAGTGATATTTTTACTATCATTTTACATTATATTATTGCAGCATAATTATGTAGCATTTTACTATAAGACATAAAAAATACTTTTATAAATGTATAATCAAGGAAATTGTATAAAAAAAGTATATAAAGTAACAAAACTAAAGTTTTGTTAAATTTAATATCATTAATATTTTTTTGATCCAATTAAATAACTGAAATCTATATTTATTTCATCTACTATTCTACATTTAATTTGACGTTATAAACTTATAGTCAAAATTTATTTTATACATTGCAACGAATTTATGAAATATCAAAGCACACGTCTGCGAAATTTCTGTTACCAACATATTTGCCTATTTGGATTCTTGCCACTCTGGACCATGGCCATGACCTATCCAATAAATGATGTATTTACAAAAATGCCATTTTATATTATAATAATTTAACTATGTTAAGCTTAATTATTTTTAAATCTCATAATTATAACCAGTTTTTAATTATTTTGCAAAGTTCAAATGTAATAGTGAGAATGAAGAAAGTTATGTTTTAGTCACAAATACAGGAACGAGCTAAATTGCTATTAGCTAAATTGTCTCGAAGATTGTGTATAAATAAAATTCACTTTAATGCAGTTTGTGGCATCCAACGCTAAATATAAAGTTGAGCCAACGGGACGTAATGCATACGTGCAATATAAATGAATAGTACCCGGATGACCGAGCTTTGCTCGGTGTTGCTTAACAACGCCATTTACTGAAGTAGCTTTAGTATTGCTACTTGCCAATAGATGTCAGGAAGAGTATATTGTAGAAGTTTATCATTGCCTGAAAACACCGATAAAACGACATTTTCTGAAAATGAATCCTAGCTAGATCGATTTATCGCCCCCGGAACCCCCTATATACTAAATTTCATGAAAATCGTTGGAGCCGATTCCGAGATTCCAATTATATATATATATACAAGAATTGCTCGTTTAAAGGTATTAGATTTAATATTGGTGAATACCAAAACTATTCATATTTCATCATGGTAAGATGCCTTGAGAACAAACCACAGCATTATATTGTACAGTACGGCCGACGTATCTTGGCGCGTCTGAACTTCGCGCAGGAGGCTGCGCAGTAACATAATTCGGCAATGCTCGGTACGCGACGTATTATGTCTCAGTCACACGTTAGCATGTTCGTGTCGCTACCTCTGTCTTACATGCGCTAAAGTTCGCAAAGCCTATATTCAGACGCGCCAAAATACGTCGGCCGTACTGTCAGTACAATATTCCCGCTAAACTTTAGATTGCACAAAAAATATGTAGATGTCTGTTTTTTATAGGGTGACTGGAGTGTAAATAGTTTGCCAAATTATTTATTTTAATAGCGCTTTGTAAATACAATTTTTATGTAAACGTTTCTCAGACGTCGCTATTTGTTATGAAAATTAACTAACAATTTCTTAATATTGATATTTAACTATTTAAAATTCTTGAATGATGAATCTATGAATTGAAAAAACATGACATGTACACTGTACAGGTATAATCTCACTGATTACACATAAATATAAGAATGCAGCCTTCGTATACTTTCCGTTAAATCATTTGTTAGTTGTGTTACTTATATAAACAATTAACATGAATTCCGCTTAGTTAAAATCACAAGAAATTAATTCTTAAATTATTATAATGGAATATTCTTCCGAGAATTATTTTAGCGTAAATTGTGACTATTGAGTATATAGCATTTTTAAATGTTACAGTTGAACTGGAAAACGAAGATCTCAAACTTTTGATACAACACCAACAAAAAGTTATGGAACTAAAATTATCAAGCCACAAAAAGGGGGGCTGATGCATTGAAGTATAATGTCATAGAACAGACATCTCGAACAAAATGTGTGTCCCGCACGGGAGGTTAGATTTTCAAAATTGAGCCCCCGTTCTCCTTTCAAAATAGAACGAATCCATTAAAGATTGAAGCCACGTGGCGCCAATGTATTGGGACATACATGATGTTCGCGGTGTCGGTTCTATGCGCTAGTAATAATACTTCAATGCCCTGATGCGATTTACTTACTGTGATTTTATTTTAAATAGTGTTGTTAACTGAAAAACTTTATGGACGATATTGTGAGAATAATGAGGGATTAGATTAGTTATTTTAGAACCATCAGTTTGATTTGTTTCTAGCTACAAAGCTGGAGCTGTCTGCGTTCATTGAAATGTACCTACTGTTTACCCCGACAACCTAGGAAATTCATCTGAAAAATGTCAAGATTGATTGTTCGATTAAAAGTTTGTTTTGCCCACAGACATGTATGTTTTGCCGATAAAAGATATAATAACAATTGAACATATCTTATGTGAAAACGTTTGTCACATGTGTAAAAGTTTTATTTAAAACCATTAAATACATCGCATTTTTCGCGCATTTCATCATTAAATCTATTATAAATGCTTATCAAAAGTATTACTCCGCATTTTGTTTAATGTCTATTTGTGATAGGGTAGCATAGTTATAATTTCTGTGATATTTTATTTATTGTTTGGTTAAAGTTTCACTACAATCGTTATTATTGATACTTGAAACCTTTCGTATTGCTTATTGGTATTATTGAAATCTAAAAATGTTTAAATGGGTGAATGAATGCGTCCCCTTTAATACTGCATATAATAATGTAGATATCAATTTAGATCATGTAAATTGATAAAGTTTCTAATTAATTCCATTATACATTTATAAAAATTAATACCTATTTATAGTCCAAAAGAATATTCCCTGTGAACAATTATATTATTATATGTAACTAACCTTGTGATGACGATGCAAGTCAGTTTTTGTATTAAATGTTTTTGTACATAATGTAGGTAAAATGTAGTGAAAATAAATGACGTGTAATTTATACCACCGCAGTGGCACAGCGCAGTACCAAAGGTATTTTATGTTATCTACCTAACTGTTGTGTAAAATACTCCCAAGTTAATAAACTGTGTAATAATTAAAAACTTAACAATGTCTATTTTTATTTTGATTCCCGTAATGTTCACAAAATTTATGGCCCCTCTGAATTACGTTTCCGGTTTAAGTTTAAAATAACACGTGGCTCTCGTCGGGAGCGGTTTTTTGGGCGCATGCCAAAGGGGCTCGCGCGGTGTGGTTACACTCGCAAGTCGCTCGCACGCGCACTTCATTCATTTATCATTCGACAAGTGTTCGACAACGGCTACAGTGCCATCATACGTACGTGTTCTATTGGATTCGTATTTATCAAAATGAATGTTAATAATAATATTCATTTCCAAATAAACAACATGTTACATACATTCTGCCGAACTTAGGTGGTACATACAATATTTAATAATAATAATTCAAACTAATATTATAAAGAACAAAATTTTGATGTTTTGTTGGTTTGTTTGTAATGAGTAAACTACTGGAACGATTACAAAAATTCCTTCATAAATAATATGCTCCTTTATTTTTAAAAATATGGATCTATGTGAAAGCCGAAGCAAAGCGAACGCAGTTACTAGTTATTAATGTTTTTAATTTAATTTTAATATCTACATAGTTTTCATGCACAACACACAAAGACAAAAAGTAAAAACCCACACATTCAGACCGAGAAAATAATTTAAACTCATTCTAATTTCTGCCTCATTTTAGTTTAAAAATATTTCTCTAGTTGCGTATTATACAGTAATCTACTAATGTTTTGCCTCTATAGTATAAATCATGATTTTCTGGCCTCTGGCCTTTTCTGGCTTCATTATGTGGATGCCGATGTATTACATTAACGTGCTTCGTCCTTGAACGTTCGAACGCAACCGGCAACTGAATGAAAGTATCATTGTTTCCCCTCACGGGAGGGAGGCAGTGAATGCATTTACGCATACGCAGCACAGCCGGTCTGTGCTGGTTATGTGTGGCTCAATCCCGAGTGGATAATACACACTAAACACTGCCTGAAATGGCTTTAGTCATACGACCTTGCCTTCATCGGAAGCGGCCCCGCTTGGAGAGGCGGGGCGCTAGCGGCGCTCCCTAGGGAGCGTCCGCTGGGTGACTACACTGAGTGTTGTCGAAGGAAGATTACTTGCGCCATCATTAGGATGAGCGCTATCTGGGATCGAATCGTCTGTGTCCTTGGCGGCCAGGAGGCGTTCCAAGTCAGACGAGAGCTTATTGGGCGGGTCCGTGAGGACATTGCGCGGCCTTCGAATTTGATGGCCGGTGAGGGAGGGGGCGGTGTAATCCGCTGATTCCCTAATCATGGGGTTGGAGTGTGTTTCTGAGGATTTGAAGAATCTCTCAGAGAAGTTATTCATGACTTGTTGTAATGTGGGGAGCTCTAAGTCTCGGTGCAGATCGGCGTTCCTAACGCACCAGTGTGCGTCGGTCGCCTTTCGACAAAATAAGTTTTGAACTACTTGGAGCTTATCAATAATATTGGGAGCCGCATGGGCGAAAACAGGGGCGGCATAGAGTAATACCGGTCGAATGCAAACCTTGAAGAGCGTTCGCTTGTTTCTGAGGGACATTTTACTTTTCCTACCCAACATAACGTTGAGTCGGCTCATGTAATAACGGGCTGTACTAGACACCTTGGTAATATGGGGCCTAAAGGTGAGTCTAGAGTCTAGGGTTACACCTAGATATTTTGTCACGAGCGGCGAGTCTAAATACAAGATATTGCTCGCGCACTTAGAAAAGGGAATAACCTCGCGCGCGTAGGGAGCGTGGCGAACGGACGCGCCACAGAGTACTTAATCACTACGTTGGACGCGTCACGAGACTCTCCGCGAGCCGTGAATGTAAATGAGGATGTGATATTTTTCGCTGGTTCCCGGGCGATGACAGTGGTGGGAGGAGTCGAGACTGGCGAACTATTTTATCCAATGTCAAGTGATCTGTTTCAGGTACTATTTGAAGCTTGTCATCCAGTTGTATATATAAAGTTCTTGGTGCTTAAATAATCTATGTTGCTCGTGTGCGCACCCTCTATGGCGTAATACTCTGTCGAAAATATTTTGTCTGTGGTAATAAACAGCCTTCAAATAAGCTTCAAATCGTGGCAAATCTGCGAAACGTCACTTTTTGTCAAAATTTTCAGATATAGCTAAAAACAAGAATGATTGTGATGTGAAGGAATAATAACAGCTGTTCTGTGTTCTTTGTGAAAGGTTTCCCTTTTTTAATTTCTAATACAACAGGTATTATTGCATTTTATTTCAGGTCATGCTAGCATCAATTAGTTGTAGTGTTGTGTTAAAAAATGAAACAAAGGTAAGACATTAGTTGCGTAGCACTGTAGTCGGGTGTTTACGTGTTGTGTTATTATTGCTAGTCTTCAATGTTTTCCAGAACTCGTTCAATGCATGGAGATGACCTGAACGGTTTCACGATGGTAGCCAGTAAGCACGAGGAGGGCCATTACAACGGCGATGTTCAGCTTCACCGCATTAAACCTCAGGAACACTTCATTGAGGCACAAGTTCAGGAAGGAGATACGCTGCAAGCTATTGCTCTTCGATTTTATTGTTCCGTAAGTAATGTTACGCAGTGAACGACTTACTAATGTCTAAATACATTATAATGACTTTATTCATTATGAGAGATGAGGTTCATTACTATAATTGCATGCATGTTCTCCAGAAACAAGTAACATTAAAATTTTAAGTAAATAATTACTTGATTTTATTTCATTTAATTAAACTTTTAAGTCTCATGTAAACCATTTTATGGATTCTAATTGTAAAATTTTTAGATTTCAGAATTGAAAAGGATTAACCAAATACATAAAGAGAATGAAATATATGCACGGCGGACTATTAAAGTGCCAGTCAGCCCGTACTCGGTGTTGACAGAGCTGATACCGGCACAGCACCTTCAACAGCCTAAGCCTTCTACTTCCAAACACATTCCCGGTCTAACTATGAATAATCTTCTCCAAAACCCTGTACAAAATATTTTCACACATGAAAACAATCAAGATGAAAAGGCAGAAAGCACTGACTGTGCCATTGATTGCAATACAGTCATCTTAAACAGCACAATGGCTCCGTCAGTCATTCCGTACACTGACTCTGAAGTGACAGAAGTGACCGAGGCGTCCGAAGACACCAAATTATTGCCAGAGAGAACAAAAGTATCTGTAGAAGCGGTTGTTGTCAAGGAACTAACATCACACGGAGCGGACTTTGGATTGAAATGGTTCCACCTAGTGTGTGTTGTGCTCATTCTTGGTGTAGTGATACCTCTCGTGTACATAATGTTTTATTTAGACAAAACTGAACATTCAGATTCTACATGATGACTGAAGTTTGGACTAAAATTTGATCAAAGAGCTTTAAGTTGCGGAGACATTTTAACAATCAGTTTTATATTAATGTGTATTAAAATATACATAACTAATATGTAAAATACATATATAAGGGAACTCATGTGATTACTAAAATATATATAAAGTTTTATGGTACTTTAAATTTTGTTTGTTGTTTAAATTTTTCTAACTGAATTTCCCATGATTTATTATTGTTGATGTTATATATTTTTATGGTTGGTTGGCACAAGATTAAAGTAAGATATGGAGCATTTTATTCCACTCTTACTGTTTTTATAATTTACTGTTTATTCAAACTGTTAATCTAGAGTAAAATTTACTCAAGTGTTTCAAGAAAACTTAGCCAATATATATTTTTACAAGTGCTGTAGTAGCAATAATTAAATAATAGTTAATGTCGCAAATTTAAACTATTTTAATCTGGCGTGTATTTTTCTTATATTAGCAGCTGATAACTTGATAATTCGTAATTGTATTTGAATTGATAAAAATAAGATTATGAAAACAAAAAAAAATCTTTATCACTCGCCGACAATAGCTGTTTTTTGCTAATTGAAATGGGTTTACATTGTAAATAACAGAGAACATAATGATAAAACAACTTTTTTGTTTGTTTTTAAAGATAATCCACCAATAACAATGTAATGTTCATACATTACAATACTGTATGTATATGTGCTCTAAGTATATATGCATTTAACAGTATCTAAGCAGTGTTCAGAATCCGAATATGATGCATAGCCGTACTGGGGTGGCTTAGAATCGGTACTGGATTTATACGAGTATTTTTTATGAGTTTAGGCCACTTTAATTCCGCCGCCCTATGTACCTTTCAGGCGGCAGATTTCAGAGGAGGCTTCCTCTGAAATCTGCCGCCCCTAGGCCGCGGCCTATACGGCCTATTGACAAATCCAGGACTGCTTAGAATAGATCATGATAGGATGTCGTAAGAAGTGACAGAAGCCAGCCCACTTGGTGGTAAGACTTCACTTATGGAATATATTATAAAATAATATTGAGTCAATAATATTATTATTGGGTTGTTATCCTTTCGTGAAGCCTCTGGCTCCCAGCTACCACGCTCTTGCTTGAGTCAGCCGCCAAACGACTCGGGTTCCGACTGGAGGCTTGAGAGCCAGTTCTTACTTTCTTTCACTTCTCCCTATTCTTTATTAGTCGGCAATGCATCAGATGCCTTTGGTGTTGCTAGTGTCCATACCGTAATATGATACCAGAATTTCATAATAAATAAAGATTAACAGAGAACTTAACGGAATTAAGATACGTGATGTGCGAACATAACCAAAAAGAGTAAATGCCCTCGCGAATTACGGTTAATTGTACGCGGCGTAGTGTTTAAGTACTTTGTGATACGCGGTACTTTTAGTTTCTCTTGTACGTTAGTCGATGCAGTTTGTGAGCAAGACAAAAGTACCTCGGGGATTACCTACACACAGAGGATTGGTCCCTCGTCTGCGCAGGTCATAAATAGTAATAGGTAGGTAAGTGCTTTTCAAAATGTCCTTTACGCAGGTACTGACTAGTTTAGTTTAGCTTAAAAACTCCGCTACTTTTCAATTGTTTTATTTCACGCATTCATGGCATTTGTATTAGCTCATTAGCTAGTTCATCCGTAGAAATGTTGGACCACTTAAGGGCATGAATTTTTAAAAATCTATTCAGATTTCCCCACACTTAAAGGCCCCTTTAATAAAACATTCTGCTTCTAGGTCAACTAGTTTGTTACATTATTACATCACATAACTATATCGCGAATAATGTAACTGGTTTCAAATTCAGACTTCGTTACTCAGATCATGAGTGTTTGTCATATATTTTTTGTGCTGTCCATATCATTCAAGGAATCCTAGTGAGGATTAGTTTACTGTGTAAGCGTTTATTCGCCAAATTCGGTCAAAATTCCCCTAAAAAGATGATTTACAGGACATTTCCGTAAATAGAATAATATACATATATTTTTTGGAATAAAACAACAGTTCACAAAATAAAGAATTTATTCTATTCTATATCCACTTAAAATACAGGTACCTAACAAAACTGGTAAATTAAATTCATCGTCCATTGACAATCTTAAAATCTGTATATTATAAATAGCAATGATAAATGCATTGTTTTATATCTTATTTAAAACCACAGTGGTAAGACATAATTAGGATCAAATTATTGCATTATCAATATAGATTCGACTTACAGGTAGTGTGATAGAAAATAGCCTCAGAGGTATTCTGATAACTTCGGCGGTTACATTCATAAGGCCAACCAACTTTCCCACAGCCACTTCATGCTAGCGGGGAGGTACTGTACATGAGGACCGAGGTGACTATGGTAAAGCTTAATTACGAGTATATCATCTTCTTAGAAAATCAGAAGTTCCCACGGCCGCCCTTCAGATTGCTCTCGTGTACACTGTAAAATAAAAACAATAATATAAATAAAACCGTAAGTCAAATATGCTACGAATAAATCAATACGAAGACCATCCCTCGCCGAGAGCATTGACCTGTTATGTACCAACTCAGATTCGAGCATTGCAATGCGCAACCTTTATCGATACAATTTGTTTGCATCAGCTCTCCTTTAACGGGACTATTCGCGTTACGGAGGAATAAAGCTCGTCATTCATTGAGGGTTATTGTACCGTAATTTGGACTGATAAGAAACAAGCAAAATGCTCTCAGAGAAGGAATGCGTAAGTGTATAACAAATTTAGTAAAGTATTGTATGAAACAAAACAGCACAAGTGTAAAGTTAGTGACAAATAGGATTACGTAGGATGCGATGCGGAAGAAGTGATCTTCATTCGATGATGGTGCCAGGGCTTTGTAGGCAGATTAGTGATTTTTTGTTAACTGAATCAAACAACAAAATCACTAGTCTTCCATACAACGCTAGGCAACGCCGATCCCCGTTAGTTGAGCGAACACCTAAAATGTTATTCACCACACAAAAATGTTAGACACAAACATACCCATTCAGAGAAGAAAATTGTTTTAAATACAAAAATGTAACTAGTAACAAGTCCTATGTTATACCAGGATGGAAACTAAATAAAATTCTAAAATACTAAATATCTAATAATATATTACGAATTTAGGATTTAAGTTTTTAAAAGGAAAGTTAAAGTGCTATTATATGTAATATTATTTCTTCTGTGGTTATATTGAGAAATAAATAAACTATTACCCGATACTATGCAAATATTTTTTTAAATAAATAAGTAAATAATGACCCACCTAGCACATTTGAGTAATTCACAGTTAAAGTAAGAATGTTCCAAAGTGGCAAGTTACGTTGTGTGTAAGTGGTTACAGATATAATCTGTAGTTTGTTAGTGATTGTGTTACTTCTGTTACGAATCTGATGTCCTCAGTTTAGAAAACTAAGAACTTACGAACTTACTTATAATTTTATTTAGGATACATTACTATAATGTGATTGTGACGAACTACATCAACATAACTACTTAATTATATAATTTGTAACACAGTATAAATAAAATGATAGAAGGGAAGTACAGAAAGTTTATAGATTTGACCCCAATGATTGTTTCTGAGAGAGCTACATTACAGACAATATGTTGTATTTTACCTGCACGAGGCTACCACGCCATGGTCAATGCCAACTGAGCTATTTAATCTTAGTTTTGTTTGGAGCCAAGTCAGGAAACTCTTCAAACATTCTAACCAAAACAAGCAAGAGTTAGTAAAGAAACATGTAATGTAACATCTTGTAACTCGCGCCATTAAACAAACGAATCTAAAATGGCGGCACTTATCATTCCCTCTCACTTGCACGTTATTCCTGTCTATAGTCTCACACGTCGGTTATGTATCGGCGCGCTCCGTTCCTTCTAAATTCATTCACGATTTTGATTAACACTTCGCACCTTCGGTGCAACAAAGTCACAAATAGCCAAAACTGTAAAATTGAGTTAGTTTGCCAAATTGTCTATAAAACAAGCATTTTACGTGAAACTGTAGCAAAAACTATAATTTTTTAAACAATTAATAGTATATATATTTTTAACCTATTACAGATAATAATCCAGTAATATGAAAATAAATGCGAATGTGAAAAAATCTTAAAGTCCTCTCATGTAAAATTACAAAAAAAGCTGTTGTGCCTTTGTTGCACCGAAGGTGCGACTTGGTCAGGTTTTTAAATATCTTGCTAATATTTATTTTCAAATAACAAAGGTCTATTAAAAATATCACATAACTAGCAACTCTGTTTTCCTGACGGTCCTACCTATCATTACAAGTTCGAACTGCCATTTTAGATTCGTTTTATTAACGGCGCGGGTTATAATCATTTTTATTCAGGACTGCGCAATGGCAAACTATGATGAGTTTAATGACAAATGATACTTTACATGCAATGCAGTCATAACATTGTTAAAAAGAATATGAACATTAATTAAATATTTTTTTCAATATAATAAATATACAAATTAAACTGCCTAAAAGATAAAAATTATCATTTTGCAACATAGCATTAGGCACGAATCTGGAACGAATTTAAATATCACGTTGAATTATAAGAATCAATACAATTATATTATGGGCTGTTGCTAATTAGTTCCAATAATTTGTTGCACAATACTCGTGCACGTCGACGTCATATCCGCGCATATATAAACAAATTTTTGGAAGAACTTGTAAAGTCTTTTTATTTAAACAAATCATTTATACACACACACACACACACACACACACACACACACACACACACACACACACACACAAATCACTTCATCATCAAATCACAAATCATTCATCCATAACATTTATTGTACTAACTTGTGCATATTAAAATCTTCGAAATATTGTGGAACTCAGTGTTACTGGAGGGCGTTGATCACTGCAACACAGTTTTAAACTATCGCAGGATCATCGTTATCATTTGTTTATTGTAATCATGTTTTTAAAATGCAAATAAAGTTTTATTATTATTATTATTAAATATATGTTTTTATTTCAAATAACATGAGTACCCGTATCATAGTAAAATGTGTTCAATCCACGAAGAGTAAAGTTTAAAGTCATGTATATCCCGCAATGCAAACATAACTGCATCATCCATTTGAATTGATTTGATACAGATTATTCCCTTGATAGATGTCATAAATCATCTATAATAATGTTATAAAGAGGAAAGATTTGATTGTTTGTTTGCATTGAATAGGCTCCGAAACTACCGAAACGATTTGAAAAATTCTTTCACTGTTGGGAAGCTACACTATCCCCGGGTGACATAGGCTATATTATATTATTTTTTTACTATTTTTCCCGAAGCGAAGCGAGAGCGATTTCTTATTGATTAATAAAAGTACCTTTCTATGTCAATATGAACTAACCGTGTCCTAGTTTCACCACTTAAATAAATTAAGACGTAATAATGGAATATTCTTTGGAAGACTAGAAATACTATTTTTGATACAAAAGCTAGAACCAGAAGTATCGATAAGAACCAGAGATAAATGCGAAACTTAGATATCTGCCTTACCTTTGCAATTATTTATGTGGATAAGGTCGATTCATACACAGTGATACATGCACATTAGTAACAAACGTTAAAGTCATTAAAATATATAAAATGAAATTTGCATTCATCATTCATACACACAAAGGTTCACTTATTACTAAGATCACTTATTAAAATAGGAAATTGAACCAGAAATGTCACGTAGATGTGCTTGTCATCTGGGTCACTGTTGTTTACAATAAATATACTGGAAAGGCCATGATAATCGTAGTACATATAATAAATTTTTTGATCCATGATGCCTCTTTTACAACATAAGAAGTCGGAAAAAAACTCGAGTTGAATAGTATTGGAATGACATTCAAAAAGATGAACCTTTGACAAGAATAATGAACTACACTTCTAATCAAGCATGATGCTTGAGTTGCTATTTTTTGTATGCAAGAGGGAATTGGTCCATAGTAGTCCTTCTACACTACTATTTTAAAGATCACATAAGAAAACTGTCATAATGATAGTAGGCACTAGGCAAACATAAAAATAGATATAAATATTTGTATTCCCATGGCGAGTGCTGCTCAATTTAATTTTTGTCTTAATTTATTATAGGTAATCGTCGTTTTAGCCGTATTGGGGAGGCTCAGAATACTAACCCCAACAATGTACCGGTTACCCACGCCGGATGGGTGTCGTAAGAGGCGACCACCCTCTTGTTTAAGTCAGCCGACATATAGAAATTAGACCATAATTCATTTTGACACAGATTATTTTACTAAGACACTAAATACTTTCTGCGATATGTGTATGTATTTATTTGTAATGCGTAACTATGCCAAATCTTAATGCCCCATGTATTAATAAGATATATTATAACGTCTGTCCCTTACAGAGTACAGTCTATCCAGTATATAAATATTATATGGACCAGTGACCACACGTCACACGTATTACTTGCTTTTTGACACTGTCTTTAGAATTGCTTACTTCAATAAGCAGTAGCTTTTATGTAAATAATCGATAAAAGATCCGACATGCCCCCTGATGGTAAGCGTACCGCCGTCTTTCTTGTTCTTGTCTTGTTGCGAATGATAAGTTACTGTTGGCCCTATTGGCCTTTACAGCTTCACGCGGACTATAGGGCGGGTCCGGGAAGGACCCAGCCGATGAATTACAAAAAGTGATACCGCTCACTACACGGAGGGGGGGGAGGTCAGTTCGGCTCATAAGAGGCGGATCCAGTCCCATTCCCCGCTGAATTTAGAACAGAGAACGACGTACTAAGGGCACCCCCTGCGGGGTTCGGACCTCGGCTTAGTCGTCGTTTGTAGGAGGACATTGGGTTGACGACCTTGTTGCCTAGTTGGTAGTTGGTTGGGACGGTTTGGTTCCCGGACGGGGCAGATATAGTGATATCTAATTTGTGTTGTCTATGGCTGATGGCACCCACGACACAGGGTGTCCTAGTGTGGGGGCTATGAGTTTGTATTATTATTATTATTACGACCGCACGCGCGGAAAAGCCTCACGGCGGCCGTGTTAAAACAGGGATCTCGTCGCAGCCGGCTGCGACAGTGTGTGTGTATTGTGTGGGCTGTGTGAGATTGTGACATGGGCTTGGATGTTAGCGACCGTTATCTCGTCGTCGGGGTCGTCTAGGACGGACATTGGTAACACTACGCATCACTATTGCACAGCCAGCCATACTCCGTTTTTTAGAACGAGTCATATTAAGTAAACAAACTTACACGGTCTTTTTATCGTTATTTGTAATTTCATAATAAGGCAGACACAAAATGATAATAAATTAAAGATTGTTCACTATTTTTCACAATTTATTATTAAAATTAATTTAAATAATATTTCCACAAAAAGAAGTGCTAAGTTTGTTTCCCAAATACGTCTCGTCTAAAAAACTTAGTTTATGAATGAAGATAGCTGCAGCATAAGTACCTTACTTTCAAGTCATCCAATGAGGATTGGCTATCAGTGAAAAACAATTTTTTTTTGCACATTTTTTTATGGAAAAGCCGACAAAGGAGCTGACGATCCACCTGATGGTAAGTGACTATCGTCGCCCATGGACATCAGCAACACCAAAGGCATAACTGATGCGTTGCCGGACAAGAAAGAGAGAAGAAAAAGAAAGAAAGGTTTTGTTAAACCAACAAAAACTATAAAGCTCAGTTAAAAATGTATCACTACATTAATTAATAGTAGACTTTCTAAAGACCGCGTTCTTTTTCTTGTATTTGTTTTTGTATGTACCTACTCGAAGATTTAATGTTTTGTTACCGACACATCATACTTTATCAATTTTGGTGAAAGCAGTGCTTACCTGCCATTGGTTTCGCATGTAGCATAAGACATTTTGTTTTGTACCTACTCATTGTTATTCATGTAGAAACTGTTGGTGAACCTTAATAAATAAATAAATAAGAAAGCACATGCAGTGCGCGTCACCTCTGCTGCAGCAAATACTGCGCCATCTGTATGCGCTGCGGCGTGCCGGTGATGGTGATGATGCGGTCGTCGGAGCCCGGCAGCGGCTCCGCGATCTCGATGTTGGCGCCGCTGTCGCCGCGGATCTTGCGGATCCGGGTGCCCCCCTTGCCGATTATCGCGCCCGCCAGCTGGAAACGAAATAGTTGGCGTTGTTATTTGTTTTCATTGTTGAATGCTATTGTTGCAACGTGTGTGGAAATATTTAGGAAATGTTTTTCGGGTTTAACTCCTTTAGAATCGATTTTCATAATAGGTCTTTACCTATGAAATTAGAGAATTTACAACCAGCATTTTTAGATTTAATTATCTGTGGATTGGCGCGCAATACGAAATTTAAATTAATTTTATTCGAAAGATGTTAGTGTTAGGTAGTGTCTTTTTTTGTGAAATTGTGGTAGTTTTTGACGCCATGGATAAAGTGAAAATTCGTACAATTTCCAAATATGAGTGCCTACGTGGAAATACCGCTGTGCAAACAACACGAAACATGAACGACGTGTACGGGCCTAATACTGCTTGCATAAACACGGTCCATTATTGGTTCAATCGTTTTAAATCTGGAAATTTTGAGTTAAAGAACGAGCGTTGCGGTCGACTGGTAACCATTGGCGACAACGACGAATTGAAGGCAATAGTGGAAGCGGATCCAACTCAATCTACGGCTGAGCTTGTTGCGGGCTTTGGAGTTAGTGTCATGTCAATACAACACTGAAGCATTTGCGTCAAATTGGAAAGATAAAAAAGCTAGTTAAGTATGTGCTACAGGAACTAAGCGACCAACAGTGGGGCTTGCGCGACGAAGCATGCATAGCACTACTGAATCGGCATAGAAACGAGGGAATTCTAAATCGAATTGTTCTCTGCGATGAAAAGTGGATCTTGTACGACAACCGTAAGCGTTTGTCTTAGTGGGTGGATCATAGAAAGATGATGGTGACTGTCTGGTGGACCAGTGCCGGACTTGTACATCACAGCTTCTTACCAAATGGCACAACAGTGACGTCAGATTTCTATTGCCAAGAATTGTAAGCAATGATTTAGAAGCTCGCAATTCAACAACCAAGACTAGTCAATCGCTCTTCCCCATTGCTTCTTCACGACAACGCGCGAGCTCAGACTACGACAGACCATCGGAAAGCCACAAGAGTTACAGCTGGAAGCTCTCCCTCACCCACCGTACTCAACGGACCATCAATTGGCTCATATACTCATTATCGGCTATTCACATAAAAAGGATATATATATATAAGGATATATATTTTTTTATGATTAACAGAATTTTATTTTTTGTAGCACCTACCGCAACTTTTAGCTTATCGCCCAGGGTTGACTGGTGGAGAATGCCATCAGGCATTAAGTCCGCCCATTGTGATCTAGTTCATAGGTTTACAATAAAGAGTAAATAAATAAATAAATAAATAAATAAATATCGTTAAGTATTTGTCAAATGTCCAATGAATCGAAATATCGCTTGCATTTTATGACGAGTGTACAAGAGTGTACGAGACTCAATCAACTCAAAGTCATTTTGGTATTTGAAGATGCCATTAATTAAAAGCTATCATGTCTACTATAGAACAGGAAATTTATCTTTTATTTCGAGGATTCCGGATTCAATTCCTGATTGGAGCAGATATTTATGTGACACATAAATGTTTACGGTATAGGCATGGTATAGGTGTTTTATACGTCTCATTTGGAGAAAGAGCACGTAAGCTGCAAAACACTAACACACCTTCACTATGGTGTGTGAGCATTATTTTTATTTAAATCGAGCCCAACTTACATCTTTTGGTATGGTGACCTGCGTGGTGGTCTCCGAGGGTCCGGCGCCGTTATTTCCGAACCCACCGCCGCCGCCGCCGCCTCCGCGACCGCCACCAAAGTTGCCGCCATACTGGGGCCCGCCACCGAAGCCCCCCCGCGGGGGACCGCCGAAGCCCCGAGGCCCGGGCGGGAAGTCGTTGAACCCACGCGGTGGTGGAGGGCCGCTGCGACTCATGGGGGGTGCTCGCGGCGGGGGAGGCCTCGCTGAGGGCCCCAGCGGCGGCGGGACCCGAGGTGACGCGCGCGGAGGTCCCCGGGGTGCGTTTCGTGGCCCGGTAGGACCCGGATCGCCACTCCCGTAGCCCCCGTATTCCTCCGCGAAGAAGTCATCATAGTTGTGTGGATCGTAGTTTTGGACAATGCCTTTAATCGGTACCTGGGAGAGTTCAATGTTTTTTGAGAATGTTATGTTCGAAAATTAAAGTTTGATTTCAAAGTACTTGTGTTTTCTCAAATGCTTATAGTTATTTACACTATATTAAAACAAAACTCTAGAATAGTCTTGAATAAAGATGATCATTTGGCTAGGCTAATTGTAAGATCACAGATAAGTAGAGAAAATGATCTTGGTACCGAAAAAAATGTACTTTCATTATTTCCGAATAAAAGGTATTTTCAAGAGATCCGACCAAGAAAATGTATAGGACAAAGAAGACGCGTTTACTAAGGTTCTATTCTATAGTAATACTGAATGAGTTACACAAAGGTAAGAGAGTATCTTTGTTACCTTACCTCAGCATAACAGCTACGCTGCACGTAGCTACGCCGTAGCATTACGCGTTTAGGGGTACGAAACAGATCGTAAAGCTAAGGTGATACAAAAATAATGGCACGTACAATGCCATTAAACTAAAAATAGAAAGCCAATGACCTCGAAGTCAAAACGACAGAATGAAATGTACGGTTTGAAGTAAAATCTGAAGAAGTACATTTTATTTCTGTATTTTTTTTCTATTTAATACGTATGGTGGTTTATTTATTCTATTTCTAGCGTGATAAAATAAATGATTCTTAAATTATTTTCATTTTGTATGTGCAAATTACAATTAGTTGTTTATCAAATAAAATTTGTCTTGTCTGTATGGGTTTGGTGATCGTACTGTCTCTCTCTCACCAGCCGCACTAGTGTATGGGTTTGGCGATCATGTATCTCTATCTCTATTTCTATCTCCCTCTCACCTGGCGCACTAGGTTGAGCACCTCCCGCACGCCGGCCGCCACGGACTCGAGCTTGCCCACCAGCTGCACCACGCGCTCTGTGCTCTGCGGCGCGAGGTTCGAGAATATCTTCAGCCGAGCGCCAGTTTGCTGGAAACAGTCTGACACGTTCAAACTACTGTTGTTTTAATGAGGATAGGCAACGAACTTGCAGTCCTGCCATCCGTAGACATCTGTGATAAACCTCTAGGACTAGTACTAGTCTAGGACTGTAAGAGGGACTAATGTTCGGTTTACACGTAGTAATTAAGTAGATAACTAAATTTTAAATAAATTAATACGTGTAAACGGACAATTTACTAGTTAAAATTTAGTACGCAAGTAAATAAGTAATTTAGAAATTTCTCTATTTTTCTGTTAAGTTGTTGGGCGGGGCTTATCACTTAACACGTTTGGATAGACACGTTTTAGTAAAATTTAGTAAAATGCATAAGTATTTAAATAGGATGTGATGAATTGAATGAACTAAAGAGCTTTACTAAATTATTACGCGCACTAAAAATTATTCACTTAAAATTTTGTTATCTACTTAACTACTTAATAAGTGTAAACCGGACTTTAGGGTTAGTTGGTTCTGTTGGTGTTAATGAAAATATATTAATAGTTATTATTCATTAAGAAGATTGTGGAAATTGGACTGCTAGTGAATTTTAAACTGCTAGTGAATAGTAACCGTTCAGTTAGTAATCGTTAGTAAGTATTTGTCCCACTCGAGGTTGGTCCCAAATGCTTTGCTACCCCTGAGGACAGATGGTCGCCTCTTGTATAAATATAACCGGCAACCTACATCCTTCCGACCGGAACATAATTAATTGCTTATACCTTATGTTATACGACTCAAATAGTGCCTAGCGTTTACAAGTCCGAAGCCGTCAAGCTGAATAAAAGCCTACGCCACTAACAATTTTGTTTTGGTACCTGCTATGAGCTTCATTAAAATGTCAGATTATTTTGGTATATTTCTATTTGTGGCAAAAACAGCCGTGCCATCAATAGGCGTAGCACGTAACACGATTACGGTGTCTGGAGATTGCTGGAAAATGTAGAGTCAGGACTGTACACTACCGAATTCAATCTCGGTGTTGTGTTTGTGCTCTAAACTTTTGATGTTATTAAGGTGTACAAACAAAGATTTTTAATAAGTTATATCCTGTATCCTATTTATCTATACTTGTTTATAAAACTGGTTTAGTAATATGACTAATATATTATAGTTTCATAAGACCAGATGTCAGATGAAGACAGCTGTTTCATATTGCATAATATCTAGACTTGATTTGTAACAAAGTTACGTTACAACAAAGACTCAAATTATCGTCAATTCATCACTAGAGCGCTAGGAGATACTAGATAGCAATATGTTATCAGATGGAGAGAGGTTAAGGATTTAATCTATCACTTTGCTTCGGTCGAGTAAGGGTTAAAGGGCAATTTGTTGTGTTCTAATTTGAACCAAACTGCCTTAAAGAAATTTTTTCTTGATTTATTGTGATAAAAACTTGATTAACTAATCTTTATGAAAAAAGGCTCAATAAAAACTAAACTAACGCTGCAGTCTGAAATCAGGTTAGTAATAAATGAAGTAAGTATGTATGTGTAGTAGTATGTGTATGTATTAAATATTGATTTTAAATTTTTACGAAACAATTATACATATATTACAACAATAATATGTAAAGTACTAAATAACTTTGAATAATAAAGCAGAAATCAAATTTTAATGAACTAAAACCCAAGGAAACCAGACTCGCAAAGTAAAGCACAATGAATCCACAAAGTAAAAATAATCCGCAATGTACTTTTCTTTTGAGTCCTCTACTAAAAAATCTAGCTTTCAAAGCACCGATTTTACCGATTTCTGTCTAAAACAACGGCCACACGACACGAGTGTCTAGTCGTGACGTTTGATTGGTGCAAACACGCATGCGTCGACGGATCGACCCGCGCACGTGGGTTCGTCGCTCGCAAAGTCCCGGCACGCACAAACAACACAAAATTTTCCTTTACACTGACACAGATAAATAAACTTAATCATAAAATTAGTCAGAAAAATATACCGAGCACTAAGCCGATGAACGTCCAAGAACCAAGGATTTGTTTCGAACTACACACAAAGAATATTGCGCTGAGTACACTGGTGTATTTGTGGCACAAGTAACAGAAAATAGAATAACGCACCTTTACTTAATAAATTATTAACGCTTACATTTAATATTGGCTAGAGAACACCTTATTAAAGCAAATACACTGAATAATATAAAATTAAATAAATTAATGATCTTTTTTGTCAGTACACTTAAGCTTTTTTTTAGTTCTACCACTGTTTCAAAACCGAAGAATCGTCGAAGGCAACTAAAGAAATTATATGGGAATAATATTTCGCGTCACGCGAAGGAGCACGCACGAGTTACCGGTCCATCCCCGGGGAAGGTCGGCAATAGAGTGAGTCGTAACACCCGCGGCAGCGTGCAACACCTGCCCCCCCTCCCTCCCTTCCCACAACGTCCCCCCGCGCAGTGCACTTGTAGGGCTCCACCACCCCGCGACCGCACGTGCCACGCCTTCGACAATTCAACGTGCCCATTCCTCAAAAACTTTATCCGCGACTTACTCATTCGGCACCGGTAACAAAGCACTCATTAGAATTTAAAATCCGTCTGGATCGTTCGACGTAACCAAACGGTCTCGTTTAAAACAGATTATTCATTTGCACCGTACATCACTCGTCCTAATGAGCTTGTCAGTACTCCGAATATGAAATTTTTGGACAGAATTTTGAAGACCCTTGACGGTCGGCACGGATTTTTAAAACGGATCGAGATACTATTGAAGGAGTGGATACATTTTTGTAACTAATATGAATGTTATCTGACAATTCAAAATAGCGAGTTGGGTCTTGGTCGATATAGGGGTATAACATTTGATGGTACGACGAAGCCATAGAATGGTGTGCGGCTCGGTCGGAAACGGAAGCGCTCGCGTGTTGCAGGCCGATGTAATTGCCGGTGTCACCCGCCATCAGCCCTCTGTCACCAGCCAGGTTCTGTAATTACGCATGGAAGACATATGTGCGGCCGGTTCAAATTACACCCGTTCGATTGTAGCTACTAATTTCATTCCAATTACATCGGAAGAACGGATGTCCAGTATCGGTGCTTTAATGACTTAATGCGGCCGAACATGGAACATGACATCGACTGAAACCTCGGTGCGACAACCGATTTGATTTCAAATACGTCTATCCTCGCTGGCAAATGACAAACGACAAACTAAGGGAGTTGAAACTTGTGGTGCATCCGCTGCGGTAATGTAGTGTAACGAGGTCTAGGGAGGATGTTGGGATTCATAAAAACTACGAGGCGTCACGTGCGCCGGAGTTGGGGTAACTTGAGCACGGCGCGGCGGCGTCCGCGCTTCCGACGGAAGAAACCTAACCGACACGTGTCCCACACGAATCCTACTGCCAGTTGCCACCCCCACGGCCCTGTAGCGCGACAGCCATGTAATTACACGTTTTCATGATTCCTTGCAACGCCCAATTTTAAAGGCTTCGAGGCAAACATCAATAAATAAACTAACAAAGCTAATAAACTTAATTTAAAATAGTTTATACTGGAACTATTTCGTCATAGGTGATATAAACGGTTTTGGTAGTTGACTATTGAAGTGTTCAAAAGTTTACAATCCCCTTGCCAACAAGGGAACAATACGCCGCAAGGGTAAGGAAACGCAGAACCGCGCGCGTATCTGAGGGCCGGAGAATCGCTCTAAATTTAAAAGAACGTCGATGCGTGGCATGTGTTCGAAATTTCTATTTAGGCAGGTCGGCGAGGAGGAAGGTCTTATGTGGCGCGCGTATTGTGCAAGTAGGTAGGGTAGGTACCCAGGTGTGCGCGGGCTTTTTGTACGGCCTTCCGGCGGCTGCGCGCGCACCTGCCGGCCAGCTGCCACCCGCGCACGCGCCTCTCTGCGCATGCGCACTCACGGTGCAACGCGCCAGCCACTATACCAACACCTAACGGCGTCATTTCTACTGCTTCGAACATAAATGCTATGTAGGAATTGACACGTGAATCTTAAGTCAGCTTCCAATGTTAGTATTGATAGAGCGTTGTCAATGAAATACTCTTCACGGGAAATAGGTAATTTCGCGCAACAACCAAACTGCCTGTACGACTAACTACCACCACTAAGCGAATAGGTAAACGATTTCGTGGAATTTGATGGATCAGAGTGTTCTTGTATCATTACATTACAAAGAGTAAACAATAACCATGGCCATATTATTCTATCTCGGATCTATTATTTCACTGTAACCTGGTTAAATTACAGGTACAATTCAGGGACCAAAATTTAAATCTACGAGTATTATTAAGATAACAAAGGAAACAGCTGATCTCAAGAAAAAAATCCTTCACATTCCTTTGAAAACTAGAAATTTTGATATGTGTATGAGCAACTTTAACAAAGAAAACAGCTCATGTAGAGCAGATAAAGAATCGTGTATAGATGCGAACGTGGCTTTGTTAGCGTCAATGGCCTGAAGGCATCAAGACAAATTTTATGTGAACTTTTTCACTAAAATTGGCGTATAAAATTTTAAAACACAAAAGGAAAAGTTGGGATGTGAATTTTAGACTTGAAGTTTGCTTAACTAGGTAAGGGAAGAGCCGAATTGCTTCCTGTAAAGTCGAATATTAACACTTAATCGAATGATTTAAACTTGTATTGTACTCGTAACATTACACATCGAATTTTGTCAAAAGATATTGTTGGCGCTATAAAAAATTAAAACAGACGTTTGGCCGTACTTTTGTCTAGTCTGTATATAAAAACGAAAGCATAAAGGTGGCGATAGTTATTTAAAAAAACCGGCACCAGATAGCACACCGATAATAGACGCGAATCTTCTGCACGTATCGGCGACGCACGGCGCTATTTATGTAATACATATTATTGTCTTCTGTGGCAATACTATTATAAATAATAAATAAATATTATAAGCAAGAAAAAAGCAAGATGGCGTCAGAATTAATCAATAAATAACAATTAAACACTGGATAGAGCATTTATCTCTTTTAACATCGATCAAAATGCATACAGACGCGAAAGCTTATTAAAAAAATGTGGGCGTAATGTAATCGATCTGTTGTAAACAGAAATATCTGAAAGCAAACATCGTCGTATGAAGTTACTTATCAAAGTTATGAAAATGGCCGTAGCAGTACCAGATTGCTAAGTTGCGGAATACGTTGTAAAACTTGGTCGTCAGAGTTGGCGTGCCGCGGCCGTAATGGATCGTCATGCACTCTATAGTTTCGCCGCAGCTCAACTATTCGCCTGCTTAATATCGTGTACACAACGCTTTCAAACTTTACTGTTACTGGTTTTTTCGATGCAATATTTGCGAACCAATAATGGATAATGGAAAGAAAGGTTATATAAAGGAAAGAAGTAGTTGACTTGTTAAAGAATTATCGTGCCTTCAGAAGCACGGAACAATAAACTACATTTTTGTAATTATTAATTAGTGATATGATAAAACGAAACGAAACTGTTTCAATGAAGGATTATACTTTGTTTTATGCCGGTATTCCATCCCTGGAACACATATAAAATCATTCGCAAGCCATTTGCTTCAGGCATGTGTTTAGTGGGTGGGAGTCCCACATAACCAGCACAAACGGCTGTGCTGGTATGCATAAAGCATTCACTGCCTCCCTCCCGTGAGGGGAAACAAAAAAAAAAGAACTTCAAATATGTAGCTTAAACATAAAGTTAAGGTTAGACTAAAATAGGCCGCGATGAAAAATTGTAAAATGGTGTAAAACATCCGTTCGATTAAGATAAGATGCGTTCACGGGCAGCAGCTGCCTTCGCATCTGCCCTTCATCGGCTTCATCCCGAGCGGCGCGCCGCGACCCGAAAACATTGTCAGCATAAAAAAACCTCTTAAGTCCCGTTTATACTAAAACTAAATTTTAACATAAGTGAATAATTTTAAGTGCGTGTCCAAACCTAATAATTTAGTAAAACTCTTTAGTTCATACAATTCTTCACAACCTTCTTAATTACTTAAGCATTTTACTAAATTTTAACTAAAATGTGCCTGTCCAAACGTGTTAAGTGATAACCCCCGCCCACCTACTTAACAGAAAATAGAAAAATTTATAAATTACTTCTTTACTTGCGTACTAAACTACTTAACTACTACATTGTCCATTTACACGTATTAATTTACTTAAAATTTAGTTAACTACTTAATACGTGTAAACGGAACATTAGCCGCTCTGGCCAGGCAGATGAACTACGCGAATAACTAGGCGAACATCTGCTCAAACTTCATACTTTATCATAGCTGATGCGTTTTTATTGCACGTTTTAAGGTTTCTTACACCCAACGGAATTAATCGAACCCTTGTATCATCGCGATCTTTTGCGTGTTCTTCGGGGAAAGGGTGAAATTAGTATTTTAATTGGTATTCTAAGTTGAGGTAAGTCTAGCGAAGGAAGGGTATCTAATTATCTTTTTTGTATCTTCTAAGATTAGCTAAAACCTTCTTCGATTTCGCACTGTAAACAGAAAATATACCTAGTATTTAGGTACGGACTTGAAATTTTTTGCTTTCAGTTTTTATCGTGCTTAGGTTTAGGCCAGGTAACTAATGCTAGATTTTGCGTTAATTTTGAGTACTTAGGTGCCACATTTTGCTGTTTTATTATGATATTATCTGAAAGTCATTTGACTATATCACAGATGTTGACAAACCCTGCTTAGCGGGGTTCCATTTCCACAATACTTAAATGGTTTTATTCGATAAGTTACAATGTTCTGCATCGTTACATTCCCAAGAATATTGTAAAAGAATTACAAATATGTTAGATTAACTACACACGCACACGCCGGGTATCCACTATATGTATAATATTTGTATAATTAGTGTATAAATAATTAGGAGATCTAGTGAAGAGACAAAATTAATTGACTTACCTCACGAAGCTCTTTGATCTTGGAACCCCCTTTACCGATGACGCAACCGGCACGGCTCTGGTTGATAAGTAGACGTACGTCAAGTTCTTCGTTGTTTCCTGAATGCCCACCCTAAAAATTATTACACATTAGTTTACAATTTCTATGAAATTTATATCAAAATTTTTCATTTCACGTTTACTCAAAATACTTACTTCGCCCAAATTAGGCAAGATTTCCTTGATGATTTCAGTAATCGTATCAACATCCCGAGCACCTATGGATAAAATCCTGAAAATTATAATTTTCATTTAATTCCTCGAACGTGTCGTTGTATCGCGTGGAAAGAAACAGCACAATATTGATTACGATCATCATCATGTAACAAATCAACGGTCAGGGAGGTCTGTTTCCGGGCTGAATCATATTAAGCTTGATGGCGATGACATTTGCGTTATCCATATTCGTACAGGTAACTTGAATCGGTTGGAAATATTTGTGGGGAAACGAGTACAAATCGTGCGAATCGGCGGGAGGCTGCTCGTCGACGAGCGATAGTGACACAAAATGAGCGATGGGAACTGACACTGAGGCCACGAATATCATTTCGGAAGGCGTACGAGGTGACGTGCGTCCGGTGCATCTCCCTGCGGGGGCGTGATGGGATCGATAGAGGATGAAGCGCCTGATCGGAACCTGGATATTCAAACAACTCCTGACTGTTGACGAGTAGAGCAAATAGAGCCCGACTGGGGCGGTAAGTTGAGAGTAGCTTGGCGATATAGTTTACCGTTCGGGGCCGGGGCAATCTGGGACTGTTATAGAGGCTTTGTACTGCGTGGCGGGGCGGCGGGTGCGGGGCGCGGCGTCCAGCGGGGCGGGACCGGCAACCAAGAGTCGCTGTAGCGGCGCGCCGCGCTCCTCCCGTACCACCAACACCGGACATCATTTCCAACACTTTTGCGTAACTTTACACAACTTTGTTTTGGTACTAGTCAATATTTTTGAGCATCTGACCTACGCCACAAGGTGAAACTCGAGCCCGTACATTACTTCGAGCTCCCCGCACGCCGGTGATTGCGCAATGTCTTGCACGTAGATCAGAGCGGTAAATTTTGGCGCGAAGTATAATAAAGTAGTTCTACGTAAAACAAATAGTTGTGTCAAAGTTACTGTTAATTAGATTGTGTTAGAAATGATGAACAGGGCGTGTGGAGAGGTGCGCGACGCGCCGCGATAGCCAGAGGCATCTCAGGGGCGTTAAAGACCTGCAACTGGCTGCCGGGGGGTTATTCTGTCTACGGACTGGCCGCCGACGCGTGATCGGGTGGCCCAAAGACCATTGAAGCTTACTCTCTTCATCACAAGTATACTCGAGTGTTATGAGGGTTACTTCAGACTTACATGTACTGTATTTTAATTACATGTAGCTTTAAAAGGTAATAGAGACATGGATGGGGCAAGTCCCGCGTTATCAGCGGGATCAATATTGTAATATATATTTAAATATTTCACACCTGTACCTGTGGCGAAAAATCATTAAACTATTAAATTAAAAAAACGAAACAAAATTATGGCAATGTGAACAAACTAAATTAATAATAATGTATTAAACGTAAACATGTTATTTTATTTGTTTTAAAATTACTACTACTACTTACAATTTAAATCTTTTAATTAATGGCTAAAAGATTAGAGCTATGAACAAAGAATTTAACGACGCCAATTAACTATTATAGTTAGTTTATTTTTTACTAAAATATACAAAAAAAATCCTGCTTCATAATACAGTTCAAATTTGCACTGACCTCATTTCTTAGTTTTGATATATTGGAGCCGCCCTTGCCGATAATAGAACCGGCCACCTAGGAAAAACAAAGTTGAAGTCACTTGCGTGTACATAAATAAGTAGGATAAGATTGATTAAGTTGTACCAGAGCAAACATATATGAATCAGCTAATAGACAATAATTAAAAGGCTATATTTGATTTATATCAAAATAATTACTTGATAATAAATGTAATTCAAGTCGAGTAGTGCGGAGGGCTGGGGTAGCATATGGAACGCGTATCGAGTCTTCGTCTGGCTTCCACCCAAATGCGGTTGTTCACCAAGGAATTTGCAGATGGTGGCCGACCGTTTTTATACGAAGTATTCCATAATATCTATGGTATATTTAAGTACTCGTGTATGTTTGATATTCTCAATGTTTAAAAAGTAACAAGTTTAATATTTAATACTTATATTTTTCTTCTATTTCTTTATAATGGTGTACAACATTATTTGCATTGATTTGAATTAATTTCTGTGCTTGCGGTCAATCCGTAATAATAACCGTCTTGTCTGACTAGCTAGCTTTCTTGGTTTAGTCGGTCTAGGAGCTTGAGAGTCAGTTCTTTTTCTTTCTTGCCAGCGACGCATCAGTGATGCCGAAGTATTACTGATATCCACTGGTGACGATAACCACCTACCATCAGGTATCAGGTGGTTTGTCTACTCTTTTGTCGGAGATTTACAAAACAGATAAGTTAACAATCGCTAAAATTTGAATTTCTCATAGTAAGAGTCGACACACTCTAAGTTCTACTACAGGATTCACCAACCTGAAATGTTTCGTTCTTATTCCCTTGATTATAAAATAATTTACCTACCCTGCTAGGGATGAGAAAGGTGGCTTCTTCATCGGTGATGCGGTTCCTCTTGAGAGCAGGCCCATCTTCTCCGTAAGCGTCACGCTTCATCCTTTGACCTGTTTGACAATATTTTCAAAATTTGACTAAAAATTTATGTTTATATTATTATAATATCTAATGATTTTATTATATTATCATGATACCATAATATAAAATTATAAAAAGAAAGCCTTTTTCGCATAACGGATTCATCAATGCTGTGCCGAAACTATAGATGGTAAAACTTAAACAGTTTTAAACAGTAGGTAGATTCCTTTTACAACCTAGACAAGCTATAAGAAATGGAAATCCACTAAAGGCGCAAAACAGGGGTTGAAAATATCTTTGTAAAAAAACACTGCTTTCCGACTTGTAATTTAAAATTGCACAGCTTTAGAAAGCTGTTAAGTTGCGTGGCGTCTTCTTTATATATTTTGTTGAAAAAACACTTTAATTTTGCATTATTACAAAATGTACGCTTTATAATATCAACAGCACACGTAAGTCAATATTAACTGAAAGTTAAATATACAATCGTGAGTAGACTTTACAAATGTCAAGTAGAGTTGAGAGTAGTTGAAACAATATTGAAATATGTGCTTGCAAAGTGCCACAAAAGCATACATATTTGCATGTTCTGTGAGTTTTCAATGGTACCTCTGTTGCACGCGATGTGGGTACTATAAGATCTACTAGACTAGGGAAAGCAATCTCACGAAATCGAGATCTCGTACAAAAATTTTCAAGACTCAGTCTCGTAAAGTCTCGTAGGGCAGCATAATCCGTGTGTGCTGCATAGCGCGGCTGCCCACGGAAGGAATCCTATAGTTTCATTTGATCTGACTGACGAATTTAAATCTAATATTTATTTACTAAAGCAATTTTTTTAAATATTATTATTAATCAATCTTATATTATATTATCCCTCTTAGCGCTAATTATTGCTGCGGAGGGTTGATTTAACAAGGTTACCCAAAAAAGTGACATCTAATGAGCTTTCAAAACTAAATAACCTGATGGTGAAATACATACCTATATCTAGAGCTTTAAAATAAAACGAATATATGTATATGCCATATTATATGTATCTACATTTTATTTTAATTGTTGACAATGATCAATTAATGGAATTGATAGTATTTGCACACGTTTTCAATAAAAAAAAATCTCGCGAGATCTCGTTAAGCTCGTAGAGCCAGTCTCGCAATATTTCGATTAGATCTAAAATTTCGCGACATTGCATTCTCACCAGACTGAATTGAAATTAGGATGCCAACATAAAATCTATAGAAATAAATAAAATTGGAATGTCTGTTTGTAATATTAAAATAACTGCTTTTTACTAAGTTTGGATGTATACACGGTACATATACCCGTACCAAAACAACATTTTTTACAATTTTTGTCTGTCTGTTTGTTTCGGCTAATTTCTGAAATGGCTGGACCGATTTTGACGGGACTGTCACTGGCAGATAGCTGATATAACAAGGAGTAATTTAGGCTACTTTTATTTTAGAAAAAAAAATAGTTTTAGAAAAAAACGCGATAGGAATTTCGCCGGGTCAGCTAGTCAAATATAAAATACTGTGTTCCACTTGTTTCATATTTATAAGTCGACTGTATCGTCATTTCGGACCGTAAACGTGGATGCCATAGTAAACATTACACAATAACGCTAAAAAGTATTTCTTTAAGAATTCGCAAACTTATATTTCAAGCTAACCATCAAAATCGGAAACAATTCAATCCGTAGCATACTGCACGACAAAGAAAATTAATACAGAGAAAATAATAAAAAGAATAATAAGGAGAAAAATTAAGTTGTTTGAATTAAAATGGTGCAGTTGAAAGCTGCCGACGACCACTAAAAACCCCGCCAACAAGATTTCCGGCTCCGCATCCGCCGGCGCAAACAATGCGCCTGGCGTTCGGCTCGTCCCACAAACGATGTCACAATAAAATTATGCAGATTACCTTCTCAACTCGTGGGGTAAATTTAAAGTAGATCCCGCATCGACAGGGTTAGCACTGTTTAAGTCCAGACTTCGATATGCTAATGTCCTCGTCTGCGGAGTAGCAGGTGAGCGGGGTCGTCGACACGTACAGGTGTACGCCTACAATGTCGACGGAACCGGGACAATTCGCACGCATCAAACAAACTTTCATGGATAAAGACCTAACCGCATACAACCCTGCAGCCTTCGCTAGCTTCGTAATGTTAAAACTAAAGACTTCAAAAGTACACAGTAATACTTATTGGCAATAATGCAATGATGTTCTCTCATTCCTCGGCACAATTCTCTATAGAGCAAACGGGTATTGTCTGAAATGTTGCCAACGTAACGGAAGGACCGGTTTCAGAAAACTTTAGCAAGTATTGATTCAGGTTAAGGACGATTAAACAGGGAATATAATGCATGTGAATAGAACAGCCAACTGGCTCGAATCCGCCCCGGCAGGTGTTCGGTGCACAAAGACGGCGTACCTACGGACCTTCTCGCGCAAAAAATCGTGAAAAAACAAGGCTCCAAATGTCACTACCAGCTGTCTCACCTGCGGACCCACTCTGACTTAACGTTGCTGTTCGTCTCCATTTAACTTCAGTTAAATACTCTGTTCCTAAACTAAGGCGAGAAATAGTTTTTGTATTGACGTGGATGATTTTTTTAAAAACATACTCGTTACACTTATAATGTGTATGCTATTACAAAAAAAAACTACATGCTTCATACAACAAATAAAAGCTAGACATAACTGTGTGATTACAATAAAGGTAAATAAAAAATGTGTTGTTTTGTAAAGGGCGGCTAAGGACTCACCTATTATTCAATCAGGGCGTTCAGAACAAGGCGGTTCGGACCTAGAACAAGAAAAATATACTAATTAGATTTTAATATCTATCATAAAAAAATCACACCAAAAAAATCGAACCTACATCATAGTAAGTGAGTATATTGATATGAAGATACAGCGCGATTAGTAGCATATTAGTATTGATTGTTATGGGAAAGGCGTCCTCTTTATAAGGCGAGCGCGAGTCGACTGGCTTCGGTCGGGCGCCACACGGGTGTTAGTAGGGCCCGTACGAGACTCCGGGGCGCCGCCGCTGCACATGCGCACCAGCCACCACCCCCTCGATAACATAGGGTGTTACCTCTCAGTGTCCCGGAAATGAGGACTTAACGACTCACACCACAAGACGACACCCTGTTCAAAGTCTCCCACCGACTCACTGTCACTCATGACACAGATAGACGAAACTTTCCATTTCCCCCTGAGCATAGTTTTCTGGATACCTACCGGAACTTGTTCTATATGAAAATTTATCCCAGTCACAATTTTAATGTAAACAGAGTTTGGAGAAAGAAGAAACAAAAACTTTTTTTGCGCCTGCGCTTCCAGCCACAATCTGCCTCAGACAGACTTAACGATGCAATTTTATCTTACACATTAGATCGGGCTGGACCTACTCACAAAAATACAACTTGTTCTACAGAACAGACTCATTGGTATATCTTTGTTCATCTATAGTAATATTATAAGTGAAATTAGAAAAAAAAAATTTTTTTTTTAAACGCTTTTATTTCAATGTTTAGTTTATAAAATTAGCTACAAGTTGTGAAAATTTCAAGTCTCTACGTAAAATAGAACATAGAGAATTATGCGTCTAAAATCTGAAAATCGTTTTTTTTAATTTAACAACAAATAAACAATGAAAATTAGTTTAAAATATGATTTTCGTGTATTGTCATCGGAAATACACATGTCTGCCAAATTTCATCAATTTTCATTAAAGGGAAGTCATTCAAATTAACGTTACAAGATTTGATGCTCCGAAGTGAAAGTAAATAAAAGCGTTTAATAAAGAGGAAAGATTTGATTGTTTGTTTGCATGGAATAGGCTCCGAAACTACCGAACCGATTTGAAAAATTATTACACTGTTGGGAAGCTACACTATCCCCGGGTGACATAGGCTGTATTACATATATATTTTTTACTATTTTTCCCGAAGCGAAGAGAGGGTGATTTCCTAGTCTACAATAATAATCTGAAAATTATTAAACCTTTTGAATTAAAGTGATGACTGGGCAGCCCATTTTTGCAATAGGGGAAAATTCAAGAAACATATTCACCAGACTTACTAATGATAGCCTCAATTTATTTAGATTTCCGCAGACTAGAGAATTACATTTCAATAAAAACTGAAAAGCATAATTTAGTCAAAAATTTAAGAAAAAAAAGTAAACAATTAAACACTCCATTAAATGGTTTTCGTATTCCATGTTTTGCAAAAATAAGAACTATTACTGTCAAAGAAAATCGTCGCCGTGAGAATTCATGCATATGGCAGGGGGTTTGGAATCATTTAAATTTCATGAAGAGTGAAGACATATTCTTCCAAACACATGGATAACTACCACCCATTTTCCCATAATTTTCTTCGACTAAATAAGGAGTTCTTTAATATCAATTAAATAGCATCCATGCCTTTTAGACACAAAAGTCGAAGTTTTGTAAAGTAGCTGTATTAAACGCGTTGGGATTACTTGGGAATTTCGGGATGTTAGTAGAAGATAAGATAATAAATATCTTCTATGCAACAAAATAATCATTTAAAGAAAATAAATGTGAGCTTTCTGACATTACTATTAGTAGGCTATGTGTGATGTTGAGGTCGCATGAGAAACGGTCATTAAAACAAAATGATCATCAATGACATCTTTTAACAAATTGACCACCATGGAACGAGTTAAATATCGTTATTGAAAACATTTAATAAATTAGTTTAAATAATAGATGAGTGTATCGTAAATTTTTATGATCGAAGCAGCATTTAGGTATGTCCCAAACACGTCTAGTGCTGTTCGGAAACACAAAGACAAAGATTTATCATATAAAACAAAACAAAATCATTGAATTCATTCAGAATACGCCACAATCAAAATAATTTAATAAATAATAAAGCTCTACACATTTACATAAAAAAAGTGAATTGAAAAAACAAATTTGTATTCATAGGAACCTAGCTGAAGAAAATTTTTTTTCTATTATATGGAAAATTATATTTTTATCACTTATTTTACTTTTTATCTATTACATGCAAAATTGTATTTTTACTACTCAGTGATAAAACAATATCCTATTTATTATTTTGAACAACATATTTCGCTATATGTAAGGCATAAAGCAAGACAATTAATTATACATGACAATAAAAATATAAATGAATGTTTGCCGCTCGATAAGATCACTTTGACTGCCGTTCAAATAATATAATGATGAAGCACATCAAACATGAACAAACCGAGTTTGTACTAGGACATTAGGTATGTAGATACAGTAGATATATCCACCTATTTGTCAATACCTAATAGTCCATCGATGAGTAGAGCCATAAAAGAAAATTGTCACCCAGGCAACAGAATTCAAAACATTATCAAATATCAAGACAGATCTTCATCAGCATGAGGCTCGCATTTCATGACAAACAAATCTAGAGCGAATTATTTATAGACCCCAAAATGATTGAAATGATCAAATCAGAGGAATGAACTTATTCTGATTCATTCAAATAACATAATAAGTCAGATCTGGTTTCAATAGTCTCATATTTATTAGCTGAAAATTCAACAGACATTTTGTTTTAATTTATAATTAAATAATGGAAATATTACTATTTCCACCGTGTTCATTATGATTGAAAAGTCTTGAGAAAATTGCACCTGCATAAGTCGCTGTCCACTTCTATCCAATTCTAACTGCAGGCTGTAATTGTAAAAGTCTACGTCTATAATTCCTTTGACGTGAATTGCTAAAATATTCAGCGAGTGGTGAGAAAGTATCCACCGGTGCCACCTAACTATAGATGTCGCGACAAACATTTGCGTGACCTGACATATTTCTCATGATAATTTCCTTACATTAACATCAGCAATTCATTATTTGTATCTTATTTTAAACTGAAGGACTATCTACGTACCAATGTAGCTAGGTAGTTAACTTACTACACTTTTAAATATGTATATAGAAATCAACTCAGAAATTTTCCAAAAATATACTCGCAGTATATAAAATCGAAATTATTGAATAATTTCCAAACGCGAAGTATGAAAAGCCTGACGGCAAAAGCTGTATTTTTCTTGCCCTGGATATTTAATAAGAAAATTGATGTCATTACATGTGACAGTTTGTCCCTCAGGGAGGAATTATTTACTAGGGAATAACGACGTCAATTCAGGGGACTGGAACGGAACATTGCGGCCGAACCATACTTACAAATTTTTCAGCTACGTTTTATATCACCGTGTAGGTCGTATGGGAAAAAAATTAAAAAAACAAAAATACCCGCCTTCGTAAAATAAACTAAAAAGAAAAAACAAGCCCAGTAATTTAGAATGTGGTTCTTTACTTAAATATTACAGGAAAACCTAAAAGAACTCTTAGGTTTAAAAAAAACGGCAAAAATAAATAAAATAGAAAAAACAGGTGAAGCTAATATAAAGCGTGTAATAACGGTAAATAGTAAATCATACATAATCAACGTACGGTACCCTCTTCAAGCGAGTTTAACTTGCACTTGTCAAGTTTATTCAATTTTGATATACCCAGTGTCACTCTCACAAGACGAATCTAACGGCACCTCTCAAGCTGAAATCCATTAATCCATTTAGGCTACAGAGGGTGCAAAAGAAATATAAATACATACACTCCAAAAACAACCCTCCTTCTGGCGCAGTCGGGTAAAAATTGATAATATTTATCATCACCAGGAGGATCAATATGGCAGTAGGTCTTGTAGTAGAGAAATGATGTTCATCCAGAAGTTTTAACTGCACCCGATCTGCTTTTAACAAAACATCTGTACTAGGCGTGCCTTTTAAGTTCTGTCGTTTCCATATTTCCCGGCAATTTTGAATTTGGAAATGTTCTATATTTGAAAGTGTTTAAATTTTGAATCTCAAAACAGTTGAAAGTATTAGAATTAATACTATTGTTTAGTCACAGCGTCGATTGGAATCTGTCAGGATACGTACGAAAATGAATCTTTCTAAGGAAAATGTTCGTGCAATAATTTTCTACAACTTTAGAAGAGGCCTGACACGGCTTCAATGTTTTGAAGAGCTAACATCTGTATTCAATGATGAAGCCCCATGTCTGCGGATTGTCGAACGCTCGTATTTAGAATTCCAGCGTGGACATACTAGTGTTAGTGACAAATCTCGCGAAGGACGCCCAAAATCCGCCTTCACTGAAAATAACATCATTGCTGTGAGACAACTAATTCTCGAAGATCATCATGTGATGTATCTAGAGATAGAGGATCTATTAGGCATCTCAGGGACAACCATTCGGAAGATCTTGCATGAAACGCTTGGTGTGAGAAAGCTAGTTTGCCGCTGGATACCGTATCTGCTTTCCGACGATCACAAAGCGGCCCGCGTCAGATGGTGTAAGAAAACTCTGCAAAGGTTCAACCGAGGAGAGTCAAATCACGTCTACGGCATCATCAGAAGTGACAAATCTTGGATCTATGCCTACGATCCTGATTCCAAACAACAATCTACAATCTAGGTCTTTCAATACAAGCCAAAGTGGACTAAAGTTGTTCGTTCTCGAAGCACTTCAAAGAAGATGGTGGCCACGCTCATTGGAAAAACCGACCATGTTGCGACTATTGCACTTGAAGATGGTAGAAGGGTTAACGCAGAGTGGTATACCACTGTTTGTTTACTACAAGTCATCGCCGAACTTCGAAAATCTAACTCAAAGCGACGCATCATCTTGCACCACGACAACGCAAGCTCACACAGCGCTCGTCAAACGATTGAGTATTTGAAGCAGGAAAAAGTAGAAATTCTTGACCATCCTCCATACAGTCCTGACCTAAGCCCTAACGATTTCTTTACAATTCCAAAAATTAAAAAAAGTCTTCGTGGTCAAAGGTTCCAGTCCGGTGAAGAAGCAGTCGACGCTTTCAAGTCAGCCATTTTGAACACCTTCACTTTAGAGTGGAATAAATGTTATAATAACTGCTTTGAGCGAATGGAAAAGTGTATTAAACTACGTGGTGTATACTTTGAAAAACAATAAAAAGTACTATAAGGTTCTAGTTGTGTTTTTTTCTTCAAACGACAAAACTTAAAAGGCATGCCTCGTAGTCATGACGTAGCAAGCAAGCTAGGCTTTATAAATATAGAAAATGAGAGATAAAACATAAAAATCTAGCTTCTCAGTTCCCACGCAGAGTTGGTAGTCCAGTAGGTTTAGATTAGGAAAATTAAGTGCAGAGTTTTAAAATGTTTCTTTAGCAGTTATTTACCGAAGTTAAACGTTACGGCTACGTGATTGCAAATTTTACTAGGCTAACCAATATCATAAAACTGCGACAACGTCAGAACTTTGTACATTTACACCTCTGCCGCTTATTTGCCCTTTTCTCAATATGACAGAGATCTCAGTAGAGAGATCCGTGTCTAGACACGGCGTCTTATTGCCAAGGTAAGAGTCCATTGCCGGGTTTATAAGGTTAGATAATCATGAGCGACTCAGTCTCCATTCTGACCGCCTGCGAGCCTGAAGCCTCTCGGGAGTATGGAAAGGATGTAGTATACCTCTCGCTGTCTCCGTCTTCGAGTGAGAACATCTTTTCCCGACCGATCAGGGTAGCCCTTTAATTACTCTATCTCTGTTATTCGGTGTATCTATGTATTCCTTGCCAGGATCACCAAAGCTATTCTACAAATCAAAGATCTAACCAGGTAAAATTTTTCGTAATCCATTGTTCTTGTAGTCCCCTTTGTTTATGCAATGTGCCCTCTGTTTAAGCAATGTTCGATTCAGGTAACTTAACACGCAAAACTGCATTATATTATTAGGTACAAGTCACAAATTAAATCAGTATGAAATCAAATCTCGTGCGCATCATTCGTGTGTTCCCTTCATACTCACTTAACCTGAACACCGTAACTATATCAGTTACCAGGGCAAACCTGACACGCACACCCTCATATTGGTGACCTCCACAAACTCCACATTTTATTACAACTACCAATCGCGTCTTCTATTGTTTACCTCAGCCAATTATCACTAGGATCGACAATATAATATTTATCATAATCCTAACGAATCATTCGCTCCATGATTGCCACCTGACACAAAGCAATAAACGCTTATTTCACGCTTGAGACTCCTCATCCGACACCCTGCGACATCACGCCAGGATAATACGCAACGACCCGTGAAAATATTACAGCCTTACTACACATTACGGATCATTTCTGAGACATTCACATAACGCTTTAGCGTACAGATATACAAAAAATGTCCCATTTGTTATGAGGCATGAAGCAAATACTCGTATCGTACGTATCGATATTCAAGGGGATGGAATTCGTCCAGCTTGCCGTACCTAATAGCAAATAAACTTGACAAATGTGAGTTAAACTCGCCTGGAGAGGGTTCCGTACGTTGATTATGTATTTACCATTATTTTCCTATTTTATTTATTTTTGCCGTTTTTTAAGACCACAGACTTGTTATAGATTTTCCTGTAATATTTAAGTAAACAACTATTCTCTGTATTTTTTCAAAATTCTAGCGTCAGTAGTTTCAGAGATAAGGGGGGAATGGTCAATATTTCAGTTGTTTACATTATACCTTCGTTTTTGGGTTACAAAAAAATACATGAGTACCAAACAACTCATTTGATCCAGTAGTTTCGGAGTAAATTGGCTGTGATGTGAACGGCGCGGTCGCCCAGACGCACGAGTGATTGTGTAAGGATTCCATTTTTCGTTTTTTCGTACGGAACCTTAAAAAGACGTCGGTCAATACTTTTCGGTAAAATGAAATTCTAACAAAAAAAATTCGGTAAAGTGAAGGTGGCCCCTTGCCTAATATTCATCATGCCTATCATCACAGTTTCTAATGTCCTCAAAAGCAAAACCTCCAAAACTTCAGATGAAAAAAACCCTAACAAATATGAATCGAGTGAACTACATAAGAAGGCGAAGAAGTAGCTCAAACTCAGACAACAAAATCTAGAGTTCAATAGATTTCCGAATCATGTTCGAACTACCCTAAAAGGAAATAAATATAAACTAGTGGGTAATCTGTAGCTAACAACTACCTGATACGAAAAAAACTAGAGAAACGTTAGACAAAGCGTATAGAGCTCAAAGGAAACTATGTTGAAAAATAAGATGATTTTTTATCCAAAAACCTGTGTCATTCCCTCGTACCTTTCGGACTTTTAATATTCTTATTCCAATATTGTTTGTAATGCTTTAATTCCATCCATCCCATCCATCAGCCCTTGGAGGTCCACTGCTGGACATAGGCCTCCCCTAACTTGCGCCACTCTGACCGGTCCTGAGCCTTCTGAATCCAGCGGATGCCCGCTGTCTTCTTCAGCTCGTCAGTCCACCTGGTCGGGGTGCGTCCTATGCTCCTTTTTCCGAGACGTAGGCGCCATTCGAGGAACTTTCTTCCCCAACGGTTATCGGTCCTTCGCACTATGTGGCCAGCCCATTGCCACTTCAGCCGGCTAATTCTTTGAGCTATGTCGGTTACCCTTGTTCGTCTACGGATCTCCTCATTTCTGATGCGATCACGTAGAGAAATACCGAGCATAGCCCTCTCCATAGCCCGCTGCGCTACTTTGAGCTTGTGGATTAGGCCAATAGTAAAGCACCACGTCTCGGATCCGTATGTCATCACTGGCAACACACACTGCTCGAACACCTTCGACTTCAGGCACTGAGGTAGTGTTTTGGACGACAAGATCTGACGCAGTTTCCCGAACGCAGCCCATCCGAGTTGGATTCTACGAGTGACTTCTTTCTCGAAGTTGGATTTACCCATCTGGATCACTTGTCCCAGGTAATTGTATTCGTCTACAACTTCGAGAGCAGCGCCATCAACAACAATCGGTACGGGTGTCACATGGACATTCGACATGATTTTCGTCTTGTCCATGTTCATCTTAAGACCCACCCGTTGTGAGGCGCTGTTCAAGTCCCCAAGCATTGTACCAAGTTCTTCCAGGGAGCCCGCCAGGATGACTATATCGTCGGCAATGCTTTAATTACTAACAATTAATAAATGGAAATAAAGGACTAGCATTAAGGATTGATTTTATTAGTTGATATATTGTTTACATCACTCAATATAATTACAGCGATCAAAATTTTGGTACTATAACCATTGCCATCTAGAACTAGCCTGAAACAGGAAACCATTGCCATCTAGAACTAGCCTGAAACAGGAAATCCACGTTCATTACCTGACGTGATTTAACTCTTGATTGACCCTAACATAGTAGTAGAATAACAACTATCAAATTTAGATTAGTGAAAATTACTTGTTAGTTAGAATGTCCATTATATAATTGCTAAGCACGAGTCACATTTGGCCCCTCAGACAACAGTTATCTATTCCCTTGCCTCGTGGGTCGGCTTCACGTGAATATTTGATGTTTGTATCGATCATAACTTCTTTGCGGCGCTCCATCGAACTAGGCTTCCACCGATCGGTACTTTGAATGTTCATAATATTAATACTCTAATAAAGACTCCCTATAAATAATATGAAAAGACTTGACTAATGACCAAAAAATGGGATATTAGGTACAAATAATGTTTCTACCGGATTTAAAAGGAAATTCCCCAATTATTTGATTATTTCCTTGCGAGCGCGTAGATTGAAGATGGACATATTTAACAGGTTGCGCAGAAAGTTGAGTAAAAAACCTTTAGTAAAACCTACGTCAAAATTTTCTACATATTCATGACCTGAATTGAAATAGAACTAGAACAAGGCTCTTAGAAGAAGGATTACCAACATGAACAAGATAGAAGTGTTCGCATTTTGACGGCTCTTTTGGAAGGTAAAGTGTATTAACTGACAAGAATCGACATCACTATGGTTCTAATTTGAAGAAATATACATTCCTGAACTGTAGCACTAGTCGTGCCAGTTGATTCACTGTTCCAAAATGAACCAAAGCCTACCAAAGTGAAGTTCACTTCGACTGCTTATATGATATCTGATACGACTGAAGTAACATGTTATAGTTGTTTTAACAGCAAAGAGAAAGAAGAAACATAACATGGGAATCTGATTGCAGCTGCTTCACGAAGTTACCGGTGTATTTAGCACGTAAAATGAGCGACATCCTGGACAGAACAGCGATTAAAATTATAATAAAACGTATTTAGGTACAGTTGAATACGATATTTCATAGCAATGGCAAAAGTTCTAAATTCTGTCTTACAAAATAGAAAGAGTTATAAACAGGCCAATATAAACTGGCTTTATTTTTAATGCAAGGTGTAGCGTGCAGAAGTCCACGCATTAAAGAGAATATAAAATGATACAGTGAAGTACAAAGGGGTTATTTGTTGTGAGGAAAAATAGAAGTGAATAGTTGGAAATGCATCGGTCAGACATTTCGTGAGGGTAATTGGTAAAGGGCGTGTGTGCCGCACGCCACGGTAACTCATGAGACATCTTATATGCATTCGAGTCTCTGGTAATTTCCCCGTACGTCCTTGTATATTTAACTGGCGCCGTCCGTCCATGCCGCTCTCATGCATATGTCATGAACGGTTGCCTCGCGACCGTTTGTTGACGGTCGAACCGCGGGAACCGCGACCACCGGCCCCAACCCACCGCCTATAATTGTTATGTTCTACTTTCGATTCCGGTGGCCATCGAAACCACCCATTTACCTCCACTACCACCGAGTGGTGGCACTGGTGGCGTGGACGCAAAGGGATGAGGCGACAATTAGGTTCCCTTTTCCTACCACGGCTGAAATGTAACGACCGTGTTGTTTATATTGCATGGTACATTGAAATTAAATGGCGTTCAGCGTAAAAGCCTTAATAAGTTCGATGTACGCACGCAATGTAATAAACATAAGACGAGCTATCGCTGGTAGCCCCACCGGCAGGCAGACGGCTGATAGGTTATTGGATGTAATCAATCGTTTAAAAGGTTTCACGTAGTGTCTTTTAATTTTTCACTAACAATACGAAACCTGTAAATGACTCGTATAAAATTGTACATCAATAAATCATTAAATAATAATAGCAGTGATAGCCTAGCGGTTAGAACGTTGGTCTCCCGAACGTAGGGACCCGAGTTCAAATCCTGGCACGCACCTCTATTTTCTAATATTATGTGCGTATTACAAATTAATTATCACTTGCTTCGGTGAAGGAAAACATCGTGAGGAAACCTGCACACCGGAGAGTTCTCCATAAAGATCTCAAAGGTGTGTGAATTTGTGAAATCTACCAATCCGTACTTGGCCAGCGTGGTAGACTATGGCCTGCATCCCTCACATTGTCAGAGGAGACCCCGAGCCCAGCAGTGGGACAATTATGAGTTGTTGCTTTGCTTTGCTTTAAATATTAAAAAAATATATAAAAATCATGTATTACTTGTAATTCTGTTGGTGATTCCATTAAAGTAAATAAATCTTTATTTATTATTTATTATATTAGGCAAAAATAATAAACGCTAAAATATGTTGCCTCAAATTATTACTCAAAAGATTTCACAGCTGTTTTACTTTCAGATGGATTACCAAAGTTCTAGGTAGATGTATAATAATTAAGATGACCATGATTCAACAACGCCTAAATAATGAAAAAAATGCTGCGAAAGTTTTTTTCTTTTATCTCATTTCTTCAGAACCTCTAACTATCCCAATGCTGGGCTTGGACCTTCTCTCAGTGTTTATAAGATATACAGGGCATAGTCCTACACGTAGACCTAGTGCGGATTGGCATCCTTCACATACCTTTGAGAACATTATGGAGAATAGTTATGCAAGTTTTCTAACGAATTATCGATCACCGAAGCAGTTACCTTCAAAGACGCATAATCTACCTTTTTGGAAATTCCTCTAACTTTCAAACATGAAGGATTCGAAATTCAAGCCGCATTCGAGAGGATATCACCGCAAAATTTTCTTTACACTAGTTTTTACTCTACGGCGAAATTAATTCATTTTAAACGAAAACGAAAACTTTTTACCATCCAATAATCTTATATATAAAAATCTAGTGTCACTGTTTGTGGTCGCACTCTTCCGAAACGGGTCGACCTATTTTTATGAAATTTTTTGTGTATATTTGGTAGATATGAGAATAGATCGTGAAGTATATTTCAAACCGCTAGGTGATCAGACTGGTTGGGTGTCCCGAACATTTTCGGACATTCAAAACGAACATTCAAAAAAAGTGTCGTCATTCGTAAGAATCAAAAAGTGTCGTAATTTTCTGTCTAGCCCCCTTTCACAACGCGTGATAAGGAACTTCGTTCCAATAAAAAAATCAGAATGTTTTACAAAACTTATTCTTTCAAGAAACAAAATATTCCAAAGATATAACAATATTATTGACATTACTGATGCGAGTAAAATATCGTACGTAAGCTGTTGTCCGCCCTAGCATGCCCGAAATTACGAGTAGTAACACACGCAAACCGACGCCGCGACGCCTACAAGAATTTCTACTTTAGTTTTCTGTTAATCACGGCAGTGGTAAGTTGTGTCAATAATGAAATAAATACATAAATTATTCCCAACATCTCTTTGTAATATTTACAGAAACTACTGTGCTATATTTTCAATACCTTTGAATCAATTGTGTATCGTGTTAGCAACACTATCAAATGGAGTAATAATACAGGGCGAGTTGTTTTTTTTTTCAAAATTAACGGGTCCGATTCTTGGCCAGGAATATTAATTTTTGAAAACTCTAATGTTGCAGTTTTAGTTTTCATCAAAATCGGCCCCGAGACTCCTTTGACCATTTTTCGCTATTCCTTAAAGTTTAGAATTTGGCCATCCACGCACACTTGAAAAGTTCACTTGTATATTTAATATAATAAAATTGGAAATAGATGATGCCTGTATTATACAAAATAATATAGGGTTCTCAGAAGCAACAAAAAACCAAAACAAGCAAATTATCTTTAAAATTATTGTCTGTCTTCCTGTATGTTTGACTAGACGAAATTGGATGCGATTTTCACTGCTGGTTTTCATTATCATGCTCAAGGTGTAACTTTCAATCTGGTGCATGTTTTATCTTAATACATTGCTTAGAAGTCGAAAATGCCGATATCAATAATTATAGTGTTTCTGACAATTCCAGGCCTACGATCTAGCAGGAAAAAGCTAGTCGCTTATAGAATGAAGGAAATGTGGAAATATTACAGAGATGTAGATTCTGAGAGGACTCTGTGATTGAACAATTCTCCTATAAGAAGATAGTAAATTTGAAGCCAAGCATTGATGATGATGCCACATGTGAACTCTCAATGGCATATATGAAACATGAGAAAAGTTAATGCCATTCATTTTCAAGTCATTTGAAAATCATTACAATTACAAAATTACATTATATGCACTTTTAGGGAGAATTTAGGAGTTTTTGATTCGCAAACAGGCTTCCGAATGTCTCCGGCGCTGCTTTCCGAGAAAATGGAAAATAACTTTTCTGACCTCGGTACTAAAATATGGCTCTATATTCAAAATTGAACGCCAGAAATGACAAAAAGGTACATTAAACTGTACAAATATGTGACTTAATCTACTCTAGTAACACCATAATAAGGCTACATCACAGATGTCGGCGGTACCCCGTCCAGTGGGGTTCCTATTTTTCTCGTAAATAAAATCATACAACCATAACCTAACCTATCCTTTTTTAGATTTAAGTTCACTTGTTTTTTCATGGCCGGAGGCTTCGCTCCCAGAGCACCCTTGCTGTGGCCCTGCGGCCCCCCACCTCCCGCTTTAGTGACCTGATGTCTTGGAATCAGAATAAATTGACTTTAACATATTTGTATAACTAAAAATATTCATGCTATTCAATTTGTTGTGTTCAATTGTGTTGTATTCAATTTTGTCGTAATTAATTCAAAACGCATCTCCTGGATTTAAAAATGGTTTTAAACATTCACACTAGACCCGGACTACATCTCTCAACTCACACCAATATCAAAATTGGGTACCTTAGATCTATAGCCAACCCCAGTAGCCGATTAATGTACAATATTTAACAACTTATACTGCGATTTTGACATTTCTGGCATTTGAAAGAGAATAGTGCTGTATTTTAGTAACTACTGAAAGTGTATTTCAATTTTCTCCAAAACGCTGCCTCACTAAGAGTTTCGAAGTGTACCGTTGTAATCAGCTTAAAACCCTCTATCATCTTCCTTCCTCCCTCTCAAGCTTCTGCTACCCTATGTAAATTTAACACAATAGTAAGTTTACAATAAATTAAAATACTTCATTTACAAAATATATCAATTTACAAATAAAAACAAATGTTATCTTTTCTATTTCTTGAAATTAGGGGAAAATAATTAGAGAAATTCTACACTGAAAAACATTGATAATACTAATGACTAAATGTACATAACCAAACTATTGTACTTATTAAAAAAAAAATAACAATACATGTTACATACACGATAGCCGGCTAGGCACTTATTAATTCTGGTGATAAAACTGAAATAAAATTGTTATCAAAAACAGAACCGTTAATATTATATCGATAAATATATTGTTAACAAAATTCTCTAACCTTACACTTACCTAAAAAACAACGTCGTATAACTTCGATGATATCAATTTTTTTGTATTAAACGTTCGCCTTTGTTTCTTTAATTCAAATTATAGATTATTATTAATAAATTAAACGAAATTATGTACGATGTGAATTGCAAAAAAACAATTAAAATGGCGGCAATTACATCTATGTAGGGATGCACGACGATATACATCGATGAATTAAAAATACTCGATGTAAAGTATGGAAACATTGATTCAATCCGATGTTTTTTTAATATGTCAACATCGAGTAAGCATCGATGTTTTTTATTTCATGCATCCAAGAGGCAAACCTAAAGAATAAAAGCATTTCCTTAGTTTTTGGACATCAAATTCACTGCCGATGACCTTTTTTTTAGTCCCAATGCTAGTAAAAATAAAAAAAATCGATGTATGAAAACATCGATGTATTTTGTGAAACATCGATATAACATCGATACCACTATGCGATGCATTGCATCGAGAAAAGCATCGATGTTTTTTTTCAATGTCCATCCCTACATCATACATCTATTGCATTACGCATTCGATTCATAGATACCATTCGATTGCCATCTATTTTTTTTAGCGCCGCCTGCCACAGAGTACATACACACTGCATCTTCAATGTTGCCATGACTTAGTTATGGAATTGTTTAGAAGACGAAATAATAAAAAATAATGACGTCCTTGTCTAACGTGTGAAATAAAAACAAGCCAGCTCTATACGCAACAGTTTTGCTTTCTGTGGCAAATTTTTCATGAAGACCTTAGATATATACATGGATATATTATTCTATCTGGATTGCTGACCTGTAGAAGTACGAATTTCGATGACGTCATATCTTAAGGACTATTCGACCAATCACAGTCCGGATTGAGGTTGTCCTTCATAATAGTAGGGTGTCCACATTTATTTACAAAAATTATGTCCTATTTTATTTATTTATTTTAACTTTATTATGCTATAGACAATGTGGTACAAAAGGCGGACTTAATGCCAAATGCATTCTCTGCCAGTCAACCTTTGGGCAGTGGGAGAACAACGAAGGCGATCATATAAATACAGACTAAAATTATGAATATATTATTATTATTTATTGAATTATTTTGATATAGTTCTTTAAAATGTTTTCTATTATACTCAAAATTATCTAAGAACGCATTAATGATAGCTGCCATTTATTAATATGAACCAACCTTGTACGTACGTCTTTGAGCAAAATGTAATTATTATTTAATTGACATGAATAGTTGGATACTTATGAACAAAGGATTTTGGCAAAATTTGTTAAAAATCCCTATTCGTATTGTATCGTATTCGTATTGACGTTATTTATAAATCATATTAAACGTTATAATCTAGTAAAAATCCCATCACATCATAATTTATGCAAAATTGAATAAAAGAATAAGGCGTTGAATCAATGTTATATGAAGATGACAAAATCTACACTGACGTTAAGTGATGTGACGGCATGAAACCACTTACAAAACCATAATAATCGATACATTACTATAATCGAAACTTAAAATAAAAATGAATTTATTTTATTTCTTTCTTTGTGTTTAGCAATTAAACAATTTAATTTCTTCTCTTCTACAAGAACATGACCAAGTGTTTATTACGATAATCTCTAACCGCAGCCATTTGAACTGATTAAAATACGGTTAGAATATTCATTATTCAACCGAAACCCAAATTTCATACGCTGGATGCGGCGCGGATGAATTAACAGTGAGTTTTTTAGGAAAAAAATATTTTATTATAGTCGTAAATACATAATTATTGAGCGTATAGGTACGGTAAAGTAACTTAAGTAGCTCAATGGAGGCAGTATAATTCCAGTTACTTGTGGATATCTAAATGTTTCGGTTTTTAGAATTTACAATTTAATTATTGAATCGATTAGAAAGTCTTACAATTTTGAATCGATTTGTTGCAAAAATTGGTTCTTTCGTGAATCGATTTTTTTTGTACATCTCTAGTGTCACTGCGATGACAAACGACAAATATGCATTCTTAGTTCGTGGGGACTATAGTAATTTTTCTCGTGATAAAAAAATATAATATTGAAATAAAACATTTTATTAAAATTTCTTCAAAATTACTGAATTTAAAATATGGCAATTGTACAACACCAGTACAACACCACATTTTAAGCAACACAAACAAAAAAGACTACCACAGTCTTCACAAATCCCAGATGACTTTAATCGCCACATTGAAGAATTGCATTAACTTTTTGGCGCAGTGTTGCAAACTACCACACAATTACGTTACTTATTCATCTTAGATGTTTTTATATCATTATAAAAAAACCATAATCCAATGATATATCCTTGGACTATAGATAACATGGACACAATAGAAAAATGGCCCTTCGGTTATGACGTCATCCGTCCTCAGATACCTCTACAAAATTACTCATCCGTTTAGTAATACATCCATGGTTCTAACCACAGAATAATTATAATATTTACTCTGGGGTTCAAACCAAGTTCAAACATTGACATTGACAGACACTGATAGACACTGACATTTGAGTTGTTATCAAATGTCACAATCAAAAATCATATTATTCAAATCAAATTTCATGTTCATTTATTTACGTCAAGAAAGTGCGCTGTGCGCTTACGTTTTTTGATATTTATTTTATTTTATGAGTTACGTATTAAATTGAAACCACGGTGTGTTTAATTGTTTTTGTACTGTGCAACTTATCACTTATAAATAGCAAATGAATAACATGTCATGAAGTAAATATAACACTGCATCTAAAGAGAAATGAAAAATGGATAATAATAGTTCTGATTATATTCAATGGTCTGAGCTGCACTGTTCCAAGGATGCTCTTACGGACACATACGGATGGTTCATGCAATTTTTGCTGGCTGTCCTTGCATTTACATGTCTCATAGGTGAGTACTGTGACCATGGGTGTTGAAGACAAATTAATCTGATATAAGGATTAGATTTTTAATGGTTTATCGAAGACGAAATGTTTATGTCAACCCCTCAATTTAAATGAAGTTCATATTCTTAGTTTTACAATAACAATAAGATTGTTGAAACTTTTAGATTTATTTTGTATATATTGCATAGTTAACATATCTTTGTAACGTGAAATGTACTTAAATGACTTACTTGACAATGTAAACTTTTTCTGCAAAATTGTTATTACCATTTTGATGGTCCGTACATACAAACCCCTAACTACAAATTATAAATTTTACACAAGAGCTCTTCAAAGTGTAAACAAACAAATGTATTATAATGTTCTACTTAGTGTAAAGTCATGAAATTTGGCATGAAGGTTTAATATATGTTAAATATACTTATAATAAATAAAAAGATAGGTCTTAAAGATCACTTTCTGTGTTATTTGGCAATTACTTGCTTATACATCAAAATCGTCCCTATCGCACATAGTATAAGTGGTTACTTATTGGCTTTTATGGGATATTTTCTGAAGCAATCAGAATCGTAATTGCATTTATGAAATTGTACTTGGGGTACATGGAAAAAAAATTTGTTGTAAACAGTTATGTAGAAATAATGCACTTAACAAATCTGAGCCAATTTAGAAGAAATCAAATTAAAATGCAATAAGTACTCCATATTGAGAAGAGGCAAAAAAAGTTGTTTTACAGATTTTATTGTGATTTTTTCCATGTTGTGTCTGCCTTATTAAGATTAGTAAGATTGTTTTCTAAATAAGACTTGTAAAACACCGCCTATAGACAATATATGTATGTAATAAAAATCAATATCTTAATTATTATTATATACTCACTACAAAATAACTATATAAAATAATTTTAACAGGTAAAAGGTTCTGTGAGCCGCGTTATGCCAGACGTCCTTGGCTTATATGGTTCTATGATACTTCAAAGCAAGGCCTCGGAGCGCTTATTATACATGCAGCTAATGTGTGGCTGTCTCCGCACCTCACTGGGAACCCCTGCACCTGGTGAGTGGGAATTAACATGTGTAAGGGTGCAATAACTAATAGTCTGGTTGTATTTTTAAAGAGAAAAATAGTCTATTATTGAGAGCCAGTTCTTTGTCTGAAGAAGAAAATTTATTTTGAAGCAATCAACTAAGCAATAACTAAAATTTATAGAATATTTAAGCTCCTTGTTTATTCACTCTATTGAAGATGATATGGATATGCTTCAATAAAAACAAACAAGGCCTGAAAAAGGCACCTGCCACAAAAAAAAATCTATTGTGAACATGAGAATAAAAATATCTTGTATTTTTAAGTTTAATTACTATGTTTCTGTTTAACTGCTTTTTGTGACATGTTGAACCCATTGAATAAGTACTATTGTGATTACATTTATGTGTATTAGATAATGTTAAGGATCAGAGAATTACTAGGATCAGAGAACAAATACATATTTATCTCTCACAATAAAACCAAGGATCCTTTGTTTCAATTGCAGAGTTACTTCCAATTATTAGTTACAGGTTTATTTATTTATAGCATAATTGTCTGGAAATAAAGAAAACATACACATTTTGGACTATATTTTCCAAAGTGAATGTGATGTAGTTGCAATACTTAAATAATAATTATTTATTATTACTATTATTTAAAGTTATTTAGTGATAGATTTCCGACTTCAACCGATTCTGCAGTATTTTGAATTAAAACGCTAGAGGGCGTTTTATTTTGACAAATAAGATTATTCAAGACAAATTTTTCTCCCAAAATATTTACTATCTGCCATTAATAACGTATAACATTTGTATTGACAGGTACATAGTGAATTTCATGCTGGACTCTACATTGGGGCTGCTATTAATATGGGCGGGAATTAGACTCGCACAGTATTGCGCGAGGACTTACGACATACCACTCATTAATTTTGGAGAATATGGTAAATATAACCTTAGCTGAATATTATTTATAAGTTGGCTTCAACCCATTAATGGCCCACTACTGGGCACGGGTCTGTCCTCTTGAGGAGGCCTAGAGCATACTTCACCACGCTGCTCCAGCGCGAATTGGTGGAGGGGTTAGTGGCCAACCCGAGTGTCGAAAGTTTTCAAACCGCCCAAGGGCCTCCGACGTGGCTTAACGACTGTTATCTTATGATAACAACCGGGACCGACGGCTTTACGTGCCCTCCGAAGCACGGAAACGCTCAAGAATTTTTTTGCCACTAGCGGTCACCCATCCAACTACCGACTGCACCCGCTGTTGCTTAACTTTGTCAATCACTATCAACGCAAGCGGCAGGGCTATGAGCGCTTCAATTATTATTTTTAAGTAATTTTGTATTATTTTAAAGCAAAATAATATTAATATGGCGTATTTATGTTTTTCGAATTTACCTAGATTTTATGCGAACGATTTTTCGCTTTCTCGTTATCACGTCATACTCTAACTAATTATATTAAAAACTCATATTCTCGCTCAAGGAGATGCATAGATAAATAAACTGAGACAACACCAACATCCCACCACCAGAAAACAAACCTGTCACATAAATGTTTACTCCAGGAATCGAACCCGAGATCTCCTTGCCTCGGTACGCAGGGCTACCAAAAGGGCAGGGACGTAAATTGGCGCGTCTGAACATAGGCTTTGCGAACTTCAAGGCATGTAAGACAGAGATAGCGACACGAACATGCTAACGTGTGACTGAGACATAATACGCCACGTACCGAGCATTGCCGAATTATGCTACTGTGCAGCCTTCTGCGCTATAGCGCCAAGACAATGAACTAATATACTATATTCGTTCACTGCGCCAAGATATGTCGGCCGTACTGTACATAACGTAAAAAGCAATGATAGCTGAAGGTGATGTCCGTCACCCTTATGAAAGACCTGAGTTACATGTGTCTACCTTTAATCTTATTAATAAGTTGTTCTGCCTCACTTCTCAGCATTACCAATACATTTATGATGTAATTCAAGCAAGACTTAGTTATCTTTCTTTCTTTTCCTTCACCATTGGTGTTGCTAATGTCCATGGGCGACGATTGTAACATCAGGTGGATCGTCAGCTCGTTTGTCGGCTACCTATTTCCTTAAAAACTAGTAGCGCCATTGGCAGTTGACTTGGCAGTAAGACTGTGATATCGTGGCTAACATACCAGGTTAACTACATGCCTATTTCCTAGTTTCAATAATTAAGGTATACCTATATTACAATGCTATGAGTATTTTAATGCTTGTTTATTTACCATTGACAAGTATAATTCCCAAAGTTAATTTAATTATAACGTTGCCCCGTTATGGGTTTCACTTGTTGAGATACAAACATATTGAAAGCCAATTTATCAATTTTATTTAAACTAGTACATTGATACAGTGCCGAGTTAAAATTATGTAAGTGACTCACCATGCAAACACTTTATGTACTTGTACCGTGCGACACAGTATCATGGAAACATTTTATAGGAAAAGGTAATTGAATTGACATTGGTTTTGTATTAGGAGAATATCTGTATGCTCGAAATGCAATTTTGTATACAAACAGCCTTAAAACCTGGAAAATCATCTGATGGTAAGTTAGCACGTTGTCATTCAGGGACTCAGTGCTAATACCAAAAGCATCACTGATGCGTTCTCGACCTAGCTCACTGCCATCCTCCTAAATTGAAAGCAACAATTTACTACGAAAAATTTTAAAGGTTTATAATAATTTTTCATTGCATCTATTTTATTGCTGTCGAATTACCGTATAATTGATTGGAATATGTACAATTAATGCCGGCTTTTGTCAATTTTAAATGAACTAATTAATTTTAGGGTGGGTTTGAGTTTAGTTCTGATCATCATCTAATTTATTTTACGGTAAAATTTTAAACCAATAATTGCTCTCTCGTGATATCAGTAATCGCTTATCGTGCTCTAAGTACACAGAATAATGATAAAATGCTTCTGGAATACGTAAGTCTATTCTTATTAGTTAGCCATGGAGTAAATTGTTATCGATACGCATTATGAATTCATTTTAGGAATAGATATATCAACGGCTTAATGGAAGAGCCGATTTATACAATTTGGTCTAATTTATAATATTTCTTAACTAGCTGACCGGTCGAAGATATGCTCATCACATTAACCTTTACTACGACGTTTTGGCTGGACTCTTATATTCTACGTATTTATTACTATTCCAAATATTCAGTATTAATATAGCTTTGGTAAATGCTCATCAAACCGAATAACTATGGATATGACGGAACTTCAATATCTTTAATAGTTTGGCTGTTTCCTTGATGTCCTACATCAAATAATCTAGAACTTCAATTTTTATTTCCGTCACAATCATGTTTGGACTATCATGAATATCTTCAAATAAAAAATAACCAATTTGTTTTAACAAAATATATTTACATTAAATGGTCTCATAAACTTATAGTAGGCGTTAATAACCTTAACTATTATAAAATATCATGGGTCAAAATAGAAAAGATTTGATAATTGGCTGGCGCCGAAGTACATCGTTGCACCTTTACGTCATTCGTTGGATTGCGATGGCGTGATAGGTCGGTGCCGTGAAACTACAATTTAATCAGAATATCTAAAAAGGTCTGTTTTGGAGAAAGTTATCAGATTTTAAACACGCATGGATGATTATGTCGAGTTGTTTTATGCAGTAACAGCCTATAGTCTATACACGATGAAGTCGTCTCCCACACCGAGGTCTGGGTTCGAAATTCGAATCCTGCACGCACCTCCTATTTTCAACGTTGTGCGCCTATATGTAATTAATTTATCACATATATCGGTGAAAGTAAACACTGCAAGGATAGAGAAACAGTTCTCGATAATATTTATGTAAAGTTGACGTGATGAACTATGGTACTCCTGAGTGTTCTATAATTACAATACTTGCAATAGGGATGTCGACACTAACTCTAAATTAATATTTAATGTTTAAAGTATTAAGGTATACAAAAAGTATACCAGTTTAAGTATTACAAAAACCTATAATATTATTCTTTTATAAACGCCATTTTGAGCTTATGACGTCATTGCTCGTATTTTATATGGATGGAAGTCCAACAAACTTCAGTAGACCGCTAGTATTGAATATAGTTTAGTGACGTCACGTGACGTTTTCGGTGGGAAATTTTATAATGATTTTTGTTTTTAAATTGAAGGTTATTATTTTTATAATATTTTTTTCGTGATTATTAAGGTTCTGTCTATGAAATAAAATTGAATCCTAAAATTAGTCAACGTCCCGATTAGGAACTCTTTCATAAATCCTATAAAATGTACTGTATAATACCATGTGCATTGTGCAGGTAAGCCGCCGATGTGTACCGCGTGGGTGTGTCAGTGCGTGCTGTACGCAGCGCTGGCGACGTTCGCCAAGTCCGCGTTGGCGCTGGTGCTGCGGCTGCCACCCGTCGTCGCAGTGCTGTCCACGCTGCGCCTCTCGCCCGTCTCCGACCCCCGGTTGGAACTCGCTGTCGTTATGCTCATCATTCCCTTCTTTGTTAATGTGAGTACTAAAGTTTAGCTGTTCATTTCATGTTAACGGTGATAGGTTCTAGTCTAGAGCATCACGGTCTTAGGGCCTTATCACACTGACGGTTTCCGAGCGGATTCAAAGCGGAACGGGTGCGCAGCGAATACGTCGCAGACGTGTGGCGGATACATAACTTTTTTCATATATTTTTTACTGAATGTAGTGTACGTCATAAATTCATAAAACGTTATGTATCCGCCACACGTCTGCGACGTATTCGCTGCGCACCCGTTCCGCTTTGAATCCGCTCGGAAACCGTCAGTGTGATAAGGCCGTTAGTAGTAGACAGGTAAAGAGTGTTTTTATAATCCTGCGAACCAATTTAATCATTTTGTAATTTTTTCTTTCAGATTTTAATATTTTGGGTAACAGACAACTTCCTAATGTACCGACCGAGAGGCGTCAGCAGTAAAATTAAAACAAAGGTATGTTATTTTAATTTTAAAATTAGCACCGACCATAATTGATTAATATCAGTAAATATAAAAAAATATATTGATAAATAGCCTGTAACACAGGTGGATCGCTAGTATAATGTATTGTATGTCCATGTAGGTGAGGTATCAGTCCATAAAGAAAGAGAAGTCAGGGTCTGATGAGGAGGAGCATTCGGCGGACGAGCGGCTGCTCGGCGCCAGCGTATGACCTCCGCCCAAGCCCTCTCGGGCATGCCATTCGTAATCTCTTATTGTGCTTATATATGGGCAATTTATTCGATAATAATGACATTTAATGGGCTTTATTTTGACATTTATTTGGGTTCGACAATAATGACATTTATTTGAGCTTTCTGTATATTGGTATACTGTGGTATACCTTTTCTAGACTGACCAACGTGCCAGATTTGACGAATTTTGACGAATCGAAATATTGACTGATTGTTGTGCCAATGGTATAATTGTCTAGTCGGATTGACTAAACTTAACAACCCGATATTGATGTGTATTTAACTATGCCTAAATATAAGAAAGATTTGCCTTTATTTTTATTTGTTTGAATATTATTTAACTCAGATTAACCAATATTGTTCTAAAAAATTGCCTATATAATAAGCACTCGTTAACTTAGTTCTGTTTTGGCTGTCTTGCCTGTGTCAATATTTTTATTGTAATTGATATTGTTAATTGAACCGTCATATCAATAAAATTTGATATATTTTGCTGTTTCCATTTATATGGATGTTGTAAATAAAATGGAATTGACCGTTTAGATATTAGGCTTTGGCCACGAGTGTGGCTGTTATTGTGATATTCTAGAATTTATTTAGCGTCCTTTTGTATGTAATGATTGAATTATCAGGGATTTGGCGGATTTTATATTTTGCAACTTGTTAGAGGTGCATATTTCTTTGAAATTTCCTAAAAATCCTTGTATGACTAACACTCCAGTTTAATAAGGGCTGAATCCTGTTGTGAAATTTATTCAAAACAGATTCTATCTAGATTATGATTTAACTTATACTTATATCAATTTACATTGCATCACAAAATAAGCTTGCATAGCATAATATTCTATATCGAGGTGGAATCCCTACTTAGCTTTAAGCTATTTTAATATATTGTGTTATATTCCGTTATGATATCAAACCATATGTGTATCAAACTATTAACAGCATTTTGAATTACTTCAATGCTGTCATTTTCAATGCATTGATATTGTTATTTATGACTCATTATTTTAGTGTTAGTGTGTAAATGAATTTGTAAATAGTAACCCTGTTGCAGAATTCAGATATTTTGTACTTTGACACGGGCAAGGTAGCACAGATTTTATTAGGATTGTGTAACTTGTGATGTAATTATAATCATGTAAAATAAAAGTGATTTGTGCTTGTGGAGTGATCTAGAATTACATTACCAGCTCATAATTTTATCTGAACATGTTACTACTTTACGTTTTACGGAATATGTACGGATAAGCTTCCATTTATATTATGGACCCTTGTTAAAGTTAAGTATCGCTTTAAAACTGACAATTGCCTCCCTGTTGTAAATCTTTATCGGTTTTCAGTGAATTGATGGATACCCAAGCTAACATCTTAATTGACTTTGACTATTTAAATTGTTGTCATTATTATCTAACGTGACATAGGGCAGAGAGTATGAATGATTGTATGCTCTCCATGATTGATGTTATTCTCAATTCAACATAAAATGGTTGGTCATACCATGCTGACCAAATGCATGCTAATAAACATAGAAAACTATTAGGATCTCTCGGAATTTTTTTCGCCACCAAAGTTAATGGCAAATGCCTCCAGAAATTGAAGAATGATAACGTTTGTCAATAGTGGAAGCTTGTTCGAACTTTGAAGGTTAAGCATATCGTATCTTTAGAATTGATGTGGCTTATCTAAGAATTTTAAGAAAATGACTTTTATACATTGAACGGCATAAAAACATGTATTCTATGCTCAATAAATAATAAAAAGTGCCCAATTCTTCAATTACATTTTTGGCGTTTACCAAAAAATACGAATTTTGGATACAATTCTCAAGGTGCGACATGTTTTTGTGCCGTTCAATGTATAAAAGTCATTTTCTTAAAGATAAGCCACTTCAATTCTAAAGGTGCGATGTATTAATGAATTATTTTTTATATACGGGCAGTTGACGACCGAAGATTTGTGTTCGATATTCGTAGTATGAAGTATAAAATTGTCTTTATTTCTGAAAATATTGTTACGATAAATTTATTCGCGTTATACAAGATGTATGCATACATTTAAATTTTTAAATAGGTACTGTCTATTCAGATGGGACTCTTGTTACTTTACTGTGAGGCTTATGTGATGACTTTATTTGTAAAAATATTCGAATGAATGAATTAAGGAATGTACAAAATGAGCTATTTCGCTTCTCAGAAATTAGAAATCAAAATGTATTTTTGTATTGTTAATTTTACAATGAATTTATATATTAATGATGTTCCTACGGTCATGTAAGTACTTAGATCCTTAGAGTGCCATGTATATTAAATAAATACATCGAAGAAAGACTGAAAAAGTCTAAATTTATCTTCTTTACTATGTTACTTTGTAACCGCATATATTAATTCGTACATTCCTGTTAAATAAATTAGTTAAATATTTCCGCGAATAACATGAATCCGGTCTACCTGTGTAACGAGGTGATAAAATATGTAATAGTTAATACATTTTTACTCTATTGCTCTCAATAATAGCTTCAAATAAATACTACATTAGGTAAATGGTAAAAGTAGTTCACAATATTAGTTTGTAAAATATTTTTTAATTAATAGAGTACCACTAGTTTAATTTTTTTTAACGAATGTACATTCAAATGCTTTCAATTCGCATATTTAACACAGGTGGACTTAAAAATGTTGAATATTATTATATTATAGCATAGAAATTAATATGTGCCACGAGTACCTATTATACTTGTTTAAAAATATGTAGTACCTACTTGCAAAATGTAGATATAGTTATGTTGTTATAACTTGTGGTTCCGTCTAATCATGTGTACTGTGTAGCCATATACACATGCATATATCACTCATTACTACATCACATCATTATTTCATGATATTGACACCCAATTTTTAGAGGGGTACAAGCAATATTGACCAAGTAATCCACATTACTTTTTTGGCAAAGCTAGCCGAATTGCTAACATTAATTTTTTTTTTACTCTATTAAAGGTTTGACTTAGAATAGTGAATACAGACATTATCATATACCTAATAACTGACGTCGTTTATTTACAAATATTTTAAATGCAAACGGGTACTCACGATTTTTGTATTTTATTCCAATACTAACTGTTGCCCGCAGCTTTGTATACGGAAATTATGTTTTAACTTATTCAAACTTTTATCCTGTTTTCGGATGTAGGAGATACATCCTGAACTTAATAATAATAATATGTTATCTACAAAATAATCTTACCCTGCAGTCGTTGCGTTTTATGAGATGTAGCGAACTTTTCAGCCTAGACAGATTATATTATCAATGTTAAGGTACCGATCAGTGAATAAATAACACATTCACAGATATTGAAATGTTATTTTATTTGATCTGACCAGGACTCGACTTCATCTTTGTGTAGGCTTAAAAATATTTTATATACATTGTGATGTAAATATTTTATTAAGGAAAAGTTTTGTAAAAACTTGTTGTATGGGAAGATGAGACATTGGTAAGTCTAACTCTTCGCAGAAGAATTATTTATCAGCAAAGCAGGAATAATTTTATATTTGTTTTATAAAGAAAAAAACATGAACTCTGATACGGTGATACCAGCAACTAATTTAATCAAGATGTGCAAAAATGAACGAATAATACTCATGGTCATAATTATCGACCGATCCACTGTCTGTCTCGTCTTCCCGATACAAATTAATGACACGTAAATGTTTGTGCATTTGTTTATTGTTTGTGCGAATATAATTCTCATCCAGTGTTATTACAAATTGTTGTTTCATTTCCAAGAGGAATGTCATGCGAATAACGGCCTTTCCCTATATTTTACCTATACATAATCTCTGTTGAAGTTAGACCATTCACTTGACGGTAAGTAGCTATCGTCACCCATGGACATCGGCGACTCCAGAGGCACACATCAGCCAAGAAAGAGAGCAGAAAAAGAAAGAAAGCACTCAAATACTACGATACGACTTGGGTGAAGATCTTTATTGGACAGCAACGCATCGGTGATGCCTTTGGGGTTACTGGTTGCCATAGAGACAGTAGCCTTACCATCAGGTGGATTGTCAGCTCATTTGTCGGCCTTACAAACTCGATTTTTTTAGTGGCTTGTTCTTAGAATATACATAAGCAAGCCATGTATACTCTAAAGGACTTGTTTATTTACATACAAACTACAATAATTTAAAAACAAAACCACTTGTCATACGGTACGTCGATACCATAGCAACCGAGTTATTGTTATGTCAATATCTCAACAATTTTATTACTGACAAACTACGATGTTTTATTTTAATTATTTTAACAATAAATACTATTTGTAGTATATTAAGGTAACGTCAGGAGTGCACAATGGACGAGAGTGAGCTAAGGAAGTTGCTTCAAACGAAGAATGGGTGCCGGGTGCCGAAGATGCAGCCCATACCAGACATACACCTGATGGATAACTTGCCCTTCACACCCCTTCCGCCGTACAATAGGATAAAGGTAAATAAGTATTATATTACAATAAGTATTACATATCCCACCATAGAGTACATAATACAAAATGATAATCAGTAATAGGTAAGTAGGTAAGTTTAAAATCATTTCAACTATACATTTTTTTATAATACGTACTGTAATAAAAGATATGGACATCAGTAAATGTGAAAATAAGAAAATATGTGTTAACTTTCTCTACAGGACAAACAGGCCAAGTTTCGCAAAATTCTTGAAGAAAGGGCAACAATCAAAAAGGTTAAAATTGCTAGACCACCGCTAGAGCGACAAGAAAGAGACTTACTTGAAATATCTCAAGACAGACACATAGCCGTGCTTAGACAATGCGCAGATAAAGTTCAACCGCCACCAATGTTAAAATCATGGGAAAAGAAAATTATAAATCTTGTCCCAAGTAAACTTAGAAATGCATTTCCGTCCACGACTGAAGATTTGATTAAAGAAAGCAAGGACGAGTGGAATCGAAACCTCCACGATTTGGCAGTTAAGACGGTAATTCGTGACGTTCCTGGAGTTTCACGAAAACGATATGAAGAACCATATTTTAAATTTGCTGGCGTTACGCCAAATTACGAAAAGATGTTGAAATTCCGAAAGAAACTTCAGGATGGGTCATTGCTCTTACATCCATTTATAAGATTAGTCCTAGAATCATCAGAGAAAACTTTTCCAGCATTTATCATCAATTTTGCAAAATATAGGGCTAGGGGACCTTTGAGTCTGGATGATTTTGAAACGAAAGTATTGGAGGACATAAAAAAAGCTGATTATCTTGTATCCAGTACTTGGTATTCAATTCTTGTTCAGTGGTTAAAGAATCCTCGATGCTTAAAAGGAATGCGTCCTAAAAAAATACCTGAATTTGTAACGTGCGCTACAAAGATGATATCCATGCAAATACAAGAGTTGATGCGACGATCTATAGACGCTATGATAGAATTTCTTAAAGATCCTGAAACTGTACCAATTTTAAATTTAGACCTTGACTTCGATGGTGAATTTATTTATGATCCCTCACTTGAAACAGTTTATCGTGTATATCATAGTATCGCTGATGCAATATCACATATTTCGCAAAGGCTCATGCCTATAGAACAGTATCTTAGAATACCTTATAATTATGATGCTTTACCTGTGCAATATAATGAATGGTTACATGATGATGGACATAATAGACTACAGAAACAACTTGATGTTGTATTTGCTCCCTTAGTGCAATATTTAGAAACATTAAGAAAACGTTATAGTATGTTATATGGCGATCCAGCAAAAAGAGCTCTAATGTCATTTATTGAACATGCTACCGAATTTGAGGAATCCCGAGATAAGATAAAATATTTTCAAGGTATAGATTCTGAGATAACTTCCGTACTAGAAAATGAATATTTTAATTGTGCTGTTGTTAGGCAACTAAGAATGGTTGACGGTTTGAAGCGAAAAGCCATGGAGTTTATTAATGATGTTATAGCTGGAATAGTGAAAACACACATGGGAGAAAATGACAGTATTTGTTCAGAATTTGAAATAATCGCGGCTAAAGCTTTAAAAGAACCAGAAAATGCTGCTGAATTAGTTGAACAAGGCGTTTATATTTTGCACGCAAAAACTGTGTTGGTGGAAGCTCTGAAAGAAAGAATTCTCAGACAAATTAATATTATATCCAATCTTCTTGAAATGACATCACTGTCTCCAGAACATGTAGAATCAAATACAAAAACAGTGAACTGGATTTCGGATATTAAACCAATATTTGAGAAAAATGCAGCGGCGTATGAAACGTTCAAAGCAGAAATGGAAGATAATCTTTTAGGAAAAATTGCGTTTCTTAATAAAGAAGTTTTGGAAATGACTCCTTATTTAGAACTATTAGACAATATGGATGACATTAACCACACGCTTGAGTATTTAGAATATTTAAGAAAACTCGTACATCGGTTAGCAGACTGTGATAAAATTGTTACATGGATAAATAATGAAGAAATAACTTTTAAATTTCCCGTCTCGCAATATCCTGAACTAGAAGAGCTGAAAGATTTTATTATCCCATTCTACGACCTTGTTTATTTGGTTCACACATGGAAGCGTAGTTATTACACATGGATGGATGGACCGTTTGAATATATGGACCATGAAAAAATTGAACAGGATCACGACTTCTATTATAAAGAATTTCTCAAGTTATCTAAAGCGTACAGAAACAAAATTAAACAACAGATTGCAGAAGGTGTCGAAAAAAGGTTTCAAGGACTTGCTGATGATCCTGACATTAACAATTTGCCAGCACCTATGAAGTTATGTGCACAAGCTGTAGCTGAGATTAAGGATTGGAGACCAAATGTTCAAATGGCGCATATAATGTGTAACCCAGCTTTAGTTCAGAGACATTGGGATGAAATGTCAACAATTGCTGGATTTGATTTAACCCCGACTGCTGGTACCACTTTGCGGAAAATTATCAATTTTAATCTATGGGATGAAATTGATCAATATGATATTATAAGTGTAGCAGCAACGAAAGAATTGGCGTTAATAACAAATTTGAACAAAATGATGGCCGAATGGACAGATATATGCTTCAAAACAAGCCCTTATAAAGATACTGGAATTTTCATTCTCTCTGGTCTCGATGATATTCAAAGTGTTTTAGATGATCATATAGTTAAAACAGTTGGAATGAGAGGTTCCGCGTTCGTTAAACCTTTTGAGGCACAAGTGAAAGCATGGTATGAAAAGATCATGCGCGTTAATTCTACAATTGACGAATGGGGAAAAGTGCAAAGTCAGTGGTTGTACTTACTGCCTATTTTTTCTTCTAAAGACATTGTTGCTCAGATGCCTGAGGAGGGCGTTATGTTTGTGGAGGTCAATAATATTTACCGTCGCTATATGGGCTCCGTAGATAAGGACCCTCACGTGCTTGAAATTGCTGGGGGAGCTGGTGTATTAGAGTCATTTAGAATTGCTTCAGGGTTTTTGGAGAAAATTAATGATGGAGTTAATAACTACCTAGAAAAGAAACGATTATATTTTCCAAGATTCTTCTTCTTATCTAACGATGAAATGTTAGAGATATTGTCCGAAACTAAAAATCCACTTAAAGTTCAGCCTCATTTAAAAAAGTGTTTTGAAGGTATAAATCGATTAGTTTTTGATGAAGAATATAACATATCAGCAATAATATCAATGGAAGGTGAACAAGTTGAATTTTTAGAAATTATAAGTGTGCAAGCTGCGCGAGGCTCAGTAGAGAAGTGGCTTGTTCAAGTAGAGGATCAAATGCTAAAAGCTGTCAAAGCTGAAACAGAATTATCTTATTACGACTACCCTACATTGGGCCGCGTAGAGTGGATTCTTTCTTGGGAAGGTATGGTAGTGTTAGCTATATCTCAAATTTATTGGGCGGTAGATGTCCATGAATGCTTAAATACTCATAAACTTACTGAACTTCATGCGTTTCATGTGGGTTTAACGAAACAACTAAACGAAACTGTTGCGGTAATCCGTCGTACGGATCTGACAAAACTTAGCAGTATCACCGTTAAAGCTCTTATCGTCATAGATGTCCACGCGAAAGATGTAATACAAGAACTTCTCGATAAAAATGTTACAGAGGTTACCGATTTTCAATGGCTTGCACAGTTACGATATTATTGGGAAGAGGAGCGAGTTTTTGTTAAAATAATAAATGCCGTTGTAAATTACGCTTATGAATACTTAGGTAATTCCGATCGATTAGTAATCACTCCATTAACTGATCGTTGTTATCGGACGTTGATAGGCGCCTATTATCTTCACCTCAACGGTGCTCCTGAAGGTCCAGCAGGTACTGGTAAGACAGAAACAACAAAAGATTTAGCAAAAGCTTTAGCAGTACAGTGTGTAGTATTTAATTGTTCTGATGGGTTGGATTATAAAGCTATGGGGAAGTTTTTTAAAGGTTTAGCTTCTTGTGGAGCTTGGGTTTGTTTTGACGAGTTCAATAGAATTGAAGTCGAAGTACTGTCAGTAATAGCACAACAAATATTATGTATAGTTCAAGCAGTTAGACAACATTTAGAAACATTTGATTTTGAAGGCACTATATTAACTCTCAATCCTGCTTGTTATGTTTGTATAACTATGAATCCTGGGTATGCTGGACGATCTGAACTGCCAGATAATCTTAAAGTACTATTTAGGACTGTAGCTATGATGGTTCCAGATTACGCAATGATTGGAGAAATATCGCTGTATTCGTTTGGTTTTATAGACGCCAGGAATTTATCTGTAAAAATTGTTACGACTTATCGACTATGTTCTGAACAGTTATCATCTCAGAATCATTATGATTATGGAATGCGTGCGGTAAAAACGGTATTGTCAGCAGCTGGAAATTTAAAGCGCAGTTTTCCTAATGAAAGTGAAAGTATACTATTGCTCAGATCTATTACTGATGTCAATTTACCCAAGTTTTTGTCATTCGATGTTCCCCTATTTGAAGGTATTATATCAGATTTATTTCCAGGAATTACACTGCCCAAACCAGATTATGAAAATTTCTTACGGGCATGTGATGATATGTGTGCTAAGAATAACCTTCAACCGATGGATTGCTTTTTGTTAAAAGTAATTCAAACTTACGAAATGATGATTGTTAGGCATGGCTTTATGTTAGTGGGTGACCCGTTCTCTGGAAAATCTATGACACTGAAAATACTGTCGGAAGCATTAACACTAATGGAAGAGCGAAAACAACCAGGAGGTTGTGAATGTACTTATAAAGTTCTTAATCCGAAAGCTGTTACGATGGGCCAGCTATATGGAGCATTTGATCCCATATCATATGAATGGACCGATGGAATTGTTGCGACAATGTTTAGAGACTTTGCATCGGAAGACACTCCAATTAGGAAATGGATAGTATTTGATGGACCGGTCGATGCTGTTTGGATAGAAAATATGAATACTGTCTTAGACGATAATAAGAAACTTTGCTTAACATCTGGAGAAGTAATGGCTATGTCAAATGTGATGTCAATGATTTTTGAAGTTATGGATCTATCGCAAGCTTCGCCTGCCACTGTATCTAGATGTGGCATGATTTATATGGAATCGGCGTCTTTAGGACCTATGCCTTTTTATAAATCATGGCTTAACACTCTTAACCCAATATGGCTCGAGGAAAATGAAGAATTCATATTTAACATGTGTGAATGGTTACTCGAACCGTTGATTTATTTTGTTAAAAAGCAATGCATCCAGCTAGTTACGGCTGGAGACATTAATTTGGTAATAAGTTCACTTCGATTAGTTGAAATGCTTATGGATAATGCAATCGAAGGTGAAGAGGACACGAAATACACTAGAACCTGGTTTCTTGCTTCGCTTATGACGGCCCTAGTTTGGGGTGTTGGAGGGATATTAAATTGCGATTCGCGTGAAAGATATGACGAACTAGTGAAGGAATATTTTCGAGGCGAACATGGTATTCCTACTACTATCGATAGAATTGATGTATCGATTCCTGGTGAAGGGATGTTAATTGACCATTACTATATGTATAAGGGAAAAGGTTGCTGGAAACCTTGGCCAGATGCCGTAAAAGCTGTCCAAATTAAAGAACAAATCAACCTTTTACAAACTGTTATTCCAACATTAGAAACTGAAAAATATATCTTCTTATTAAAACTGCACACGACATTTTCTAAACCCTTATTACTAATTGGTCCAACCGGTACTGGAAAGAGTTTCTATGTCCAAAATTTTCTTATGAATAATTGTGACATGGAAAAATATACACCAGGTTTTATCACGTTTACTACAACTACATCTGCGAATCAAACACAGGACTTAGTATTATCAAAATTAGTCAAGAGACGCAAAAATAACTATGGTCCTACTAAAGGCAAACAAGCTATTATCTTTATAGATGATATGAATATGCCGGTTAAGGAGGTTTATGGGGCACAGCCAGCTATAGAATTGCTTAGATTGTATTTTGACCAAAAACATTGGTATGATTTAAAAACAACAGATAAATTATATATTTATGACACTTTTTTCTACGGTGCCATCGGGCCTGTTGGTGGCAGCAGACAACTTATATACCCGAGAATGTTAAGGCATTACAACATTTATTCAATCAATGAATTTTCGAAAGAAAGTATGACAAAAATATTTACATCACTTCTGCAATTGGGGTGGCGTCGAAATGGGTTTGGGCAAGATGTGCAACCAATAATAGTCAATATTATATCGGCCACTATGGATATTTACGACCAAGCTACGGAAGGCTTAAGACCAACTCCAGCAAAATCGCATTATATTTTTAATTTACGAGACTTTTCAAGAGTAATACAGGGTTGCGCTTTATTGCGTAAAGAATCAGCTGACAACAAGAAAACATTTACCAAAGTATGGGTTCATGAGATAATGCGTGTGTTTTATGATAGGCTTGTAGATGATTTGGACAGATCATGGTTTTTTGATATCTTAAGAAAATCTACGCGAGATTTTATGAAAGATACTTTTGAGTCTGCTTTAGAAAACTACCAAAATGAAAGAGGTGAAGTAAATCAAGAGACTATTAAAAGTATGATGTTTGGTTGTTACTTAGATACTGACAGCGCTGAAGGCGAAAGAAAGTATGAAGAGATCCCGTCGAAGGAAGTATTTTCGACCATCGCTATGCAAATGTTAACGGAATATAATTCAATGCACAAAGCTAAAATGACGATAGTTTTGTTTGACTATGCACTGGAACATTTATCAAGAATATGTCGACTTTTATCAATGCCATCTGGAAATGCATTGCTAGTTGGAGTAGGAGGATCAGGTCGACAATCATTAACTCGACTAGCTAGTACAATACTAGGTCAACAAGTATTTCAGCCAGAAATTACAAAATCTTACAGCGTTAAAGATTGGCATGATGACTTAAAACTAGTATTGAGAGAATCTGGGGGATTAAATAAAGATACAACTTTTCTATTTACGGAAAGTCAAATTAAAGAAGAAGTTTTTATACAAAACTTAGACAGCTTATTGAATTCTGGAGAGGTGCCTAATTTGTATGGTCTGGATGAAAAACAAGAAATTCTGGAACTAGTACGGTTAGCGGCTCAGGGTGGAAACCGAAATCTTGATATAAGCCCCTTACAAATTTTGGCATTTTTTGTTGGTCGTTGTAAAGCTAAATTGCATGTTGTGTTATGTTTCAGCCCTATTGGTAGTTCTTTCAGAACAAGATTGCGCCTATATCCAGCACTTGTAAACTGTTGCACTATTGACTGGTATGACAGTTGGCCCGAAGATGCTTTAGAAATGGTGGCACATTATTACATGGTTAAAGTAAATGTGCCGGATAAAGTAAAAGCTGCTGCGGTTATAGCCTGTAAACAATTTCATGTTGATGCTAGGTACGTATCAGCTGACTTCTACGCTCAATTTGGTAGAAAAACCTATATAACATCAGCATCCTACCTAGACTTAATAAAATCATTTACAACATTAACTAATAAAAAACAACGAGAATTGCGGGCAGCCAAATTGAGATATACTAATGGTTTAGATAAATTGGGTCAAGCAGCTGAAGCAGTTGCAATTATGCAACGTGACCTTAATGCTTTAAAGCCACAATTGATAGTAATGGCCGCAAAATCTACAAAAATGATGCAGGAAATAGAAGTTGAAACTGCTATTGCAGACAAAGCCGCTGCTCAAGTAAGAGAAGACCAGAAAGTAGCAAATGTACAAGCTGCAGCTGCACAGGAGCTAAAAAAAGATTGTGAAGCTGATTTAGCGTTGGCTTTACCTATTCTTGAAGATGCTATCGCAGCGTTAAACACGCTTAAGCCTGCTGACATTACAATAGTGAAATCTATGAAAAATCCACCAGGAACAGTTAAGTTAGTAATGGCCGCTGTATGTGTCATGAAAGGTATACCACCCGATAAAATCCCAGATCCTGATAACCCAGGTAAAAAAATGTTTGACTATTGGGGACCTAGTAAGAGAATTTTAGGAGACATGAGTTTTTTAGACTCCCTTAGAAACTTTGATAAAGATAATATACCTGTCGCCACCATGCAAAAGATCAGGAAAGAATATTTATCTAACAAAGACTTTAAGCCACATATTATTGCTAAAGCTTCTACTGCAGCAGAAGGACTGTGTAAATGGATAATTGCTATGGATATGTATGATGCTGTAGCTAAAGTTGTTGCACCAAAGAAAGCAAAATTAGAGGCTGCGGAAAGAGAATTTGCGGAAACTATGGCAATTTTAGAAGATAAAAAAGCTACAGTAGCTCGTTTAGAAGCAAGACTTGCTGAGTTAAATGAAGCTTTAGAAGAAGCGAACATTAAGAAAAAAGCTCTAGAAGATGAAGTACAATTGTGTATTGATAAATTAAACCGCGCTGAAAAACTGATTGGTGGATTGGGTGGGGAAAAAGTACGATGGACTGCCGCTGCTGAAAATTTACAATTATTGTATGATAACTTAGCTGGAGATATTTTGGTTTCCTGTGGAATAATTGCATATTTAGCACCCTATACACTACCGGTTAGAGTAGAAATAACAGAAAAATGGCGACTCCTGGTGATTAAGTTAGACATGCCACATTCTGAACAATTTGTCTTTAGGGACGTCTTGGGTACTGATATTAAAATTCAAAATTGGTATATAGCTGGTCTACCAAGAGACTCTTTCTCTACCGACAATGCCATAATACAGGATAATTCCATGCGGTGGTCTTTACTGGTTGATCCTCAAGGACAAGCGAATAAATGGGTCAAAACAATGGAGAAATCAAATGATCTGCAAGTGATGAAATTCACCGATGGTAATTATATGAAAGTTATAGAGACATGTTTAGAATATGGTAAACCCGCACTGATCGATTGTATTTTGGAAGATGTTGAAGCTCCTTTAGATCCTGTATTATTAAAACATACTTATACGCAAGGAGGTAAAGAATACATTGCATTAGGTGAAAATGTTATAGAGTATCATCCAAACTTCCGTTTATATATGACAACGAAGCTAAGAAATCCTCACTATTTACCAGAAGTTTTTAATAAGGTTACACTGATAAATTTTGCTCTTACTAAAGATGGTTTAGAAGATCAATTGCTTGGAATTGTCGTTGCTAAAGAAAGACCAGACTTACAAGAAAAGAGGGAACAATTGATAGTCCAGGGAGCAGCAAACAGAGCTGCTCTAAAACAGGTAGAAGACGATATATTACGAACTTTACAAGAATCTAAAGGCGATATATTAGAAGATGAAAGTGCCATTGAAGTTTTGGATTCCTCAAAAATATTAGCTATCGATATCATGAAAAAACAAGAAGCTAGTTTGGAGACAGAAGTTATTATTGAAAAATTCAGACTGGGATACAGGCCTATAGCTTCTCATTCGGCGGTTTTGTATTATTGTGTAACTGAGTTGCCAAACGTAGATCCCATGTATCAATACTCACTCACTTGGTTCATAAATCTTTATATTATATCTATTGAAAATGCTAATAAGTCTAAAGATTTAGAGAAACGCTTAAAGTTTCTCAGAGAAACATTTACATATAATTTGTATAGTAACGTCTGCAGATCTCTTTTTGATAAAGACAAATTAATGTTTTCATTCATAATGTGTTCTAAAATGATGTTATCAACTAATGAAATGAATCATGATGAATATATTTTTCTTATCACTGGTGGTATCGCTGTTGAAAATCCTTTGAAAAAACCGTTTGATTGGTTGCCTGACAAAGGTTGGGATGAACTTTGCAGAATAAATGATTTACCAGCCTATAAAGGAATCAAAGAAAATATGATGGGAAACGTAAGCAAATGGAAAGAAATATATGATGACATGGAACCTCATAGGAAAATTTTACCAGGAAACTGGGAGGAGAAGTTGACACCATTTCAAAAGTTATTGGTTATAAGAGTTCTAAGGCCTGATAAGTTAACTGTGGCAATTTCCGATTTTGTTGAAAAACAAATGGGTCAAAAATATATTACACCGCCACCATTTGACATTGGGAAATCTTTTGGTGATTCAAATTGTTTAGCTCCTCTTATATTTATTTTATCACCTGGCTCTGATCCTATGGGTGCCTTGATTAAATATTGTGAAAGAATGGGATATGGAAACAGATTCAATTCTATATCTTTAGGTCAAGGACAAGGACCTATTGCTAGAGCTATGATAGAACGAGCTCAGCTAGAAGGCGGTTGGGTATGTTTACAAAATTGTCACTTAGCTGTTTCTTGGCTTCCTGTACTTGAAAAAATTGTGGAAGGATTTGATTTGACAAACACCGAACTTAGTTTTCGATTATGGTTAACCAGTTATCCATCTGATAAATTTCCCCAATCTGTCTTACAAGTAAGTGTCAAAATGACAAATGAGCCACCCACTGGCTTGCAACATAATCTCAATAGATCTTATATATCTGAACCTGTAAAAGAACCAGAATTTTATGAGGGTTGTCCGGGTAAAGACAAGGCATTTAGTAAACTTTTATATGGGATTAGTTTCTTTCATGCAGTTGTTCAAGAAAGGAAAAAGTTTGGCCCTCTGGGTTGGAATATTCAATATGGCTTTAACGATTCCGATTTCCAGATATCTGTAATGCAACTCCAAATGTTCCTTAATCAGTATGAAGAAATTCAATACGTCGCTATTAAATATTTAACTGGAGAATGTAACTACGGTGGACGAGTCACAGATGATTGGGATCGGCGATTGATTGTTACAATTTTAGACAACTATGTCAATATCGGTGTCGTCGATGATCCAAATTATCTCTTTTGTGACTTGGGAACGCAATATGGCTTACCAAGGAGATGTGAGTATCAAGATTATCTAAAACATATTGAATCAGTACCAGTTAATCCTCCACCTGAAGTATTTGGGTTGCATATGAATGCAGGTATTACTCGAGATTATTCAATATCAATGTTACTTACCTCGTCCTTAGTTCTTGTTGAGGGTGCAGGTAGTGGAGGCGAGGGTGGCAATACGGAAACCATTCTAGTCCACATGGCGTCAGAAATCTTGTCAAAGTTGCCAAAATCGTTTGATGTTGAAACATCACAAAAAAAGTATCCAGTGGATTACAACGAGTCTATGAACACGGTACTAATTCAGGAAATGGAAAGATTTAATAAGTTGCTAAATGAAATTAGAAGCTCGTTATTAGATTTGCAAAAGGCTGTAAAAGGTCTTATTGTTATGTCTCCTGCGTTAGATTTGCAGTCAAATAACATGTTGCTTGGACGAATACCAGACAATTGGCGTAAGGTTTCTTATCCTAGTTTAAAACCCTTACCAAGTTATGTCACCGATTTCGTCGAACGTTTAGCGATGTTACAGGATTGGTACGAAAATGGAAAACCTTCTACTTTTTGGCTTTCTGGTTTCTTTTTTACCCAAGCTTTTCTGACTGGTTCTGTTCAAAATTACGCAAGGGCTAAAAAAATACCTATTGACTTGTTAATATTTGATTTTGAAGTTCGTCGTGTTGATTACGAAAATATCCCACCGGAATGGGGTGTCTACGTGCATGGTCTTTTCATGGACGGTGGTCGATGGGATCGTAAAGCGTACGCTATCGGCGAGCAATTCCCAAAAATATTAAATGATAATATGCCTGCCGTGTGGTTGTACCCAAAGCTTAAGCCAGAATTTAAAGAAGGTCCTAGGTACAGGTGTCCGCTCTACAAAACCTTAGAAAGAAAGGGGGTTTTAGCAACGACAGGTCATTCATCGAATTTTGTACTAGCCTTTTATCTACCATCCGACAAACCATCATCACATTGGATTAAAAGAAGCGTTGCCCTATTACTACAACTAGATAATTAAAAATTCTGTTCCAAGAAAGATTAACTTTAATTATAGGTATGTTTGATTAAATACAAATTAGAAATAAAAGTAGTTTTAAGGGTGGATTCGACCAAATATGACATATTTTATCAAAGAGCAACTGAAGATTAGTTTTGCCGGAATATATACGTAATGATGTCAACCGTCACAGTAGGTTATTACTCGTACTTTGAAAATCAGATATAACCGTTTCATTTGCATGAAAACTAACTACCTATTAATAACTTATAAAAGCTTGGTTGAATTCGCCCTTAGAAAAAATTACTCATGGTATATTAATGAACATTTAATAATCTTGGGTAGTTATAGTCTATTGTAATACTCCATTACTTATATACTCTAACTGAGAAAAAATAACGATTGCTTGCGATTGTATTTCTTACTTTTTCATGTTTGTTTGTTTTCGTGTGTAGAATTTTAGAGATACTGTGTGTAATCTAGACAATTTTAATTACCTATTTTACTGATGTCACTCTAAGTAGGGTGATGGCACCAATTATGGACATTTTAAGGGTGACTTCTTAGATTTTGTCAAAAAACTGTTAAGTTTAAAATATTTAGCTTATGTCATTTATTGAAATGATTTACACATATAATAAGGATTAATATTCTCAAAACGCATTCTACAGCAACTGCATATAATAGTTTTAATTTACCAAAGAAGTTTGACATTCGAAATCGCCAGTAATGGACAGCTTGAGCCTAGAAATGGACGACCAGTGATCGACATAATCCAAAAATTAACACCCAGTCATGGACATTCAGACAGATAGACAAATTGACTAATTGGAACGGACAAACTTGCAAAAATTAAAAATAGCACTTTCACAAAACAGCCTTTATTTGAGTTTTACTGTTCTTAATTCGTTAAACATTCTTAAAAGTAGGAACTAAAATCTGAACTTTTATAAAATTGTGGAAACTAAGTAATTATCAGTCTCGATTGCTAATCAGTCTCATGTTTCAGTCGTTATATACCTAAACTATAACTATTTTTAAAACATTTAGGTACCTAAGTAACAAAAATAAATCACTTAAATTAATTTCAAAAGAAACAAAAATAACCTTACAAAATTATATGGTAACTTATGGAGATCACTCGATATCTTTGAACTTAAAAATACTGAAGTGAGTTCAAACTATTCACTTAAATTAATATCACATCAATTTGTTATACCAAACAATCACAAAATAAACAATAATAATAATCTAGCAAAATCAAATGGTTTAACTCTTGGAGAATTATATCTTCAAATTAAAAAATATGAAATAACATAAAGTGAATATGAAGTAACATAACATAATAATAACAAACTATTAAATCAAATTAAATATTATATAAATCAGGTAAGTATTTCTGCATTTCTTCTACTTTAAACATACCTCTTTTGTTGAGAGGTACAGGTTCATTTATTATTTCTACAATGTCTTGTTGGCTGTACCAAATTTTATCTGCTTTTTCCGGCCATCTAAAAGTGTTGCCTGTCGATAATATCATTGTACTTATTTCATATTGTCCTTGCTCTTCATCAATAGCTTCTGTTTTTCCTGGGAAGAATTCACCTTCATACTTTACTATGACAAACTGGCCAACTTTAATATCAGATTTTAATTTCAAAGATCTTTTCAACATATTTAAGGGTTCTTCTTCAAAATTTGAATCATCGCTTTCCTCTTTACGACGCCGCTTTTTCTGCCTTTTATCTCGTCTTGTTTCACAGCTTTGTCGTCTTTTAGACTGGACTATTTCAGATCTTTCTGTTATATAATTATCTTCTTCGTCAAAACTATCGTCACTTTCAGCATAGGTAACTTCTAAATCTGTATTTTCTGGAGTTGTGTCTTCATAGTCTATTACTTTACTTCTTGATTTAGAAGTCTTTTTTTTCTTTTTCTCAATATTTTTCTCCTTCAGCATCTTCTTTACGCGCCTAATTCTTGCTCTTTCTTCCTTTTCTTCTTCCTTTTTTTGTTTTTCCATTTGTTTCTTTTTATGATAATTTAATTTTTTGGCGCCATCTAAAACAAATAAATTAAATCCAGTTATGGACACCCAATTATCGACACCTTGTTTATTACTGGAAGCAATACAGTAAAGTCAAACTGTAAACAATGTACATAGTTGTTACTCCAAAAGGAATCATTTTAAACAATTAACTCATAATGCATAAATAAAAATAATTTTCGACACTTGTCCATCACTGGTGACTATGTTTCTGTTGGAACCAGTAATGAACATCACTAAAAATTATTTTTGGGTTATGTTTACATCTATATTCAAATCAAATTATCTTCTTAATACTCTTAGATTTCCATAAAATTATGTCACATACAGATAGCAAGCAATAAAACAAAGTAATTAACAAAAAGCTGCACTCACTCTCTTAATGATTCCCTTAATAAAAGTGGATGTTTCACACCGGAATAAATTTCACACTTCTTTACGCCCCCGTGTTGAAGAAAATGGCCGACTTTGACAAATTCATTTGACAGCTATGACAGGAAGCATCTGTACTTTACGGTTCAGTGTTGCCATAACAAAAATGCCTGTTACATTTGTTAATATTTAGGTTTTATTTTTTTAATGTCCATAATTGGTTCTTGTACATTATTGGTTCCGTCACCCTAGGTGTTTTTACTATTACCTTATTTATTAATGTAAATGGAATTAATTTTGTTGGAAATGTATTACTTAATTGACTAAAAAACTATTTGTCGCACAAGTTTGTTGTTTGTTTTGAATGGTGGTTGAATTTAGTATCCTATCACCTATGCTACGGTATAATATACCGTATATTATATACGCTACTACAATAATTGACTTACTATGATATTATCTTTCAAAATACCCCTTAATAAAACCATTATAATCCTGCAAATATCATTGTTTTTGCATCATTTGGTATTTAAATATTTTACAACAGTAATGTCTCTCAAGGTGGGAACATCTTGGTGCCTTTTTTGGGGATTTCAGGATATATGTACCGAGAGAATGTTTGTATTTTTTAATAATTTGTTCTTGTATAAACTAAATATCGCTAGAATTTTAAAATTATTCTTGGAGTTGAGATTTCGAAGCTTCTCCGCCTCTCGTTAACCCGCGTCTCGTGTCTTCGGATTCTATTAACTTACGCCTCAATTTTAACATAATGGCTTTGTTTCTTTTCTGTAAATACATGTTTAATAAGTTTTTATTTTTCGTATTATATTATTTTTACCGCCATAAGTATCATGCAAGCTATTAGTTGTATTAGGCAAGGTAGTAAGCACTTGGTATATTATAAAATAGTGATAATATAACGCTTACCATAAGTACAGCACATTCTTGTTCGATTGTTCCACATTCATCCTCTATGGTTTTGGCTTCTTGTTGTAGTCTTTGATTTTTCTCTTCAATTATTTTCTCCTTCTGCTGTTCCATCTCTTTTCCTTGTTCTTCTCTTTTCTTTATCTCCAATTTATGCGTCTCCATTGCTTCATTCTCTGTTTTAAATTTTATTTTTAAATAGTCTTTACCATGTTTTTTTTATGTTCTCGAATATATAATTTTCATCTGTTTAACTTGATCGAGAGGAATTCACAGTAAGTTAAAATATTGAATTAAGTACACAAGAAATAATTACCTTTGGCAAATAAATGATCAAAATCATTTTGATGATTTACAATATTAGCAATATGACTTTCGATTTTTGATTTCTCAGATGCTTCACATATGCCAATCATTGCTATTTGGTATTTCATTTTGGAAACCTCCTGCTTGAGACCCTAGAATTAGAAGTAGGTAGATTGTTCATAATTTGTTGAAATGGTATGTTTGGTCAAAAAATCGTCTCTCTTCCCAAACTGGAGAACAAAGGAGTACTCTCAGATGTGCGTGTTTCCTGATGAAGTTTTTCCTACATCGAAGCAAGTGATAATATAATTATATAATATGTAGATAACTAATTGTGCGTTCTGGATACGAACTCTTGTTATCCATGCTGCCACACTTTCAACTTCTGACTTTCAAACCACTAGGCTATACAAATCATTAAAGGTGACCTTTTACCACCTAAAATTTATAGGTATGGGTATATATTAACCCTTACTCAACCATAAGATATAGAGACTAAATATAAGTATGCAACTGATTTATTTAGCTGTTATGCACGGACGTAGAATTCAATGGATGTAAATAAAAAGCATCAGAAAAATAAAGTAGAGCGTACAGATTTTTTTGAATTTCATGGGAAGCATTTTTCCCTGTGGGCAATAAAGGTAATATTTGCCGCGATTTGCGCGGTGCAGACGGCAGAGCATCTAGCGACAAAACCAAATGGATAGAAATGGATCATGCCACGCGCAACGGCGAATGGCGGAGCGACTGGCGAAATGTACCGAGCGAATCGTGCAGGTTAAACCGGTCTTACTTCCAATTGCTGGGACATTGTTTCTATTTCTACTTGAGTTGATCGCAGTTCCTCTGACAAAAATCGTTCTGTGTTACGTAACGTTTGTTCTTCCCTTGTTTTACTTAATTTCAATTTTGTAACTGAAAAATAAAATAATTTTTATTATTGTCTTCGTGGACTTTAAGTTTGAAGTTCCTCGACTGCTTTCATGTACCTAGGAAGTTTAATGTTATTAGGTGGCCTATACGTGAGCAAGCACGTAAGTGCATGAGATCATTTAGGGACCACTTACGCGCATACAAACCATCAAGCATTTTAATTACGTAAAGCATTAAGTACAGCCAAATACAATTATGTACCTACTAATATGTTTTCTGTACCTAAGCCCTAAAGAGAGGTCTCTAGCTCTGTAGATAAATATATTTCATGCTGCATGATCGTCTTGGGACTGCATAAATACTACAGAATGGTCCCCTATTCTATACGTAAATGCATGTCATGCTACATGATCGTATATGATTTATATGAATCGCTGTCATGTCTTGCTGCAGGGTCGTGAAGAAACCGCGTACCTACCTACGCCTAACTCTAAAAGAGGCAATAAATAGAAAGAGTTTGTGTCCGGAACACAACATTGTTGACTCTCCGGGCTCAAGTCAGTAATCTGACGACCTAAAAAAATATACCTAGCGGGAAGCCACTGGAATCACCTATTCTTTCTTACACAAGACTTGATAACGAACCTCTATGAGTTGCTATCAACTAACCTAATTTTTGCGAAGTTATTATTCATTCAGGGTAATTAAGAAGGTAATTAATAAAAAAATCATCAAATTAAGTTATGTACTATAGAAAGTTTTATACACCTGACTTCAATTTCATTTTTAAATTGTCTCCTCGGTCTTGGTACATATTAATTATATGCTATTGGTTCGTCTTATAACACCGTCCAGTAAACCTATATGCATAAATAATATTAAAATTTGTAATAGTAATGCCCTGAAAACTTTTAATCTTTTTATTCTCAAATTAACTAACGAAAAATTGAAGTTAGCGCTCCAGTCTTCTGGGAATTTCAAATATAACCGCCAATTTGCATTTTTTTTTAAATCACAGAGTTAAGTACTCTGAAACTATTTTAAAAATATTTACTCCCTTGGATGTCGGTTTTTCACCCATTAGAGATAAAAATACATAATAACAAAATTATTTGCAGTGATTACCAAATCCATAATTCGACGGACTTTGACAACTCAAATGCATAAATGTTGCCAGGATATAGGCATTGCTGTTCAATCTTAACGATAAAAAGTTACATGGGTAACTTTTAAAATGAAATTAATTCTTACTTACTGTTATTTTCTTAATAATAATGCTGCTGTATTTTATTAACAATAAATGAAAGTTTATAAAACTATTAATTATTATCGATTTTAGTCCGCATCAGATTATTGTATGGAAGGTATTTTAATTACATAACAAGTACAAGAACACCAATCGAACACTACTTTGACAACGTAGGTCCTGTATTTCATGGATAATACTACCTATTGGTACTAATAATATCAGACAAGCTGAAATGATGGCATCCAAACACCGGACACCCATTAAAAAACTTATGTCAGTCGAGTCCATTGAGGTATAGGAGCAGCCCTATCTACGAAAAAAAACGTGCATACCTACGTTACAAAATAAAGCGGTTTTGTTCCTACTATTGTCCACTTGGACGTGACTTTGACATTCCTTTGTCAAAGTGGGTTTTAGTAGTTAGTAAAGAGAAACACAAAATGGCGAACATGGCACACGTCTGACGTCATGAAAAAGTATAGCGAAACTGTTGCGTATAGAGTTGGATTGTTTTTATTTCATACGTAGGACAAGGACGCCATTATGTTTATTATTTCGTCTTTTAAACTATTCCATAACTAAGTATCTATATGACATTAGACCACATCTATAAATATATATCTATGGTCGAGTCCTTCTTTTTCTTTAATCATTGGTCGTCATGCTCATGAGTCGGCATCGTCAGGTCAAGTCCAAGGAACAATAAAATGTATTAGGTACCTACTTAAAGATTCAGCCACGGCTTGGCCGCACATGAGACAGAGAATTTTAGTTCCCTAAAAGGTTATTTTAAAAGAAATGTAACAAAATTTAACGAGCAGAATTTAAAGATATCGAAAAAATGACCAATATTGTAGAGCGTCTTAAGACCTTTTTTTTCGTGCTCACCTCTATTAATTAAGCAATAGCCCCTGTTTTCAATGTATTGGATGAATCTAGCCCTTTTTATTTAAAAATGTTTTAATGTTTAAATAAAAATGTTTATTGTGAGTTTTACAACTCTGTTTAGCCCGAAAACCTGATACCGAGTTGGCAACACTGCCGACATGTTGTCTGTTAAGTCATGTCATGTCAAATAATTTGCGGCACGCCAAGTGTAAAGTAAAATAAATGTGTTGCGTGTATTTCAAGAAAGTTCTTAGACGAGATCTTTGTTAGACTACAGTGAAACAAATAATTCTTTAAGATGTAGAAAACGAACGTGAAAGTCTGACTATAAATCGGTAAAATAAGTTACATGTAAGATAGATTAATCAAAGCCGCATTCATGTGTAAGTCATCGAAAATGGTTTCTGGCAGCACCAGAGTGATACAGGTCACCAACATCGCCCCTCAGGCGACCAAGGACCAAATGCAAACGCTATTTGGCTACTTGGGTAAAATTGACGACATTAGGTTATATCCGACAATCCGCGACGTCTCATGTCCCGTGCAGTCGCGGATATGTTACGTTAAATATTACGACTCGGCAACGGTGAATGTAGCTCAACACATGACAAACACGGTGTTTATCGACCGGGCGTTGATTGTCATTCCCATGCAATCGGGCGAGATACCGGACGAGCACAAGGCGCTGGAGATGTCCAGTAACGGCACGCTGGTGCCCGGCCTGAGCTCAGTGGAGCCGCGCCTTCCCGCGCACGTCGTCAACTCGTTAGAGGGCGTGCCGCCGAACCAAGTCATACATACGTATGACCCGAAATTAGCAGCAGCAGGACTCCCGCCATATCCGCCGCTGCCCGCCGCCTATGATTCCCGGAAAATAGAAGAAATTAGACGTACCCTCGTCGTGATAGACGTTGAACCTCTAACGCAGCAGCAACTGATTGACCACTTCTGCCAAGCTGGTGAGGTAAACTACCTCCGGTTTTGTGAACGAGACACCGACAAGCTGAAGTATGCCTTGATTGAAATGACTGAACAAGAAAGTATTGTTAAAGCTATGCAGTTGAATTTGAGTACAATAGAAGGTCACATGATAAGGGTAAATAGATTTCAATACTACTTATTCTTGTGTTTATAGTTTTTTCTCTAATGTCAAAAGTCAACAATTTTTCACTGGGAGAACCTAGTACTCATTTAGTACTCAAAATAATTTTCTTTGTAAATAGCCTGCAAACAATCAAACAAATGTCAAATTTTTTTGTACAAATGTAAAGTTTGACTAAGATGAAATGCATAGTTGATACATAATCTAAAATTTTACAGGTACACCATGCTACTCAGGCGATCTCAAAGCCGCAGACCAAGAGCAATGAGGCAGCCCAGCGAGAGATAGAGGAAGCCATGTGTCGCGTGAAGGAGGCACAGAATCTCATCTCCGCTGCCATTGATCCTGTCATCGGCTTGCTTTCTAAGGACAAGAGAAGGTATACTCCTATATCATTCATTGTTATTGATTTTAGATGGCTTTGTAGAATAGTTGGTGTCGGTAGTAACCTTGGTATAAGTTTGACATCAACAGGGAGATGGATAATGTAATATAATGTTGTTGTTTGTATTGTTTAAATAATGTGTGTGTATTACTGATGCCCAGGGTCTATTTTCCATCAGGTGTCTTGTCTTAGCTTAGGTTAAAAATATTGTGAATAGTGGTTTGGCTGAGGAGCCAACATATTAATATAGCCACAACATAATAAATCATCTAATGGTGATCTTCACAGTTTTAAGCTAGTCTAGCTTTATCTAAACTAATATTATAAAGAGAAAAGTTTGATTTTTTATTTGTTTTTAATAGATAAACTCAAAAACTACTGGACCAATTTCAAAAATTCTTTCACCAATAGGATGCTCTATTGTTTCTGAGTAACATGGGCTATATTTTATATAAAAAATATTAGGGATCTATATGATAACCAAAGGAAAGCAAGGGTGGTTACTAGTTAAAGACATAAATTATTTATTTATTTAAAACTTTATGCCCTATACATTACCTATTAAATAAATAAATACATACGTATAGATGACAAAGGCGGACTTAATGCTAAAAGCATTCTCTCCCAGTCAACCTTCAGGCAGTATGAACACAACGATTAAATTAGTATTAAATTAGTTTGTACTAAGTGGTTTGTATTTGTTTGTACTAATGTAATGGTGTTTCAGGACGCGTTCCCGGTCCCGTTCGCGGCGTCGGTCGCGTTCCCGTTCGCGGCGGTCGCGCTCGCGGCACCACAGCAAGCGCTCCCGCTCGCGCTCCAGGCACCGCTCGCGCCGCTCTCGCTCGCGCCACCGACACCGGACCAGGTGACACCATAGATTAATTATAAAAAAAATGAAAATAAACAAAAAATAAATAATTAACCCCTGACAAAAAAAGAGGGGTATTATAAGTTTGTTGTTATAACTTCAAGTTAGTGATTTTTTTATGTAATAAATATAATACCTATGTATTTTTATTTTTAAAAAATGTGCTGGGGAGTTTCTTTACGGCTTTTCTTCTCCTCCGTGACAAATCACCTTTCCGAAAATCCAAAAAATGACGTACATAAGTGTATCAGTGATACCTATTATATGAATAAATTATTTTGAATTTTGACGTGACTGCGTATCTGTATGTCTGTCTGTGGCATCGTAGCTGCCAAACAGATGAACCGATTTCGATCTAGTTTTTTTTTGTTTGAAAGGTGACTTAATGGAGTGTTCTTAGCTATGTTTAGTGTAAATAAAACCGTCGGCGTTTTTTAAATTTTAATTTAGATAAATAGATTATAATAGAAACTGTATACCAGTGTGTGCCCAACACTAGGAATCCCTGTCGTAGGTGCCATAGACAACGCATGAAGATAAGAACCCAAACTGAGAACAGAAATTCAAACTCATGATTCAAATTTTTGACTCTGGGAATGACCCTTTGAACGCCGGGCCCGCATGGTAACCAAAACGCCATGTGGGTTGTAATATTTATTATGTATTTGTTGTGTGGGTGAGGGTTAAGTTTGCATAAGCAGTAGCTTATATCACAGTAGTGAACAAACATCTATTGTAGCCAGCCTGCCAGACCCATTGTAATCTATCTAGTCGCCAAGATTTACAGTTGAGATGAACCGTAGGGCATCCCTAATCTCCAGAATCTGCTCGAATTCGAATTTATTAGTCTTATTTCATGTTTTTGTAAGTATAGATAATTAGGTGAAGGAAATAAAAGATAAATTAAAATTCTGCAATGTTGATTGTTTTTTAAATTGAGCAAACAAAAACTTCTAAGTACCATAACATTTAGTATATTTGTGTAAGTTGGCGACTTTAGTTTTGGTGCTAGCAACATTATGAGCATATTGACATCAGTTTTAGATTAACATTAGTTTCTCATTTTTATTAATAATTTTTTTGCAGGTCCCGTTCACGCCACCGCAGTTCCCGACGGTCCCGCTCAAGGTCTCGGCACCGCAGCTCGCGGTCCAAGCGGGACCGCTCCCGGGACCGCAAGGACAAAAAAGATTCCACTGACAAAGATAAGGAAAAGAGGGATAAGTCGAAATCGCCCGCAAAGGTTGTGGAAAAGGATGAAAAGGAAGAAGTGAAGCTGGATCCGGTGGAGACCAACGGCACCGGGTCCGATGCTAAATCTCAGGGGTCCACGCCGGTCGACGACAAGGATAAGGAAGTTGAGAAGGAACCCGAAAAGGAGATCAAAGAGAAGGATAAGGATAAGGAGAAGAAAAAGGATAAGGATAGGTCGCCGTCGAAGAAGCGAGATCGCTCGCGTTCTAGAGACCGCGATCGCAAACGGTCCCGGTCCAAGCGGAGGTCCCGGTCGCGGTCCCGCAGGAAGCGGTCGCGGTCGCGCAGGAGGACCCGTTCCCGGGATCGGAAGCGATCTCGGTCGAGGGAGAGGAAGCGATCGCGTTCCCGGGATAGGAAACGATCGCGCTCTAGAGACAGGAAGCGATCAAAATCTAAGGACAGGCGGCGTTCTAGATCCAGGGACAGAAAACGTTCACGATCCCGCGACCGCAAGAGATCTCGCTCCCGCAGGACCCGGTCGAAGAGCCGCTCCCACAGGGATTCCAAGACCCCTCACGATAGAAAATCCCGCGACAAGAGCCCTAGTCTTCCTACGGTAGTCGAGGAGAAATTCAATTCGACGCTTGAAGTGAATTTGGCGGACGAAAAGAATTCCCCTGACAACATGGATATTTCCAACTCGCCGTGATTAGCGAGTCCATTGAGAGTCAACAATAGCCACGAGAAGTACGGATAGGGCATTGTGCGCCTAAACCTCATTTGCCTTACTTTTACGAACCTAGTGTATTTTGAATTAATGTCAGTTTGTCATTTTGCTTGTCTGTTTTTTAGTGGAGATTTTCACGATGTAATTAGGATAATTATTGATAAATAAATACATGAATTAACACCATGTTTAGTTTATTACTGGCAAATAATATCCAACTCAACTTATTTCTAATTGCATATCTCTACTTTTATGTGATGCAATCAAATAATAATTACAGCGGCGCCTTATAGCATATCACTTGGTATAGGCCCTATAGATCTATAGTTCTATCATCCAGTTGCGTAGTCGTATCGAAATAAGCCTCCACTTATGACAGTGTTATTTCACTTTGTTATTGCCCTTAGCAGCTATTCTCTATCTCTATTCTATCTATCGATCCATATCCTCAAGCCGTTTGCTTAGCGAAAGCCACAAAATTCAGTGTTGAATGCACACATCAAATTATTGTTTTGTGATATAATGTTATTACCTGCATCCATTCATCCATCCAACCTCCGATAAAAGTTTCATGTGTCTCATGTTAAATAGTTAACAAAGGGAAATAGTCTCATGTTTTTAATTTCAGCAATCATTTTCTCGCATCTCCAAGAGCTGATGGATGGAATCATTTTCTCGAGAACTTTCTACATACACATTTTCGTCGTACCTTACGGGTGACTTAAAATACTGATCCCGAACCCCATGAACACTAGGGTGTCGTAAAAGGCGCAGAAGCCGGCCCGCTTGGTAAGGCTCCACATGGATTATGTTCGGGATGAAGGCTTTACGAGCCATTGAAGTATAATGTCATAGAACAGACATCTCGAACAAAATGTATGTCCCGCCGGGAGGTTCGTTTTTCAAAATTGAGCCCCCGTTCTCCTTCCAAAATCGAACGAATCCATTGAAGATTGAAGCCACGTGGCGCCAATGCATTGGGACATACTTGGTGTTCGCGGTGTCGGTTCTTCTATACGCTAGTAATAATACTTCAATGTTAAGAGCCAGTTTTCTTTCTTTCCATTCTCGGTCGGTAATGCCTTTGGTGTTACCAGAGCCGGCGCGGCGGCGTTAGGGGGGGCAAGTTCGGGCGACGGCCTGGGGCGCCACATTTGGGGTGAGGCAATGGGGTGAGGAGCAAAAAAAAGGAAAAATAAAAATTATTTATTAAGAGTCTCCTCTCACAATGTGAGGGGTACAGGTGGCAGTCTACCACGCTGGCCAATTGCGGATTGGTATAGACTTCACACAATTTTGAGAACTTTATTGGACTCTCAAGTGTGCAGGTTTCTTCACGACGTTTTCCTTCACCGAAGCAAGTGATAATTAACTTATAATACGCACATAATATTTGAAAATTAGAGGAGCGTGCCAGGATTTGAACTCGGGCCCCCGCGTTCGGGAGACCAACGTTCTAACCACTAGACTATCACTGCTGTTTTACTAAGGACTTGATAAATTGGTCAATATGATACATGTATCTATAATGCTCATAAAATAAATTAAGCCATGTCAATAGTTATTTAGGCAGGTACAAGGTAAGGTAAGGATCTGCAAACAGACAAAATTATTTTTTTACCACTATTTAAATTCTTGTGCAATATTATGCAATACAACGATTACACAATGTTATGCAATTAATCCATGTTTAAAAGAGGACATTGTGATCCTCACTGCATCACTTTGAAATCAACCGGTAAGAGGTTTTAGATTTAATTATTTAGCAAGTTACAGCAGTGTTATTGACAATGGTATCTCATGTAGAAACTACGCACAAGGAACTTCAGAATTATCCGCATAACAGTTCTGAAGGCAATCGCTTTATATATTCTGAGAGTATTTTAGGAGAAAAAGGTGAGTCGAGGGTATCTTCTAGAAGTCGTAATAGTAGCCAGTCTAGAAATAGATGCAACTGCGAAGCTTCGAAAACAAGAGAATTCCAAAAAGGAACCGTGGAGGAACCAATCACAATAATTAACCACACGAATCAAGGAGTTATAATACAGATTGACTTCAAATCAGCCATTGGTTCCAATTTGAATCAATGTGATCAGACTAATTGCTTGGCGACAACGAATGAAGAAGAACCAGAATACTGTAAAGGTCAATCAACTATCATGATTTTCAGTCGATCCGTAGATAATTTGAAGGAAATTAAACGTATAAGTGACAGATGTGTACACACAAGAGGTACAGACGAGTCCACGAATAAATCTAAAGACACGTCTCAAAATGTATTTGTTGATAATGAGATTGGAGACATTTGTGACGTTGAGCTCATTGAAGAAGTAAATGGTAATGGAGATTCTCGAGGAATATCTAGAGGGCATTCCCGAGGAAGATCTAGAGGTCATTCCCGAGGAAGATCTCGAGGTCATTCCCGAGGAAAATCTAGAGGGCATTCCCGAGGAAGATCTAGAGGCCGCTCCCGAAGTAAATCTAGGGAGCAGTTCCAACGAAAATCTAAAAGGCATTCCCGAGGAAGATCTAGAAGCCGTTCCAGGAGTGAATCTAGAGGACATTCCCGAAGTAGATCTAAGAGGCATTCTCGAGGAAATTCTAGGGCCAATTCTCGAGGAAGAGCTAAAGGCCAGTGCCGAAGAAAACCTAGGGAGCATTCCCAAGGAAGATTTAGAGCTTGTTACAAATAAAGATCCAGAAGTCGTTACCAGCTAACATTATGGAGAATAAGGTGGGACCGTTTCCGAGATGGATCTGGATATTATCCCAATTGCTCTAGATCCACTACCGGGTGATTTAGCAGTGAACAAAATAATAATTTACCAACTTACAAAAGAGATCTACCTACTGTCTATTTCGGAAATGGATTTACGTAAATGTGAAGCAAATAATATAGCATTATTATCAAGATAAAAGTAATACATACATGGTTATGTCAAGTAATATTTATAAAGTGAATATTATTATTATATACACAAACAATTTATTCTGTAACCAGTTAATTATCATAATCGTAAGTAATTTGTTTAAGGTAATAGTCATAATTTTATAAGATTTAATTTTACCTGCAACACAATGGGACTGATAAATTGTTCGAAAAGTTAATTTTCTGCATGAATAGACTTTCATTTACCATAATCAGTTATTGTGAGAAAATGTTTCTCCAGCAGTTGAATTCAGATAATGTCCAAGTTAGTGTACTTTTTGTAACGTCGATATTGAAATAAATGTTATTTTAAAATTAATTGTGTTTCAGGGTTACCTATCAATAATCGCCTACGTCCACTTTTACAATCCGGGGTCACTAAAAGTCCAGACTGGCATTTTTAGTATACGTGTAGAAGTTTTGGAAGAATTTTATGAGGAGTCTCCATTGGACAGTGAAGTGGTGCCGAGTAGGAGGTGGCTGCAAGCAGGAGAGACGCCGTACCCCGGCTACTGCCGCGCGCCGGGCAGCAGCGTGTGTTTACCTGTACTTTGTAATTGTGCTAAATTGACGGAACTATGGCAAAATATGAACAACCGTTGAGGTTGCGTTGAGCAATAGAACACTAATTGCACGAAGGTCGAAGTTTAGCTGATAGTTGTCAGTAATTTATAAATAACATTTCGTTTTAATGTTTTTAACTTACAAGCTATGCTATTTAAATAAAGTTATATAATTTTCACGAATATAAATCAAAATTATTTCCCCTACACATTTACAGTACCTACTAATATTCCTTTCTCGGTTGTATTATGATTTCACTTTAGTAAAAAACTCGCGTGGTACTACTTATGTCACTGCGGATTCTACAAATTACGGCCTTATCACACTCGAATATTCGAATATTCAAGCTTAGGTACATAGATATAGCCAAAAATAGTAAATTTAGTGATTGGGCTACTGTAGGTATTTATAAAAGTAGAAACAAAATGTATGACCTCTATGCCGAGAAAAAATACAATTTTTCTCCAACTTTCCACGAGCATGTGAGAAATTATTCTAAAATCTTTAAAATCGTTTGCATTCAGGCGAAATCAATGTATATAAAGGACAAAATTATTAACTCGGATGACAAAATAAAAACGATTTGGAATATAATTAGCAGTGAGAACGGCAACGCAAAGTCCTGTGATTTCAGTTACGAATTGTTGATTAATAAAAATATAATCACTGCTGATAAAGACGTGGCAAGCGAGTTTGAAAATCATTTCTGTAACATTCCTATAACGTTAACCCGTTCACTAGCTTCTTCACCGGCGGAAGCACTTTCTACAGGGTCTGTCGTTAATAGTGGATAATCCGTAACTCGGAGGTAGCCCTGAGGTCCAGCTACAAGAAAATCTACTTTTTTTGTTAGGGTTGTCACTGCTGTGAAAATGGTGATTTTTTTTTCATTTTTTCTTAATTATCACTACTTTGACTACTAATTCGGTTACCATTTTTACAAAATAAGGTATTTTTGTGTACTTTTTTTTGCTTGTTACTCAGAAATATCTGTGCTATTGTATGAAATTATTATTTTAGGTATTACTTACTCTAAACTTGATTAAAATTAAGTTTGAAATTTTTTAAAATTTTATCTCTTATTTCTTGTCAAGTTTTAATCATTAAGTGTGAAAAAAAAATGTACTACGCCATATTTGCCCACTATCTTAAAAACATTCCTAGTTTGTGTAGATTCCAAAAAGGTACCACAATGTGTAGGTTTTATAGGGAATATTTTGCTGTAGGAGCGAAAAAACTTAAACGGTCAGAAATTCAGTATAGCACGAAATGTGTTAATGACGCGCAAAATTTCGTAATATTATTTATTTAATAAATTTTCTGCATTTTTAAAGGTTTATACATCACTTTACCCAGCCCATAGAACCTTTCTGTTGCTAAAATTATAATAAACTACTTGCAGTTAGTAAAAAAATATTCCAATATCAGGTAAAAAAGTGAACAAAAAAAGCAAAACACACTTACCCCGCGTGGCATAAGGTCCATTGTTGGTCATTGTTATTTAAAAAGAACTATTCCTTCCACAACCACCAGATGTGCCCTTTGTTTATTATTGCGACAATGTTCCTCTTTCTCAGAGCTCAGCTCAGTGTGATTTTAAGAGTCGCATGCGCTCTTGTTCACTGTATTTTTAAACGCTTTTATTTAGCTTCACTTCGGAGCATCAAAGCATCAAATCAAATCTTGTAACGTTAATTTGAATGACTTCCCTTTAATGAAAATTGATGAAATTTGGCAGACATGTGTATTTCCGATGACAATACACGAAAATTAAAAAAAAAAAAAAAAAATTAAATTAAAAAAAACGATTTTCAGACTTTTTTTTTTTTTTTTTTTTCAATTTATTAGGGTTAACAAACAGTTTACAACAAGGTTTAATATAGTACACATACAATATATAATTTTAGTAAGTCGTAAACCAACACCGCTAACCACAAATTACTAGTAAGTAGGTACAGAAGCAAATATTGAAAGTGGATGGCTAAAGTTATCTAACAGAAGCTGAATACTATAATATTACAATGGTTGAGGCTATAGTGAGTAATATATGTAATATAATATAAATAAGTAATTTTGATAAACTTTATACAAAACAAAGCTTAGATATTAAAATCTAATATTTACTTTAATTATATTAACTAAACTAAAAATTTATAATATAATTTAATTTACTATAATATTATTACAGACTACTCCAAGAGTGCAGTCTGCAATAATTGCTTTTTAAAAGTACCAGGAAGAGTATTTATTATTTATTTAGACTTTAGACGCATAATTCTCTATGTTCTATTTTACGTAGAGACTTGAAATTTTCACAACTTGTAGCTAATTTTATAAACTAAACATTATTGAAATAAAAGCGTTTAAAAAAAAAATTTTTTTAGGATTCAACTTATTTCAACTGTTATTGTTTTTCGATATTGGACTTTGTTTTGCTTTGTGATTTGGACTAGTTAACTTGATGATCCTGACGACTTGGCTTTTCTTTACGGACGTTAATTTTGGCTGTGTATAATTTGAGAGAAACATGTCTCAATACATACCGATAGATTACGCAAATATGCATTTTATTTACGGCGAAAGCCATGGCATCGCAAGTAAAGCTGCTGAAGTCTATCGAGAAAGATACCCTAATGCTCGGCATCTCGATTACCGTGTCTTCATTCGAGTGCACAAAGCATTTCGTGAAGGAAGATTTCCTGGGAGTGGCGTAGGCGGAGGCAGAGAAGGACGGCGTCAACGATACAATCCAGCTCAAGTGTTGGAATTAGTTGAAGAAAACCCTGGCACATCCATAAGTTTCATATCGAGGCATACAGGTATACCACAGAAGTCTGTCCACAGAATTTTGAAAAGGCATGAACTGTATCCGTATCATTACTAAATAATTTTAACGATATATCGATTCCATTAGCTATGTCAAGTGATGAATAAACCTTTAAAAATACATTACAAAACTTGAAATTCTTAAAAAATACATAATTTTTTCTTGAATTAATCATAATTGTGAAGTTTTGCGGCTTGCGTGAAGCGCTCATAGCCCTGCGACTTGCGTCGATCTTAAGTGATCGATAAAGTTAAGCAACAGCGGGCGCGGTCGGTAGTTGGATGGGTGACCGCTAGTGGCAAAAAATTCTTGAGCGTTTCCGTGCTTCGGAGGACACGTAAAGCCGTCGGTCCCGGTTGTTATCATATGATAACAGTCGTTAAGCCATGTCGGAGGCCCTCGGGCGGTTTGAAAACTTCCGACAATTGGGTTGGTCACTAACCCCTCTACCAATCCGCACTGGAGCAGCTTGCATACTCCACGTATGCTCTAGGTCTCCTCAAGAGGAGAGACCCGTGCCCAGTAGTGGGTCATTAATGGGTTGAAGCCAGCCAGCATGAAGTTTTGCGAGTCATTAACACATTTCATGACATACTGAATTTCTGACCGTTCTAAGTTTTTTCGCTCCTACAGCAAAATATTCCCTATAAAACCTACACATTGTGGTACCTTTTTGGAATCTACACAAACTAGGAATGTTTTTAAGATAGTGGGCAAATATGGCGTAGTACATTTTTTTTCACACTTAATGATTAAAACTTGACAAAAAATAAGAGATAAAATTAAAAAAAAAATTCAAACTTAATTTTAATCAAGTTTAGAGTAAGTAATGCCTAAAATAGTAATTTCATACAATAGCACAGATATTTCTGAGTAACAAGCAAAAAAAAGTACACAAAAATACCTTATTTTGTAAAAATGGTAACCGAATTAGTAGTCAAAGTAGTGATAATTAGGAAAAAATGAAAAAAATTCACCATTTTCACAGCAGTGACAACCCTAACAAAAAAAAGTAGATTTTCTTGTAGCTGGACCTCAGGGCTACCTCCGAGTAACGGATTATCCACTATTAACGACAGACCCTGTATATTAAAAAATCATGTTAATGAATGTAACATTTTATTTGAATTTAAACATATAACCACTAGAGACTTAATTAAAGCATTTCAGTCTCTGAAGGTAAAGAATACAGGTGACTTGTGGGGCATCTCGGTAAAAATAATACAGTATATTATAGATATCATAGCTCCATATTTGGTCGTAGTTTTTAATAAATGTATAGATCTCGGTATCTTTCCAGATCTTATGAAATGCAGCAAAATCATTCCACTTTTTAAAACAGGTGAAAAAACTGATGTTAATAACTATAGACCAGTTTCTGTTTTACCAACTCTTAGTAAGATCTTCGAAAAGATAATACTGAATCAAATGTTAACCCATTTCAATAATAATAAATTATTACATCCTGAGCAATACGGTTTCACGAAAGGCCGGAGTACAACCGATGCCGGGGCTAGGCTTTTAAAGCATATATTTGAAGCATGGGAAGCATCACAAAATGCCATAGGTGTATTTTGTGACTTATCTAAGGCATTTGATTGTGTTGAGCACGAAACATTGCTGCTTAAACTTGGCCACTATGGTATAAAAAACAAGGCCCTTAGCTTGATCGCGTCTTATTTGAGTGATAGAATACAAAAAGTAAGCATAAACGATATTAAGTCATCGGGGTCACCGGCTGTGATGGGTGTACCGCAGGGATCTATATTGGGTCCGTTTCTTTTTCTGGTATATATTAATGATTTACCACATTATGTAAAGAACCAAGCGGATATTGTACTATTTGCTGATGATACATCATTAATATTTAAGTGTGAAAGGAATAAAGTAAATTTCGACGACGTAAATAGTGCTCTTTCGCATGTATCACGTTGGTTCACTATCAATAACTTACTTTTAAATGCAAAAAAAACTAAATGTATAGAGTTTGTGCTACCTAATGTTAAAAAAGTCAGCAAATCTCTTAAACTAAATAATGAAACATTGCATATGGAGGAATCAACGGTCTTTTTAGGGGTGACCTTAGATAGTAAACTTCAATGGGGCCCACATATAACAAATCTCGCGACAAAACTTGGTAGGGCTGCTTATGCTGTTAGGAGAATAAGGCAGTATACCGACGTCGAAACTGCTAGGATAGTTTATTTTGCTTATTTCCACAGTGTTATGTCATATGCCATCTTGCTGTGGGGCAAAGCAGCCAATATAGAACAAATTTTCATTCTCCAAAAAAGGGCTGTTAGGGCTATCTATAAACTTAAGTCTCGGGAGTCTTTGCGTGAAAAGTTCAAGGTAATAGGTATACTTACAGTAGCTTTCCAGTATATCTTCAATAATGTAGTTTTTATAAGGAAGAATATAAACGCGTATAAACAAAATTTTGATATTAATAATCGCCAAACAAAAAGAATGTATCAATTAATTACGCCTTCGTTCCGCCTAAGTAAAGTGCAACGATCTTTCATAGGGCTTGGTGTACATTTCTATAATAAAATCCCAAAAATAATACGTGACTTGCCAATAGAATCTTTCAAAAAACGTGTAAAAACACAATTGTTAGGCAAGGGATATTATAGTGTAAACGAGTATTTAAATGACAAAGACGCATGGAAATGATTAGCTCTGCAACCAGTTCCACTCAGAATAGTAAACTTTTGTATGATAATATCTTTTTTGTAATATTTTTTTTTAAAAGATGTGCTGAGGAGTTTCTTTAGGCTTTTCTTCTCCTCCATGACAAAGCACCTTCCGAAAAGCCAAAAAATGACGTGCATAAGTGTATCAATGATACCTATATGAATAAAATATTTTGACTTTGACTTTGACAGTTTCCGGAGTGAGCGGATTCAAAGCGGAACGGGTGCGCAACTGCGCAACGAATACGCCGCGCCTCCGCGGCGAAAACGTCGCTGACGCACGGCGAATTCGCCGCGGACATCATTTTGCTGTGTGCGTTCAGAGAGCGTCTTGTACATTGCAATCACGCCACGCACAAGCGTCGAAACCGCTGTGTATCCGCGTCACGTCCACGACGTTTTCGCAGCGGACGCGCGGCGTATTCGCTGCACACCTGTTCCGCTTAGAATCCGCTCGGAAACCGTCAGTGTGATAAGGCCCTTATAATTCAATAATATTTGTGCCTTATCGCATGGTCGATCTAATCGTGAATATGTTGGAACATGTAATAAGGTCTGCTAAATATCGATATAAATACTAAAATCGTAAATCCTGTTAAGAAAAATATTTGTGTTCTGTATGGGTTTAATAAATAAAAACTTTGAACGCATGTTATATAAATGAAAACGCATATTATGTTAACATTTTATTAAGATTACAGATAATGAGAATATACACATGTGAATACATATTAAATGAAATTTATACACAGCCGAAAGTACTGTTGAGTTCTTAGCATATATAAATTAATATTATTTTGTTACTCAAGCTATACTAACAAAAATTGCAATATATTAAAAAATGTAAACGCTATACTTATAAATTATGTGCTAAATACCAACATTTATTTATGTTGTTTGATTTCAAATCCTCTTGGCTTTTGATGACGTCTAATTAATAACGTACAGAATTGATTCCCACAGAGTGAATTCCAATTAATACTAAACAGCTTTTCTTTTAAATACTTAATTGAATGCGTTCTGTTTTCCTGGATAATATGCAACGGTGCATTACATTTTCGTATAAGAAATATTTTTTGTCATCAAAATTTATAAATATTTTTTTTTAAATACATAACTTAATGCGTTGGAACTTAACTAATAAATAACATTAACTTTAAATTGTGTCGTATTTGTTTCACAGCCATGCCCACGCTAGTATTTTATGCCCATTATTTGTTGCTCACAAACAATATGTTCTTCCCCATTTTGAAAAAAGAAATCACAACAAAGTTATAAGACATTAGTCAAGACATTAGTGTGTAAAATATATCTATATTTTCACACCTTCTGAGGCACAATAGAAAACCTTTATACAATAAGATCCCAACAAATTTTCTTTTACTGATAGACATTAATTAAAATTTCATATACGCACATATCTTCCGAAAACAAGAGAAGAGAATATACTAAGCTCGCAGTTCCTACACTACCTCATCATACGAGGCATTCAAGCTGCCACCCACCGTTAGATGGCGTTAACTTCATAGAGTAATAAGTCAGTCACCACAGAGTACGCGAGGTGTTCAGTATGGCAGTATGTCATGCATGGCGTACCGCCACGTCCAGCGGCGGGCTAGCGCCTCGAACCGCGGCCGCTCTCGCACGTACATCTCACCTAACTCTGGTTCCATGCATACCTGAAGCAAAAGTTATATAACTGTAAATTTTAAAATTTCATAATCACCCCTACACTGATATTTTATCGAAAAGAGAATCTGAAGTAGCGACATGTAATCGTTAAAAAACAATAAAGGTCGAAATTCGACCACAGTGCAGGACTCACTATGGTTCATTTTATAGATGAGTCTTATTTGGTAAACAATCTTACAGGGTCCTTTTATCGTAATTTGTAATTTAAAAATAATAATATTAATTTAATGCCTAACCTAATTTCTATTTACAATTTAAAAAAAATTATACTAATTTAAATTATTATTTCAATACCAAATAGGGCCAAGTTTGTTTACCAAATTGTTAACTAATACATTTACCAATACATAATACATTGTTTACCAAATAAGACTTAAAAACAGTCCATACTCTGCTATAGATAGCATAATGTCTAGGATTTCAAATCTGTGTTTTAATTCTAAATTGTTATTGTTTCCTTAATTCTACTTGTGCACCTTACCTCATCTTATCTAAGTATATACAGCATTCCGCATCTTAAGGTTGTCTGGAAGAGATCACTGTGTAGCGATAAGACTGCCTTTTGTACTCTATTTACTTGCCTACGTTACATTGTTTTTGTCCTATTTTTGGTGTGCAATAAAGAGTTAAATAAATAATCTATACATATTAATAAAATTGAAGAGTCTGTCTGTGATTTCGAGATAAATGATTTTTTCAAGTTGCAAATCGTTACTTGCACGATACCAACACCGAAAAATGAGTTTTTAAAATTTTTGTCTGTCTGTCTGTTTGTTTGTCTCCGCTAATAATAAATACTATTATAAAGACTAGTACTCACAGCGGTGTAGGGATCGGTGAGCAGGCTCTGTATGGAGATGAGTACTTTGCTGAGCGTGAGGGCGAGCGACCAGTTGTGGTGCACGGAGTCGATGCCCACGTCCCCGTGGCGGGACACATTGGGGTGCAGGATGCGCGTCAGGAATCGCACCACCGGGGGACTCATTGGGTACCTGTGACGTTTGGACGTTACTACTGCGATAGGGCGTGGCTGGAGGACTATGTCCAGCAGTGGAGCTCTAAAGGCTGATACGGATGGATGACTTACGAAACAAGTGTATATACAGGTGAATTTATAAGTGGATGGCCAAATTCGAAACAAAAGGAATAGTGAAAAATGGTCATAGGAGTCGAGCGGCCAATTTTGATGAAAACTGCATCATTAGATAATATTCCTGGCCGGGAATGGAACCCGTTAATTTTGAAAAATAAACTCACCCTGTATTATTATACCATTCGACAGTGTTGCTAACAATGATCAAATTCTGGGAAGTAATGACATACCCCAAACTTAAGAAAAATATTGAATTTAAAAAACTGCTGCATGTTAAATGATGTTATTAATTTTTTTTGTTAAAAATGAGCTCTTTCCTTAAGTATGCCATTCAAATTTAAATAAATAAAGTGTTTTATTATTAATTTGCTGTTGTATCCTGCCAAGGAAACAGTCAAAAACAACATGACTTACGAATAAGGGACTTGTATGTAGAGGTAGAAGACTCCGCCCTCGTAGGGCGAGCCCACCGGGCCGGTGACGCTAGCCTGCCAGTGGCAGCACTTGGGGTCCAGCGGTGTGGCCGCGATGCCCTCGGGGGGGTCGTTGCGCATCATCTGCAAAGTCAAAGTCAAAATATTTTATTCATATAGGTATCACTGATAACCTTATGCACGTCATTTCTGCAAACAACATCCTCGATCAGCAATCTTATATTACACTAGTAACCGCCCTCGCTTTGGTTTGGTTTTCGTATAGATCGCAATTTTTTTAAATACGTTACTGAGAAACAATAGAGCATCATATTGATAAAAGAATTTTTGAAATTGGTCCAGTAGTTTTTAGGTTTATCCATTACAAACAAACAGAAAATCAAAACTTTTCTCCTTATAATATTAAAAGCTCTGTTTGCATATAATCCATAAAATAGTTATTGATATAGGAGCTTAGCTTGAATTTAGAATCGATTGGCTTTGAGCCTTGGTGAAAGGATCAAGCATTAGCTTATTTTGTACCTCAGACTTGTAAATCAATGTCACCCAGAAATTTTTTAATAAAGCTTATATTGACAGTGATACATAAATGATATGCCATAGAAACCGGCTGTAAATATTTATTAATACCTTGAGCTCTATCCTAAGCCTGTTCCGTCGCCACGCGTTCTCCTCGCCCGCCGGCTGCGCTTGGATACACATCTGCACCAGGCAGTTGCGACAGAAACATGACTCCACCAGAGACTGATACTTCTGCAAACAGTTTACCAAATGTATAGACAATCTGTAAAGTACTTTTCACGGCACAGGTCTCTTGTTATAAATGGCCTGCGCAGACGAGGGAAAGTCTTTAGCGTACACTATAACTTTATCAAACATATCACTTTAAAAATCTGACATTGTTTTCTGGTTTAATCAGAAATGTATAATAGTTGGTAAAGATTTAGAATCTGGTATCAGGAGGGGGGACGAGATGAGGAGTGGGGGAGGGAGTGATTGTTGATTACAACAGTACCAGTCGCAACTCTCAGCGACGCACCGTTTTCGAAAAAATTGAGAAAAACTAACCTAACCTCAAAATTCTAAAATATAATCATACAGCTTCATGGTGTCTTTTCTTGCCGTACAAGTGATAGTATAAACATTAAATTATGACACTAAAGTACACTTCCTACACTAAAGTCCGATTTACATGTATTAAGTAGTTAAGTAGATAACTAAATTTAAAGTAAATTAATACGTGTAAATAGAAATTTTAGTAACTTTTTAGTTAAAATTTAGTTTAAATTTACTTATCTACTTAACTACTTAATATGTGTAAATCGTTAGTAACTTTTTAGTTAAAATTTAGTTAAAATTTACTTATCTACTTAACTACTTAACACGTGTAAATCGGACTTAACATACACTGTGTGGTGGGTAACTATAGTTTCCAGTTGTTACGCCTTGCATACCTAACTCTTTTGCGGTGTGTCCATACCTTATGCCAGTCGATATTGGCAAGTAACGGGCGGAAGAGTGGCCAGCGTCGTGCGGCGAAGGCGGCCCAGCGCGGCGGGGGCACGCGCGCGCGCACCAGCCGCCACCAGCGCGCACACACGCACGCGCACGCGCACAATGACATGTCATCCAGGTAGCTGAATATACAGAGCAGCACTGCAACAAAAAGTGAAAAAAAAGTTAGGTTGGGTCAACAAATGGAGTAACAAATAACAATGGATATTTTGTTAAACTCTTTTTATTCCAGTACTAGGAAATCGCCCTCACTTCGCTTCGGGAAAAATAGTAAAAAAAAAATATGTATACTATAGCTTATGTCACTCGGGCATAGTGTAGCTTCCCAACAGTGAGAGAATTTTTCAGAGCCTATTCAATGCAAACAAACAATCAAATCTTTCCTCTTTATAATATTAGTATAAATGACTAATTTCATTTTTCATTTCAACAGACAAAACTGCTGTTTCATGATGATACCACTGCCCAAGAATCTTGAAGAGTTATAAATCTATCTAAGAAACTACAACAGACGTAAGATTAGTAAGCATGTTTGTACCTGCAGAATTAATTTTGATTTAAGATGGTTTAATAAAAAGAGCGCAAAGTTTAAGTCTATAAAATAAAATAACTTAGCCATAACTAGTTTAAAACTCTTTGAATAAAATACTCTATGCGTAAATTTTTTGTAGCTATAATAAAATTAGGGAAAAAAATATTCTATTGATTAGGAAAGACATACCTATTATTATTAGTATGTATTCTATTATAGTACCAGTAAGTGACCGATAAGTAGTAGCACTCAGTAAAAATCACCACCTCATAGACTAAAAATAATAGGAAAAAATTTGTTGTCTGTAAAGTCGGTTTACGGACAATGGTTTTACATGATAACGTCTATTTCGTAGAAGAATAATTTATGATATAAATAATGTAATGTAAGAACGTAATGGAAGCCCTACGCACGGAGCCGCGGTGCTACTCGCCAGTTGTGTCAGCTTGAACATGGCTTGACGCGCCACCGCGACCCGCGTATCTAGCTAGATTATAATATTAAATTTCATACTAACTATACGATTTTAAACATATTTGAGTTGAAAATTTGGTTTAAATCGTTTTAAATATCAGGAGCTGCGCGACATCTGTGATTTTCTTGACTACAACTAAAGTCCGAGTCGATGTACTGTGTAAAGTTCTTTCAAGTAGTTCATACCTATAAACAGAGATGACGCTATTGTAGATTTTCTTCCAAGCGGACCGATTACGCTTGAGTGGGAGAGAGACGGCCGGTCTAGCGTGCCTCTCTCTCTAATGCTGCGCGCGCTTCCGTGACGTTACTCGGTTTTCGTGAATGCCTCTCAGGCTCATCGTCTTTATAAACGTTATCACGTTAAAAAATAACAAATCCAATGTCCAACATTACTGACCTTCGGATGGCAAATGCTCAACCAATCCAGGTGCAAGGTTGTCGGGTAACCTTGGTGTAGACAGCAGTTGCAATGAGCGGGCCAAGTTGGGAGGCTGTGGGGGTGGCCCCAGACCAGCCAGCTCCTCGATACCTTCCCGAGGAGCGGAAGATGGACCGGAGCCACTGCCTCCACTGCCACTACCACTGGCTCCCGGCCCTGAATTACTTGCTCTACTGATTTCATCTTCTGGACTTGTCTCACTGTCTAGTGAATTCTTTAAAAGAAAATATTCAAATTATAACTTTAATACAATAAGAAAAATTTATCAGAGACAATAAATAATAGGTTTTTTAGTGTATGTCACTAACAAAGATCTCATGTGTTTAATTTGGTTAATGAAATAATAGCCTGAGCAGTTTTAGACATTCATACCTATACTAGTAATTCTTGGAAAACAACTTTTCATTTTCCTACTTTGAGAGTCTGTGCTCTGAGTGACTACTGTACTGCACAGACACAGTCATTGCCCTTGATTATAATCACAGTTTCTCAGTTCTCTAGATGTTTGACAGATAGTAAAAAGTATGTAAGATAAACAAACAGTTATTACCCTATAGTACCACCAAGCTGGAAGAGGGCATGACTTGTTCAGTCGGCGGTCCGAGCTATAGTTGAGATCCGAGGGCTCATCGTTCCCAGAATCACCGTCGTCTGTCTTTTCACTATTAAAGTATGAACTCGGCAGATAGGATGGAAAATCAGGAAATAGAAATGCATGACAAGTCACACAAACTGGTTCTCCAAAGCTGGGCCCGTAATATCCATTACATACGTAGCAACTGGAATTCTGTAATAAAAAGTATGTAATATTCAAGCTACTTGAACTTGGTACTTGATGAACTCTTTAATTAATTGAATAATGTGTAATGAAACACGAACATTGTATTCAAATTCAAGTGGTTGTTCTACTGGGGACCCCGATATTAGCTTGTCTCCATTATCTTCTAGCTTTTTGATAAAACTTAGAAATTCTGGCCCTATTACTGACATCTTTGTTTATTTACTTTATTTATCAAATCAAAGACACGCTACGAACACCAAAAAAAACTCGAGCAGCAAGTTTAGACGACGCAGGTTATTTTTATTTTGTTGTTTGACATTCATGGATATATTTAACATTGATTGAAGTTTCGTTGACATTGACGTAAGGTAATTGACATAAAATCCACAGTGTGATTCTAGCACAAAATTACTCTTTCTTATACAGATTATCTAATGTATAGAGACTGTCCCATAAGTAGAATAATTCTAGTGGATCAACCGAAGATGGCAGATACATATTATGTAGCTTGAAGGTTGACCTATCATATGTCAAAAAATTACCCTATTAAAAGTGTCACCGTTTTCGATATTGACCATTTTTTTTAATTTAGAAAATTCGGCTCTTTTACCCTACTTTTCCCTGTTGAGTCCACAAATGAATGTATATTTTGATATATTTTTTCTAAGAACTCTCAGATAGTTATTTTACAATTGCCAGTTTACAATTTAGTTAAAATTAACAAGAAACCCAGAGAATATAGCGTCTACTTTTGATTTTCTTCTGCATAACTTTGACGCGAGGTGGTGGAAAAAAATTAACTGGACAAAAATGGCCCATAATTTAAAAAACTTGTCTGATAAATGCAAATTCTAAAAAGGTAAATTTAAGCTACCTTAGTACGGGATTTTTAAAGTTATAACCATTTTAATGTCAAAGGAGTGAATTAGAAACAAAAGTTATTGTATCGCTTACTGCGTTGGGTTATTCTTTTTAAATGTTATTTTGCTTAAAATTACATATTTTGATGCATTCTAGTGATATTTTAAATAAAATATCAAAAAAGCTCTAAAAATGACTGACAAACGAGACAAGGCAACAAAGAGTAATATAATACATGGGGAAATGGTGATCATCATCTTAGAAAAGGGAATAACATAGAACTGCCCTACCTACGAAAAAAACGTGCATGCATATACCTACGCAACAAAAGTTAATAAAACATGGCGGTTTTGTTCCCAATTTGACGTGACTTTGACATTCATTTGTCAAAGTGGTTTTTAGTAATTAGTACCTGAGCACCTTGGTAATAAGTCACAATTTACACTGTAGTAAAGAGAAATCCAAAATGGCAAACATGGCACACGTCTGACGTCATGAAAAATTTGACAGTTATAGCGAAACTGTTGCGTATAGAGCTGGATTGTTTTTATTTCATACGTTAGACAAGGACGCCATTATGTTTATTATTTTGACTTTTATACTATTCCATAACTAAATATATATATGACATTATGCCAGATCTATGGTATCTATGATCATCATAGACAATCTCGGTAACCCATCTTCGGTTGATCCATTACTTACGGGACATCCTGTATAAACTCAATGCTCTAAAAAAATGCGATTCAATATTATTGTATGATCTTTTTATAACTTCTCAGACGAATAAAAATAATATTCTGCGCAGACAAACCTACTTCTGGCTATCTCTTGGCAATCCTTTATTCTACGGATTTATGCAAACAAGGGACTGAACTCAACTGAAAGCACCGCTGTAGTCAGAGAAGTCTAGTATTATTTTTGAAAATTGTTGGGTCAATGTATTTTTCTCGGAAGACTCCTTTACACAAGATGGAAAATACCTTCATACTACTGTATCTAAGGTTGCCAGATGGTCGAGATTTGTCTGGATTAATGTCTCGATATTTCACATGATTCACTCGATTCAACAGAACGCGTTTGCCGCCGCATGCGCTCTAGCAGTTTTTTCGTCAGCCGCTCAGCCGGCTATTTAAAAAAAATTTTGTCCCTATAAATCCCGACTTTTTCAAGTTTCGTCCAGATATTTCATTATTGCCATCTGACGACCCTAACTGTAGTTCAAATATTAAATCTTGCCATTTGGCAACCCTAACTGTATCTGATTGATCTATCTGATCCAAACCCAAGAAGCATAGACGTGACATGATGATAAAGGGTTCAGTTTATACGCCGTAACCCTAGCTGGGTAGGCTTAGCCTGCTAGGCTATACTTCAGATTACAGAAGTAATAGTAACCATTATCAAATCGATGTAAACTATTCACATAAGTGCATTAACCTCGTGCAGGAGAAATGGGATAAATAAAACAGCAGAGTGTTCTTACAATTATTTTTATCGAGCACACTTTACACCCATCGTTAATTTCCGTGGTTTTTTTCTATTCCTGAATATTTTTTAATTCTTCAACACAACAATGAAACAGGAAATATAAGTGTACATTGTACTTGTAAAGGATTATAATGAACGACAATCTTCGTCACAGTCAAAGACTCTCGGATACATACAAAATTAAATCCGCACACAAGCTTATTACAATTTTATCGTTAAAGTTTAGTAATACCTATTAAATATAGTGCTTCAACGATTTAGCGTGTTTGTATTTGATGGAATTCATAGTAATAAGCCAGCCTACTTATCTTTCAAATGTACCTGTTTACTGTAATATAGGGCTACCATTCCGAAATTAAAAAAGTCCCGAATAAAAGGCATAAGTGCACACTGAGGTTTAAGCGACGCACGCGCCGATGTATGCAACTGACGTCAACGTAGGATGAATTCAGGCCTCAACTATGGTGCACAGACAAACCGGATATAAACAAAAGATATTTCGTCACAAAATATCAAAACTTCGGATAACTGTATAGTATTCTTTCTAATTTATTCATCACGGTCAAAAATCCGGACAAATCTGGACGGATGGTAACCCTAGCTTCATATACAGTGCTACACACAATGGGATAAATTGATGAGTATAGTCAATGAATAAAATGCCATTAAAATTCAAATATTCTTCTAGTTAGAGAAGATATTTTATATTCCAAACGAGTTTTAAATAACAGTCTTAAAACAACATTCACATTAATACAAGAAATATTAATACTAACACCTACATTCTGTCACATGAATCAATTATTACATTATTAAAGAAACAAATAAAGACACGACATTTAGTGTTTATTCTAGAATTAACAATGTTTTATTTACAACTTTCTGTTAAATTTTTTACTGATTACGCCTATTTAGTTTTTGTAAGGAATATGCGTAAAATCTATTGCTTAATGTACATCTATTTACCTTTTAAACGTTTTAATTCCTAAACCCAGTTTCTGTAGTACGGCAGGTACTTATTTTTATGCCTCTACAAATTACCTTTCATTATACATGAATATTGTCGGAATTTATCTTAATGTCAACCCAGCAGTTGCTGCTTCGAGTGTCTGAGTCTCTTCCTTACATTTCCTTTTTAACCATACAGATTATCAGTTTAGACATTCACTTAAAACAATGCTCGCTGTGGTGCTACAACTTCATTAAAATCGATCTTATAAAATAAATTCAATTCATTGCTTAAAAATGATTCCTTAACACGTAGCTCCGGCTTAGTGGAGGCTTCTTACATTAATTCAACAAGTTATGCATGTAGTTCATTGCAGTGGCGAAGGGGGCGCGCGCCCGGCGCCTCCGCCCTACATCATTATTTAACCGCACACACTCGCACTAAAATTGCGCGTCGCGGCCGGGGCGAAGTCGCCCCTCTACCACACTCAGTACGGATTGTAGTACGAGCCGCGTCTGAACCCTCTGTGAACAAATCACCACATTCAATCATTCCGGTGATGCAAACATTTAATTCCACTCGACACTCTAACATCGATCTGCCTACATTCGGGTTGCATTGCATTACACTTCACATCACTACGATGCTGTGAGACACCCATGCCCACGATTCTACATTAGGAAGTAACACCACAATCTACTTCGAGCCATGCCACTGCCGCTAATTAAAGCTTTTCCACATACATAAAGTACAAAATTTTGCCTTTCCCTGGATTGCAATTGAAAATATAATTATAGGCGCGTAAGTATACTAAGGCTAACCAACGGAAGGAGTCCACAGATTTATGGAAGAGGGTTGGAAATGAAAAATAAAATAAAAGAAAAACAAATACATAATTTAATCGATAATAAATACTTATTGAGTGTACTCTTACAGTATTTCAAATAAAAATAAAAAACTGATATCTAACAGATATTCATGCAACTCAGTATTTTGTTCGCAAGCATGTTCAAATTGCTGTTAGCTAGGGAGGGGACGGGGGAGCTCCCGAATATACAAAAGCAGCATCAAAATGACATCTGCAACATACTCAAGAACATAAATTTCATTTGTAACATAACATGTAAAGTTCTAAACCTTATAAATGCTCATGAAAACAGCACCTATTTATTGTTAGCACTGGTCTCTGTTACATTATTATACATTTGATGAAAGCCATAATAAATACTTGTGATTATTTTGTTTGATAAACCAGTCACCAAAAAAACTGAAAAATTATTTGCTATTTTTAATACGTTAATATGAACTAGACTACAGAGATCCACTCTGTGGTCAACATTCGACTGCAAGTGTCAAAGGGTTCACTTCACATTGACTTTTGTGTGTTTATTATGAGTGTGTGCAATGTTTATTTTTTATTAATTTTGCATGTTACTTAAAAAATTCTACACTCTTTCTCCATGTAGACTTTGAATGTGCCAAATTTCAGAATCCATCCGTGTTCTTGTCATAAAAATTAATATTAGCTATTTGAATGCTGTATGTTTAATAATAAAATAAAAAATAAATAAAAAAATATTTCCCGACGATGGCAAAAGGTGGCGCTGCATTGACTGGTCACGCACGTCCGGACTGAAAACCAGCAGCCACAGGACGCATGTTTTTCACCATGTAAGCAGAATGTGCCTTTTTCGCCGGTTTTTAATCAATATTATTTACAATTTTGACAAATTGTACAACAATTTAAGTACATCATGTTATGTGACGTCAGTGGCGCTGTGTATATTAAAAAATTAAAGTCACGACTTTTCGAACGGTATAAAAAAGCTATATTAAATGCTTTCCTTTGAGCAGTCTGTCCAGTATAAATGTATGCCAGAGACCAGTGTTGTATCGCTATTTGCTATCACTAGCTACTCTAGCTACGGCCATGCGTGCTCGGCGGTGACAAACTGTGAGACCAAGAAGCTTATAGTAACCTGGAGTCCACGCTTCGAAGAGGTAACGACGGATCACGTAAAATTGGATAGATTTCTTCGTCTTATCATTGATCGAAGTTACACACCTACACCATTAGGTACGAGGCCTACGTAAATCGGGTCTATAATTGGTTCGTCCAAAGTCACATGACCCGTCTTCAGCGGGCCTATTATGAACTTTTATAAAACCAAAAATCATGTTCCAGGCAATTCATTTCTCGGGCTTTAAACGACGTATGATTGGCTAAAAAGTGTCACGTGACCGCTTTCGTAACACGAATTTGACGTTTACACTGGAACTTGTGGTCTATGATTGGTTCGTCCAAAGTCACGTGACCCGTCTTCAGGTGCCCGTCTGAAGCGTGGCCTCCAGTTAGTATACAAGCTTCTTGGATGAGAGTCAGTACCTGCCGCGGCGCGCGGGCCGGTAGCCGGAGAAGTAGGGCGAGTACCCGCCGCGGAAGGAGCGCCCGCGACCGCGCATCGCGCGCGGCGGCCGATTCGTCGACGACAAACCCGGCTTGTTGGTGCGCTTCGGCATCACCTGAAATGTGTTATTGCTTTAAATACTTTTTATTTTATTTATTTCCGATCCTCGATAGCAGATCGCAGATCCTTGTTAAGATCAGTCATACACGCATCACCATAATCAATTATGGGGAAGATGAGGGCTTGCACCAAGACAATTTTCACCTTGACTGGAAGAAATTTACTGAGCCGATTGAGAGCACAAAGTTTGGCAGTAACAGAGCGACAAAGTTCGCGAATGTGACAGCTACAACTCAGATGAGTATCGTAATATATAATAATATGATAAGTGGCTATCGTCGTCCATGGACATCAGTAACATCAAAGGCATCACTGATTTGTTGCGAACCAAGAAAGAGAGAAAATGAGAGATAGAATAAACTGGTTCTCAAGCTCCCAGCCAGAACTTGGTTAGGTTATCAGAAGTTTGTCGGCTGTCTCAAGCAAGAGGCTTGATTTACTTTGGCGTTATTGTGGATTGAGTTCCCGAAGGCCACTGCGCACATGGTAAGGGGCCATCGTCGCCAATTAACTTCAGCAACACCAAAGGTTTAACCTCTACAGTTTACAAATTAAAATAACTTAAATCTATTGTAAAATCTTAAGTTTCATAATTAATTTAGTAAATTTTAATTCATCATAGACATTTTTCAACTCAGCAAAAGGAAAACACTTGTCTAAATAACTTTTAATATTTCTATAATATTATGTTTCTTAAAAAATATTTTTAAGATAAGCCTTAATGTGTGATGTGAGATTTGTTAATCTTTTTTTAGCTTAGATGTTTAGGCTAAATAATCTACATGCAGGTTTTCTATTCATGGCTTTTTGTAATTAGACTAAGTGATATGGATTAGTAAAAATAAAGTTATAAGTATACCTTTATTTGACGCCCTCTGAATAGTGACTCATCCATTGCCATAGCAGTCTGTACGCTGTCTTTATCACCAAATTCAATGTATGCAAATCCTTTGGGATGACCATCAAACTTGTTACATAAAATTGTAACCCTAAAATTAAAAAGTAAATAAATTATAGAAAATATAATGACAATAAAAAAATACCACTGTTCATCCTGGATCGATAGGAAGCTCCTTAACAGCTTTTTAAAGAGTTTTAGTAATAAAACCTCATGTGTCATGTTATAATTATGTTCATTTGTTCAATTATTGACATAATCAATTGAACTGTTCATAAATAGGCTAGTTGACAAAATTTGGAAATTAGTTTAAAACTATAGCTTAGCATCTATTTCACCCCAAAAATATATTATTCTAAGAAAAATAAGTCTTTTACATTAGTATTTTGAGTTTTTAGAAATGAACTTGAAATTGACCGCGAAAAAGGCCAAGAATGTCATGGCGTTTTGAATGACGTCACACCTCGCGAAACAGCCGTGTTTGTGTATGACAGTCAATTGTGTTTTTTAATAAATAATGAATTCCTCGTATTATAAATACTGTATAGTGCCCCAATGTAAAAGTACAACGATAAAAACGCCAATCAAATTATTCATATACGTTCCAAACAATAAACAAATACGTAGAAAGTGGTTAAATATGGCAAGGAGGCAAGATGCTCTTACTTTATCAACTGATTCCACAATTTATTTCTGTGAAGATCATTTTGATGTAAGTAATAAACACAACTTGATGTATCTATTTATAAATGTATAGTAAAAGAAATGAATTTTGCAAAATCTACCATAATATACCACACATAACCTATAAAATGTTATGACATTCCATAGTAGGTAAATGCGACTCTCTGACTGGTAACTGCTAATTAAATGAGACTTTGTTTGTTCTTCACATTATACTTACACAGAAGTTTTAACATTGCGGAATTCCGATGAACAAAAGTCGGTGTTTATTGCAAAAAATTTGCCAAGCATAACGGCGTCAATTTTGGGCAAATTACTGCTGTTTGCTTTGTTAAATCCTGATTCCATAGCAAATTATATCTGTCTTTCAAGATTAAACTAAAAACGAACTGTATTAATTTAACGAGAATTGCTGAAAACTCCAAATAACCTGTTCATTTTATACGAAAATGACAGCTACAACGTAGTGTTTCGCGAGGTGTGACGTCACGCTTCCATGCGCTTCACTGATTGATGTTTAATGTCACGTGATTAAACGCCTCAATTTGTCGATTTTATTTTCCAAAAATATTATTAATCTTTTATTATCTTAATAGAAAAGCTGCATTTTTGTTTACTAATTATCATGGTTAATCATTAGAAACTCTAAGCCATTCGATTTATTCTTAGTGGAAACAAGCCTATTATACAATTTAAACTATGTTTTATAAACTAATCTTTATGCCTTATACAAATATGTAGGGAAACTGAGCCAGCATACTACAATGCATTTATAGTCCATAAAACCTTGTTTCTAACAACTTTCTGATGATTGGATCTATGACTGTAATTATATGGCTAAAACATTTGCTTTTAATACTGTTAGGTTAGGTTACTTTACCTGTTGATAGAGCCACAGCCATGAAAGTGCTGTTCCAACTCCTCGGCAGTGGCGCCGTAGTCCACATTACCAACATACACTGATCTGTTGTCAGCTTCTATTTTGTCCTCCAGCGACATGTTCAATGGACTCGCTGAAGAAAATATATAAAATATTAATGAATTGAAGGGTATTATCTAACAAGCTATTTTAAAAACTGAGTCAAACCTTTGTTTTTGATACAATTGAAATTGTAATCACAGTTAATCATAATTAATATTTATATTTACTGAAATTCATTATCTATTAGAGGTCTTTTAGGATAAGATAGCAACCCAATGCCCTACAATACTCCCTAGACAGTGGCAGTACAGCCATACAAGCTGAAAAGTCCAGCTTACTATCATTGCTTTACTATCATCACTCTGCAGCTGTTAACACTCATATTGTTGGTAAATATTGTATGGAATAGAGTGTTCTGTGATGTCGGGCCAAAGATCCCAATATCCTGGGTTGTACGACACAACTGGGCTTGCCTTGTTCTGACGGCATGGGCACGCTACTGTCCCTACATATATAAAATCGTATTCTCATCAAAGTTTTAAAAACAAATAATCCCCTTTATTTGAAGACAGGTAAAACAGCAACTTACTAAGTCCTGGAGGGCTGCCCATACTCATTTGTTTGTCTACTTCAGTCTGCATCTGCTTCAGTTTTTCGGCTTCCTCTTCCATTTCCCGAACCCGTGCCTTAATGGCTGCCAGATCCGGAACTTCACTGCCTGATATCTCATCTCCACCCTGGAATCTTCTATACATACAAAATCCAAATACTACTACCTCTCTCATCGCAATGTATTCAACGAGGATGAATTATTTTATAAATTAACATACAGTGTAAACTCCCTATAGTGTAGAAGCGAGCACAATTTGGTTGGTTTATGTTAAAACTCACATATTGATAAACTCTTTATAGCAATACAGCCATTCTCTATTAGGAAGAAATGTGTTTATTAGGCAGTAAATATTTACTATCCATATTGTTGTTTATGTTATCTTATGAGGATACAAAAGACTTTGGAGGCTTGAAACTTCTGAGTTCTTAAGCTTTTGTTATTAGTGATGTTAGATGTTTCGATCAAAGTCAATCTACTGTTGCTTCCATTTGGAAAAGAAGGAAACAATTCTACAGGGTGCAATGGAAGGAAACTCTTCTAAAAAATTAAGGTAGCCAAAATTCAAAGAATTGGATCAGGCAATGTTGTAGTGGTTCAACAATCAGTGCCAGAATAATGTACCCATCTCAGGGTCAATTGTCAAAGCCAATTTTTGGGTTTTCTTACTTCACTCCATCTATCAATAACTCTCTATAATGATAAAAAATTAGTCCCTTGAGTTAAAGAGTGCACTGTAGTAGTTTTCTAATGATGCTACTGGAATCAATATATTAATAAAAGCACAACCAATTTAGTCCAATCAATAAAAACTTGTATAAAATATAAATTAGCTATGATTAGGCTGAGCTATATGTATAAGTTGCTATCAAGATGAAAATTTGATCATAATATTTTGTAATATAGTGAAAAATGCTTATCTGATGCAAAGTAAATTAGTATGTCAATAAAGTTAAGAAAATAAATAATTATCAGTATAGTAAATATCACAGGCAGCATTAAATCTGTCATATAATTGTGCATATAAACATTCCAGACATATGGTATTTTATAATGTTAACTTCTAAAAATCATAAGAACAGCAATAAAAATATTTTTAAGAATTTTTAAATACTGAAGAGTGCTAACAACATTAGTATGAAAATGAAGCTTCTTATAGGTATTAAATTTGTGGGAAAAAATAGGTGAAAAAAAGATCTATTTATAATTATAATAATCCAATCATGCAAACAAATAAAGCCATGCAGTAATTATTATAATTATTTATTTACTTTAATTACAAATTGTAATACCAACATAACAAATATTTTAATCCCTTGCAAACTCCCAGAATAGTTAGGTCTCTAAATTCAGAATAGACTATTTCTCAATTTAAAGCTTATGATGATGAGCCAATTGTGGGCTGTAGCTTGTTGTTTTAATTTGCAATATAGCTACCCATCAATGTTGTTTGTTGCGGTAAATAAACAACAAAACTTAAGTTACTTATTTATAACAGTACAATCAACGCAACTATTGCCAAAGTGCTACGTGGATGTAAGTTACGTTAGGCGACATGAATATCGATATTCGATTGGTACTTAAAACGCTTATAGAAAAATGCTTAATACTTTATACTTACACCAAGACTATTGTCGGTCATATTTATAGAACCGTTGGTCCCGTCCAAATGATTGTTTTCAATGGAATCTAAATAGTCGTCATTATCGGCCATATCAACTCACTGCTGCTATCATTAAATGATAAATGATTTGAAAATAAAAAAAACACCACACAGGTCACCTGAAATACGGGCATATATTACCACACAGTAATTATGATTTATTTATTAAAGTATTTCAATGATTACGACAACGAAAGAAAAGGAAGCTTTTTGACGTACCGGTAACCAAACAGAAATAAAGCGCTAAAGAAAACAATCAACCTAAAAATATAACCTAGGTTATATTTATTGGACTCTTCTAGTTCACTAAATATAACATATTTTAGTAAACATCTTGTTATTAATGTAATGTTTTTAGATTAATTTTGTTATAGAAATACTTAATTCACTCAACAGCAAACAAGTTGACAAATTGAAAATTTGACTGTGCACAGACTAATTACATTACCAATGACATAGTAATTTAAAACTTCAAGTACTCTGTGCGTACGACTGTATCGGTACTTAACGGTAACGGTAGTACGAAAAAGCTTAATCTGGAGGCCAGGCTTAGAAGAGGTAACTAAAGACAGATCAAATCAAGTGTAATTGGATGAATATTATTATTAATTGACTTAGTAATAATATGTCAATGTACATAAACATCAGTTTTCATGACATAAAGATAATTTTGAAGAAATTATAATAAAATGTGTTAATTCAATAATTTAATTTTAACCAACAGAAAAATTATTAGAAAATGTTTTGTATTTTTCCTGGGTAAGTTGGACACTCTACAATTATGATGGACAACCTCAATTCAACCTATGATATGTTGTGACGTCATCAGTCTTCAAGTACCTCTATGAAGTTATATATCCAGTTAGAGTAATATATCCATGATTAACTAACTGATTGACTAACTGGATAAGTAATTTTGTAGAAGTACCTGAGGATGGATGACGTCATTTATTTATTTATAATACTTAAACACATAATTTACAGGACTAACCCAAAGCATTATGTGCAGAATTTAAAACTAAACCAAATGGGTACATACATGACATGACATGACAATAGAGCAATGTAAACTTATTGAAAGTGTTATAAAATATGTCGGCTTCGGGAATCTGAGCTAGGAAACGATTGAGTAGGATGGGGGCGGCCCTATGCGGTGCAGCGGCCGTGCGTCGCACGCGCACCACACGCTCTGCCAGTAGCCGTCCCGGCCTCCTGCCACCGTACAAGCCACGCATCCGTGACGGAACCTCTAACTCACAAGAGGCGAGAGCCGATGGGTTATCAATTTTCCCATTGAGTAAGAGATAATAGTGCACCATCAGACTAAGCTTTCGTCTCAGCTCAAGACTATCGAGACCGACCATCCCGGAAACGAATAGGGAAGGGTACAAAAATGGGTAGTACCCATATTTCCGTTTGTACAGAAACCGCGCGAATTTTCTTTGTATTTTTTCCATCATGAGAGAATATTTCTTCTCATGAGGATTAAATACGGTTGCGTTGTATTCAAGTCTGCTACGCACATACGTCTTGTAAAGTAAAAGTGCCACCTTCCAATCAGTAAACTGCGTAGCAGTTCTCATAATGAATCCGAGAGTTTTGTACGTATTAGCACACAACTGTTTCACATGCTCGCGGAAGTCAAGTTGCGAGTCTAGTAATAGACCAAGATCTCGTATTGAAGAGGCACGTTGGAGAATATTATCATGGAGTTGATAAACATAGTATAGTGGCGAGCGAGACCTAGAAAACGATATGCACTTACATTTGTCGATATTTAGTGAAAGCCGATTGTCTATACTCCATTGCAGTATACTATTAATGTCTCTTTGAAGGACATCACAGTCTTGGTCATCTTTGATAGGGCGGTAAACTTTCACATCGTCCTTAAACATGAGGCAATTAGAAGAGTTGAGGACGTTCGGCAAGTCGTTTATCATTATAAGAAATAGACTTGGACCAAGCGTGCTACCCTGACTTAGACCTGAACGCGTGAAATAAAGGTGCGACTTATAGTACGAAAGCTGTACATATTGCCTTCGGTTCATGAGGTATGACGCAAAAAAACTCAGCAAGTTAGGAGCGAATCCGAAACGCATGAGCTTTGCTAGTAATATATCATTATCCACACGATCAAATGCTTTTTTAAAGTCAAAATATGCAGCGTCTACCTGTCCGTCAGAATCCATAGTGTTTGTGACATCAGCCACAAAATTAAACCAGTTCGTTGTCATAACCTAAGGACCATTTTTCTTTTGTGTCCATGTTATCTATAGTCCCAGGATACATAATTATATAATTCGATTATGATTTTTTATAATGCTATAAAAATATCTAAGATGAATATTACAAGTACCGTAATTGTGTGGTAGTTTACAATACTACGCCAAAAAGTTAATGCAATTTTTCAATGTGGCGATTACGGTCATCGGGGATTTGTAAAGCCGGTCACTCACATTCGTGCAAATACGCGAACCCGCATGTGTGGGACGACCTTCGCGAATGACTATGCGAAGTTTTCGATACATTCGTGGTTTTCCAAACAGTGTCGGTTTTTTGTCGCACATCAAAGCGCGCGAACCTCGAACCTTCGCGTAGCCTCCCACACATTCGTGCGACCATGCATACACGATTAAAAAGGTGACGGATGTCTTAATTTTTGTATTTCGTGGCGTATAATCATTTATTTATGTACCATTTATTTTCTGTATTGAAAATGGATTGGAATAACAACAACATAATAACAACAGCAAGACTGAACATTCGTGTGTGAGGAATCGCAAATGAGTTTGCATACTCATTTGCGAACCATTTGCCTGACAGCCCTTCATATACGTGCAAACATTCGTAAAAATGTCAAACATTTGTGCGCATGTGAGTGACCGGGGTAAAGACTGTGGTCGTCATTTTTGTTTGTGTTGCTTAAAATGTCGTGTTGTACTGTTATCAATTACCAGTGACAGAATTACAATAAAAACAATTGCAATATTTTTAATTCACTAATTTTGAACAAATTTTAATAAAATGTTTTATTTCAAAATTGTAATTTTTACCACGAGAAAAATTACCAGTAGAAAACATTTTAAAGAACCATATCAAAATAGGACATAATTTTTCTGAGTATGGACACCCCTACAATTATGAAGGACAACCTTAATCTGGTTGAATAGTCCTTAAGATATGACGTCATCGAACTATTCTGTGCTTCAGGAAAATATTAAGTCATTGCTTAAGGCGTTAGCCCCGGTCACTCACATGCGCGCAAATGTTTGACATTTTTACGAATGTTTGCACATATGTGAAGGGCTGTCAATCAAATGGTTCGTATATGAGTATGCAAACCATTTGCGATTCCTCAAACACGAATGTTCAGTCTTGCTTTTGTTATTATGTTGTTGTTATTACAATCCATTTTCAATGCAGAAAATAAATGGTACCTAAATAATTGATTATACGAGTACGCCACGAACTACGAAAAATTAAGACATCTGTCACCTTTTTAATCGTGTATGCAACTGGTCGCAAAAATGTGTGACAGACTACGCGAAGGTTCGAGGTTCGCGCGCTTTGATGTGCGACAAAAAAAAAAACCGACACAGTTTGGAAAACCACTAAAGCGCCCTGTAAACGTTCAAATATATTTGTCAAACTTTACGTTTTGTTTGTACGTTTTCATCAAACATCAGCGCACACATACCAACAAGTTTGTCAAACAATACTTCACTTTTAAAGCAGTTTTCGCCGTGAAGTGACGCTCCGACGTTCAGATGAGTAACGTTGACAAAGCATTTCTTGCATTAACTTTGGCAATATGTATAAGAAAGAAGTAAAGAAGACGTTGGACACGAGAATGGTTAAAACTAAGAGATAGATTTACTCATGAAAATTTGTTTTTTTTATATCATATAAGTTAATGCTTGACTCCAATCCCACCTGATGGTAAGTGGCAATGTAGTCATGGATGGTAAATCGCATTAATTTAGTAAAAGCCTATTCACTCTTGCCTTAAAGACACTCACATTGTAATCGAGAGGAAATAAATAAAAAAAAAATGAGAGGTGTCAAAGGATACCCGGATGGAACGAAGTTCTTTCGATTTAAGTATTGTTTTGTTGTACAGCGCCATTGTAGAAAACTTGGAATGTCAAATATGATTTGAATTCAAATAATAAAGAATACTTGTAAATAGAACATAATATGTCATTTTAACATTGAAGTACTATTACTAGCATATAGAACAGACACCCCGAACACCATGTATGTCCCAATGCATTGGCGCCACGTGGCTTCAATCGTCAATGAATTCGTTCGATTTTGAAAGGAGAACCGGAGGCTCAATTTTGAAATTCGAACCTCCCGGGCGGGACACACATTTTGTTCCAGATGTCTGTTCT